>JAABKJ010075445.1:75745222-76273287 GCA_011634705.1 Andricus grossulariae | reverse complement strand
GTTTTTTTTTTGGATGAAAAGGAATTTTTTGCCGAAAATTTAACTAATTTGTTGAAAATTGGTTTATTTTTTGGTTGAAAATTCGTCTTTTCTGGTTGAACCTTGACTTTTTCAACTTAAAACTTAATTATTTAAGTTTTGGTTTACAATTGATCTTTTTTAGTAAAAATTAATTTTGTTGTTGTTTGAAAATTCAACTATTTCAGTTGAAGATTCATTGTTTTAATTGAAAACTCATCTTTTTGGTTTAAAATTCAACTTTTTCTGTTGAAGATTCATCATTTTAATTGAAAATTCATCAGTTAGGTTGAAAATCAATTTTTTAAATTAAAAATGTAACTATTCCATTTTCTTTTGAAAATTGATTTTTTTAGTTCAAAATTCAACTATTGGGCTGAAAATTTGTCTTCTTTAATTGAAAATTTAACTACTTTGTTAAAATTTAATGTATTTTGTTGAAAAATTGTATTTGTTGTTTAAAAATTGATCTTATTGCTTAAGAATTCATCTTTTTGGTTTAAAATTCAACTATTCCAATTGATGATTCATAATTTTACTTTAAAATTCATCACTTTAGTTGAAAATTAATTTTTTCAACTGAAAATTTAACTGTTCCATTTTTAGTTGAAAATTGATCTTTTCTAGTTAAAATTTCATCAATTTGGATGAATATTTGTCTTTTTTAATTGAAAATTCAACTATTTCGTTGAAAATTGACGTATTTTGTTAAGCAATCGATTTTTATGTTGTAGGAAATTATATTTTTCTTTGAAAGTTAATCTTCTTGTTTAAAAATTCAAGTATTCCAGTTAAATATTTATCATTTTAGTTGAAAATTCATCTTTTAGGTAGGAAATAAAATTGTTCAAAAATTATGACGAATTTGTTATATTTACAGCTTTTACTAGTGAACAATAATAAAAAATTACGAAATTTAAACTATTCCATTTTTGACTGAAAATTCGTCAGTCTGGTGGAAAATTAATTTTTTTCTAATTGAAAATTGAGCTATTTTATTTGTTGTTTCAAATTGATCTTTTTTAGTTCAAAATTCAACTATTTGGTTAAAAATTCATTTATTTTGTTTAAATAGTCTTTTTTGGTACAAAATTAATTTTTTTTAAATTGAAATTCCAACTATTCCAGTTAAAGATTCATCACTTTAGTTGAAAATTCATCTTTTTTGTTTAAAATTTAACTATTATAGTTAAAAATTCACCAGTTTCGTGGAAAATTAATTTTTTCAACAGAAAATTTAACTGTTCCCGTTTTTGTTGAAACTTGATATTTTTTAGTTGCAAATTTAACTACTTTCTTGAAAAGTCATTTATTTTGTTGAAAATCTTCTTTATTGTTAAAAAATTATTCTTTCTGGTTCAAAATTCAACTATTTTAGTTGAAAATCCATCAGTTTTGTGGAAAATTTATTTTTTTCAATGAAAAATTAACTATTCCATTTTTAGTTGAAAATTGATCTTTTTTAGTTGAAAATTTAACTATTTCGTTGAAAATTCGTTTCCTTTCTTGAAAGTCGTCTTTTTTGGTAAATTTTTTTTGTTTTTTTTTTTTGTTGAAAATTTAACTACTCTAGTTAAAGATTGATAATTTTAGTTGAAAATGATTTTTTTTGTTTAAAATTCAACGATTTCAGTTGAAGATTAATAATTTTAGTTGAAAATTCATCAGTTTGGTTGAAAATTAATGTTTTCAACTGAAAATTTAACTATTCCATTTTTGGTTGAAAACTGATCTTTTTTGTATCACTGTGAATGGATTTCCAACGACCTAAGTATATCCAGTTTTTTTAAATAAATTCTTGAATAGCAGAAATCATTGAAAAATCATTGAAAATAATTTTAAAATATAACATTTTCTATAAAAGGTTGTTTGTTCTTTTCGACATGTAAAAATAAATGTTTAATCTTTCCCCTATTGTCCCCTTTTTCGTGAGAAAATTACCCTATTTCCCCTTTTTTGAGCTCCTTTTGCGCTGTGCTCCCTGTGTTTTTAAAAAATATTTTTTAAAAATGTTAAAATGTTATATTTTGTGTGATGATCTGTGACGAAGAAGAGGAGGGGTGGAAATTTTTTTCGAAAATAACGTGACGTAGTTTTTGAACGGCCCCATAATAAATCCTGGTTCTGTTAAAAGAAAATTTTTCACTTGTTGAGTTTTCCTTTTCCAATTGTTAGAAACCAAGTTTCTCAAAAAGATCTGAACTTAAAGTTATATTTTTTTAACGCAATTGTTCAGAATCTCGTCTTCAATGTTCTATGTTTTATGATACATGTTTTTTTACCAGAAAGTTGTGTAGATAGTTAAGATGGATTAACTAATTTTAAATACATCGAAAACTCGTCTACAAAATATTGTCGAACTATTTTTGTTGAATCTTGGGAAGAACTGTTGGTTTGTTCATAGACCGATATTAAAGTGATGATACGTATTAATAAGGGTTAGTGAATTCTTTGGAAGTTGGACGCGTAAGAATTTCGGATGTATCGCATAAATCGTAGCTGATAGGATTCAGGATTTTAAGTATTTAAATAAAAACTTATTTATTGCCAGAAGTTTTGAATTTATTGTATTCTCTTTCGCGATAGGAGAGTGAATTATATTTAAATTAAAATTGCTAATTTCACCATTTTTGAAATGAAAATGAAAATTTCAATTGAAATTCACGCCCACATTTCTAAATAAAGCCTAAATAATAGAAACAAATACATAGAAATAAAGCCTGAATGGAAAAAAAATAAAAATAAAAATAAAATCTAAAGCTTATTTCTCTGAATAACGTTTTCTTCAATATTCATCTTTTTGGAATGAAAATTCAACTGACAAAAAAATTCGTCCCTTTTGCAACCAAATACAAAGTTTGGTTGATCATTAATTTTGTTGTTGGTGAAAATTACACTAATTGGTTTAAATTTATCTTTTTAGGTTGAAAATTCAACTATTTGCTCAAAAATTCAACGATTTTGTTAAAAATTAAATTATTTCGTTACAAATTTAATTATTTCGTTAAAAATTTAATTATTTTGTTGAAAATGCAAATGTTTTGTTTGAAAGTCATTTCTTTTCAAAGAAATTTAATTTTTTTGTTTTAAAAATTCAACTATTTTGTTGTAAATTCAACTATTTGGTTCAAATGTCATCTTTTTGGTTTAAAATTCAAATTTGGTTAAAAATTCATCTCTTTTGGTAAAAATTGTATTCTTTGTATTAAAAATACAACTGTTTTATTTTTAATTTAATTGTTTTGTTGAAACTTAATATTTCTGTAGATAAAAACTGCACTATTTGCTTAAAATTTCAAATATTTCATTGAAAATTGAACTATTTTGTTAAAAATTTAATTATTTCATTGAAAGTTCAACTATTTTGTACAAAAGTCATCTGTTTTTGTAGAAATTTTATTTTTCTGTGTTAAAAATTCAACTATTTTGTTAAAAAAATAAATTATTTTGCAAAAAAATTATTTATTTATTCGAAAATTCAACTGTTTTGTTTAAAAGTCATCTCTTTTGGTAAAAATTTTATTTTTTTGTTTTAAAAATTCAACTGTTTTGTTCCGATGATTTATAAGTTAAGAATAAAATTTCTGATATTTTCAGCATTTGTAGTATTCTATATATTTTCAAAAGTTCGCCAATTTTCAAAATTTTCAAAATTTTCAAAATCTTTATTAATTTATAAATTAACCATAAAATTTCAAAATTTCTGGAATTTTCAAAATTTTCAGTATTTTTCAACTTAAAATTTTTATAAATAAAAAAATTACAAAATTACAGAATGTTCAAATTTACAACATTTCATATATTTAAAATTTTTTTTTGGTATTTTATGAATTCACCTAAAAATCTAAAAAAGTTTGAACTTTTCTGAATTTTCAGTGATTTATAAACTTTAAAATTGTTTAAATTTCAAAAGTTTCAAAAATTTTGTCCACTTCGTCAATTTCGAAAATTTTTGAAATTTGATCAATTTACAATTTTTGTAATAAAAGAAAATTCCAAAATTTTTTGAAATTTCACAAATTTTCAAAATGTTTGGTGATTGAAAGTAAACCATAAAATTAAAAAATTACTGACATTTTTAAAATTTTAAGTAAATCATCCATTTAAATTTTTTTTTAAATTTGAATAAAATTTTAATTTTTTACACCTTGTAAATTTTTGAAAATGTTAAAAATTTTCGGTGATTCATAAATTAAAAATAAAACTTCTGAATTTTTTAACATTTGTTATGTATTTTCAAAATTTCATCAATTTTAAAAATTTTACAAATATTTACAATATTTATTATTTTATAAATTTACAATAAAATTTCAAAATTTCTGAAATTTTTAACATTTGCAGTATTTTATATACTTTCAAAATTTCACCAATTTTCAAAATTTTCAAAATCTTTATTAATTTTTAAATTTACCATAAAATGTCAAAATTGCTTGAATTTTCAAAATTCTCCAGTATTTTATCAATCAACAATTTTTATATATAAAAAAATTACAAAATTACAAAAAAAATTTAATTTGGAAAAATTTGAAATTTTCAAAAGTTTGTAGACTCATAACACCATAAATATTCAGAATATTTGATGGTTTATGAATGTACTATAAAGTTACAAAATGTCTGGAATTTTCAAAATATTTAGAATTTTATCAATACACCATTTTTCTGAATAAAAAAAAATTTCAAAAATGCATATGTTTTAAACTTTTCGACATTTCATGAATTCAACATAGAATCCAAGCAAATTTTAAATTTTTTCTGAATTTTTAGTGATTTATAAATTTAAAAATTGTTTAAATTTCAAAAGTTTCCCAATTGTGTACACTTCGTGAATTTGGAAAATGCTCGAAATTTTAACAATTTACAATTTTTATAAATAAAGAAAGTTCAGAAATTTTTTGAAATTTTACAAATTTCTTAAAATGTTTGGTGATTGAAAATTTAGCATAAAATTTAAAAAATTCTGAAATTTTCAAAAATTTTAGTAATTCAGGAATACAAAAATTTTTTTGAATTTCAAAAAAGTTTTAAATTTTGTACACCTTATAAATCTTGAAAATATTTTTAATTTTCGGTGATTTATAAATTAACAGTTATAATTTAAATTTTCTGAAATTTTCAACATTTGTAGTATTCTATATATTTTCAAAATTTCACCAATTTTCAAAATTTTACAAATTTAAAAAATCTTCATTAATTTATAAATTAACCATTAAATTTCAAAATTTCTGGAATTTTGTCATTTTTGCAGTGTTTTATTAATTTACAATTTTTATGAATAAAAAAATTACAAAATTACAAAAAAAAAATTATTTGGACAAATGGGAAATTTTTTTAAGTTTTTAGAGACAAAAAAAAATCAAAATATTTAATGATTTGTAAATGTACTATAAAGTTCCAAAATGTCTGGAATTTTCAAAATATTTAGAGTTTTATAAATTTACCATTTTTCTGAATTTGAAATTTTGTGGTATTTTCTGAATTGACAATAAAATCCAAAAATTTTGAAATTTTCTGAATTTTTAGTGATTTATAAATTTAAAAATTGTTTGAATTTCAAAAGTTAAAAAAATTTTGTTTCATACTTTTCTTTGTATTTTAAAGAAAATTGATTCAAATTAAAGATACTGTTAGTTTCACAAAACTTTGCAAATTTATATATTATTCATTAGAATTGGCTGAGATATTTTCTGATGAGCTGTAGCATTATAAATTTTTAGGGTCGCCAGATCTTTCAATCATAGTTTTCTTCCTATTTAAAGAAATTTGATTAAAAATAAAAATACTATTGGATTTGCAAGACCTTGCAGATCTATGTGCTATTTATCAGAATTCGCTGATATTTTTTTCTGATGAGCTATAGCTTTCCAAATTCGATGGTCGCCTGATCTCTCAATCACATTTTTGTTGGTATTTCAAAGAAATTCGATTCAGATTAAAGATACTATTGGTTTCACAAAACTTTGCAGATCTATGTATTATTTATCAGAATTGGCTCAGATTTTTTCTGATGAGCTGTAGCTTTCTGAATTACGAGGGTCGCCAGATCTTTTAATCATAGTTTTCTTCCTATTTCAAAGAAATTTTATTTAAAGTCAAAATACTATTGGATTGGCAAAACCTTGCAGATCTATATAATATTTATCAGAATTGTCTGAGATTTTTGTTCTGATGAGCTGTAGCTTTCCAAATTGGATGGTCGCCTGATCTCTCAATCATACTTTTCTTTGTGTTCCAAAGAAATTTGATTCAAATTGAAGATACTATTTGTTTATAAATTGTTCGGGAATTTTATTATTCTGGAATTTTCAAATTCGGGAATTTTATTTCTTGGGAATTTTATTATTCAGGAATTTTCCAATTGGGGAATTTTATTATTCGGGATTGTTTTAATTCGGGAATTTTATTATTTGGGAATTTTCCAATTCATTAATATTATAAATTGTTTGCGAATTTCATTATTATGGAATTTTCGAATTTGGGGAATTTTATTTTTTGTGAATTTGATTATTCGAGAATTTTCCGATTCGGGGGATTTTATTATTACGGAATTTTATTATTTGGGAATTTTATTATTCGGAAATGTTATAATTTGGGAATTTTATTATTTGGGAATTATACAGTGTCGGGATTTTTCAGTCGTCCCTTAGCTATTATGAATTGAATATCGGGACTGCCAAAATTTCGAAAAATAAAATTCTCGACATTATAAAATTTCCCAATTGGAAAAATCTCGAGTAATGAAATTCCCGAATCTTTTATAATATTACTGAATCATAAAATTCTTGACAGAAAATGGTTGAATTAAAATATATCCGAACTAGAAAAATCTCGAATTTGACCAATTAAATTTTTGTTTATAAATCTTATTTATTTTAAAAAAATATAATAATCAAATATTCTTATAAAAAAAAATTATTTTTAATGTTTAAAGTTTCTAAAATTAATGTTTCAATTTAAAAAAACAATAATTGAAAAAAATATTTTTCTGGTTCGAATAAATAAATAAGATTTATAACAAAAATTTAATTTTCGGCAATTTTATGATTCGGGAATCTTATTTTTCCGTATTTTTTCAGACGCCCCCTAAAATTTGGTAAAATCCTGTAAAATAAACGAATTTTCTAGATTCTTCATCGGCATATTTGAAATCTTCAACAATCTTTTGAAATTTTCTCAAGAATTTTCGGAAAAATTACATTTACATAAACTTAAAAACAGCCTGATAATAAGACAAGAACAAATTGCAAGCAGCCTCTATTTATTAATAAATAAAAATAAAAAAATCCATTTATTCGCATCTGCGAACTGAAATTTAAATTGAAAAATGAAAATTACCATACCAAATAAAAAAAAGTAATGATCAGGAAACTTAAATTCTGGAAAAGAATAAGGATACTTTCCCCTCCTATTGGTTTTTTCCCCTAGACCACCGGTAAAATCCTAAATCTGAAGCGCGGGAAAGCCCTTTCTGTGAAATTTGAATCGCTCATCCTTTGCAAGATGGCGCCAGCCAATTAACAGGGCTCTCCTTTCAACTCTCGCTCCCATTGGCCCCGAGCGCCTCCGCAGCCTCGCTCGTCAGCATGCCTCTCAAAGGAGGCGAGCCGTCACGCCGTCACACAAAAGCAAGATGGAGGATCTCGCAGTCGAAGTATGCGGCGAAAACGGAGCATATTATAAGGTTCGTTCTGTGAAAAGTATACAAAAAGTCGGGCAAAACTCTGTCGCCTCAGGTGGCCGAGTCTCCGGGGCGCGAGACAGTTGTAAAATGACAGAATCGACGCTCGTACTTTGCGGAAGCGCGGCCCTCGAAAGTTGGCGAGGTAACGCGGCTTCCTTCGACGCCATGTCTCATTTGACAGGGCGTGATTTTCCTTTGCGTCCTGAAACCTTCGTCCTAACCCTCCTCCTCGAGCGCCAGGAACCTTCCGCTCTTATTTTTTATGTGCAAATCAAATATCCCTCGCCGATGTTGCGACCCCCCGAACTTCGATGTCGGCTCTGTCGTTCTCCTAGTTAATCACGCACTGACTCACGAGCTCTTCAACTTTATGTATTTTTCCTTCCTTTCAGGCCTTTGTCACCGATGTTTTCGAGGAAGAGGTCTTGGTAGCGTTCGAAAATGAGTAAGTTTTTTTTCCCATTTCTCTCACCGAAGTAGGGTCATTCGCCTTCTTGTCGGATCTCGGAAGTATTCCGAAATCCGACCAAGATAGATGGCTTCATAGAAATAGAATAAAGTATTTTATTTTTTCGATCACTTCGACATCCGACAGTACGAGATCTTGAATTATTTCCTTGTCATTCACGTTTTTCCCTCATTTCTGGGGACAAATTTCATGATTTTGTCCAAATTTGTTCATTTTTTACTCGTTTTCAAAGACTCGGATTTGCAATATTTATTATTCTGGGATAGATTTAGTTTATTTTTGTTATTTTTGTTCATTTACAGAAGGATTTTCTTTATTGAAAATATTGAATGTCATGCCTTTTTGCGTGACGGTTTTATTTTGCATCATATTTTGTAAGAGTTGCACTTCCTACCAATTTAGTCATATAATTGTTTATCTTATACTTTCGTTATTTATATCGTATTTAAATTGTTAAAATTGAGAAGATTCAACAACATTTTTGAATAATTCAGAACATCAAATCAAAATTTCAACGAAAAATGTCACAGTTGATATTTCAATTCAAAAAATTTTTATTTTAGATAAAAAACAGTTGAATTTATCCAAAGGAAATTTTATAATTTTAAAATAAGAGAGAATTTTTAACAAAATAATTGAATGCTCAAGCAAAATTTATAAAAGAATGATTTCAAAACATTCAAAAACATTTCCAACATTGTAAAAAAAAGATAAATAAAAGCTGGAAGATTTTAAGGCAATTTTTCCAATTTTACAGAATTTTTTCAAAATCTTAGGAAGAATTCGAATCGTTTTAAAAGATATTCAGAGGTTTGAAAAAAATTCTAACAGTTGACTAGATATGGCCTTGGGTTGAACGCATGCGTTTTAAAACAATTATTTTGTTAGAAAAACCTTGAACTTTGCAACCCCACATTTTTCAATTGTCCGTTAAAATATCTTTAATAGATGCGTTTTCAAAGATAGCATTTTAACTTCAAACGATTGTTATTTGAACGTCGTAGAATTTTTTTCTTCACAGATTTTACAAAGAAAATTATTTACTTCGGAATCATTTCTTTTCAGCTAAAAAAATAATATCTTGTCCCAAGAGATTGGCTTTCAACAACAATTGTCATCATTGTAAAGATTTTTATGAACAATTGTAATAAAAGAATACAGTCATATCGCATTTTGGAGCAAAGAACATTGTTCTTTTCTTCAGTATCGTTTCTTTTTATCTGAAGAATGATGTGCTGACACAGTGCATTGCCATTTGAAATTATCCAACTGTTAAATGTTAACTTGAAACAAGGCGAATCAAGCAATATTTAAAATTTGCAAAATATTGAATGAATTGATAATAGCAGAAAGTTTAAAGAGTTTTCAAAACTATATATTATATTATCATGCTTACCAATAAAATTAACCACCAAGTATAAAACCACGGTATGAACGATTTTCATATTTTCCAATTAAAGAAAAAACTATATTTAAGAGTGTGATCAATGTGTATTCTTTTGCTTTATTAAAGTACAAAATCATTATTTCATGGATTACGTAAGCTTCCATTTTATCTTTTTCAGATTATCTTTCACATCCAGAGATTGTATTTGTATTTGATAAGCCCGTTTCAAGAAAAAAAATAATCTTATAAGTTTTTTCAAATTAATTAAGAAAATTATATATCTGGTTACCGAAGAGTGTCACACAGTGGGGGGGAGGGAAGTACCTTTTTTGGACATAAATCGCCCGGCAGTATAATTTTTGTCGGATCTTGATTCTTTGTTTAACTGAAAACTTAAATATTCAATTTTTTTAAAAAGAATCTTTTCTGTTGGAAGTTAATGCATTTTGTTCAAAATCCATTTTTTTTATAGAAAATTCATTTTCGAAGTTGAAAACTAATCTGTTTTTGTGGAGGAGTAATTAATTACCTGAATTTCTTGAATTCCTTGAATTCTCTGAATTCCTCGAATGACCTAAAGTTGTTGAATTCGCTGAATATATTGAATTCTCAAAAATTCTTGACTTCTCGGAATTATTGGAATTCTTTGAATCTTCTGAATTTCTTGAAACCTCTGAAATTCTTGAATTCTCTAAATTCCATAAATTATCCAACCTCCCTCAAATCTGTAAAGTCATTGTTATCAAAACAATAAATTCATAATTTAAAACCATGCTAGTTTTCATTTGTATATGTGATGAGTCAGTTTTGAGGAATTGTTAATTTTCCACCACGATTATTTGTACAAATGGAGGAAAATCATCAGGCTGTTGAACATTCGTGAACATTTAATTTTCAATGATTCCATCTCAACCAACTTTAGATATTCGCTTATTTAAGGTATAAATAATCAGAAATCTTGCATAGTGCACTACAAAAGCACAAACTAATATTTGCTCAATGCATGAATGTTTTACAATGAAAAATTCAGTTATTGGTTTAGCTATAGAGAATCCTGATTTGCCACTTCTATACTAAAATTTATTACTATTTGGCGGCGGGGGCCTACAGGACATTTCTTAATTTCTCTCGAGGTCAAGTCGGTGATAACTTTACTTCTCACGTCTATTTTCACCCGGACCTTTTCTCTCCGTAGTCTATATATTCCACTTAACTAGCCTTCAATACTGATAAAACGTTATAATTAGAAGTTATTGATACGATTAGTTCTGGGATAGGAATATACTTGTATAAATTTCCTTTTACTAGCCGTGCAAGTCGTGAATTGGGATAAATAGTGTATCTTCCAAATTCGAATCGCCGGTACAGAATGCTACAGGAAATAAGTCAAATAAGACCAAGTTGCCCAAGTCTATATTCAAGTATCTAATCAGTAGTTGGCAAGAGAGGACGAAGTCTGGCAGGCGTAGAACTGGCAGGAGGATATCTTGACTTGATACGTGAAGAAGGCTCAGGCTCGGAAGAAGACTGAGCTATTATTTCTGCAAGATGAAATTGAGATCTACAACAATTACTTGAATATTTTTACGGAACATAAAAATGAAATGTTCTAGACATATTGAGAACAATAATTAGTGAAATAATACAAATACCCTGTACATAATAATGTGAAAAACTCCCAACTTTTGCAAATTCCTTTTGAAGAGCAATATAATTAAAAATAAAACTTTAAAAATATTTAACGATGGAAAAATAAGTTAATCAATAAATTGGGGACAGAAGTAGAAAACGTCATCAATGTAGGTAAAATTATCTAATTTGAAGAAATTTTGCTTTGTAGTTTATTTTTTAACTTATTTTTGCATCATGATATATTTTCAAATTTCAATACATATTGTTTAGAATACGACTTTCTGGTGAACAATTTATGTTTTTGTTTAAAAATACAATTATTTGGTTGAAAATACATATGTTTCCGTTAAAATTAACTTTTTCTATAATTCGCGAAAAAGTGCCAGTTTTCCCACCTGTTTTTGGTGTAAAAAGTGACCGATTTTTGGTCGATGACGTAGCACATGCGCAGTGCCGATCTTTCCGAGCAACAGTGACAAAAGTGAAGGGGCGCAGTGAAAAAAGTAAATGGATGCAGTGTTGAAAGATTGCCGTTTCAACAATGATTCTTTATCGTCATCTGTTCAGACGAAGTATCCCGAACCTGGAAACTCCATGTTAACGCAGCGGTACAGAAAGCTAAGACCGATTTCTGGACCTGTAGACACCAATAGGGAAAACTTGGGGCTTAAAACCCAGGATCACTTATTGGATATGTACAATGATAATCAGACCCACAATAGCATATGCATTAACAACTTGGTTGCCAAGGACTGAACTAACTAGTACTACAAAATAACTGGAGAGCCTTCAAAGGGGTTTCTACTTGGAGATGACTCGTGCTATGTAAGCAACACCAAAAGCAGCTGTTGAGGTCATTCTGGACATCCTGCCGTTGCACCTTTTCGTAAGAAAGATTGAGGCAGCGTAGGTAACTTTATCTAAGTTATCAGGATTTGTTAATCAATTGTGAATCTAGCATTTTTTCACCTTTTTGAGGTAATATCAATAAATGATAGAGAGCAGGCAGCTCAAATATGAAAACTTATGGGTTTTTCGCATTTTGTAACTAAAATAATAAACAAACAGAGCCTTTTTTGCAAAATCGGCCTCGAGAGACCTCTTAAGAATGTAATTAGCTTTAGTCAAGAAAAAAAATGAAATCGGATAAAAATTGTAGGCTCTGGATCATTTTGAACCCCAATTTTCTAATTCGCCGCACTGTGTGTTGTTGCAAAGAAAAGTAGCAGACCACGGCCGAGGAATGGTCAAGCAGCGTTCAACTCTGGCATTCAAAATAATTGTTCTGCTAATCTCAGTTAATATCCTAACATATTCTGCCGTCCTGATGAAGAAACTGTACAACTGCATTTGAAACTAATAGAGATATTCAGTAACACGCGTTTGCATCTGTACCTTTTAACGTATGGGAGTTAAAAAAAGTACTGTTCTTGGGTAAATCAGACATGCTCTATTCATTAAAACAAAAATTGCAAATTTGAATTATTTATATTTAAAACTGTAGATATGCTAGATATTAATCCACAAACTCGCCGAGAATCCTTCCTAATAGACACATCTGTGCAGATGTGCTGCCGAATACAGGAATCAGTCTTCAAGAACCTTTGAGTTTCCTGCTGAAGAAACTTAACAACTACAAATTTTCAAAAATTGATAAAAAATAAAATTATGATGTAGTCATTAATTTATTATTAGATTACAATTAATTGTTTCATAATTTTTTCTGATAATTAATAATTATTAGATTTTCAATTAACTTGAATTATTTTTGCTTGACAAATGAAAAATGCAGATGTGCTATTAAAAAGAAGGATCGGTGACTCAAAGTTACCCTCGAATCCGGGTGAAGAAACTTAACATGTACTTGTGCTATTCGATTTTAGGAAATCAGACTGCAGAAAGACCGAGGATCCTCATGAGCAAAACACATCTGCGCATATGTGTTTTTTTTATCAGGATCTAAGGGCTCAGCACTATCCCAAATCCTGGAATTCGTGTAGATATGCTACAATTTCTACAGATGTATTTTTTCTTCATCAGCAATAAATATGAGTAAAAAAATTTTTCAGATGATATGCAGATGCTCCTCACAATCTTTTCGTCCCCGAGGAAGGAAAAATATTGGAACACTGTGCCAAAAAATGATAAAAAATGAATCATCTATTGTTCCCAACTGTCCTGTCCCACGCAAAAAGCAGCAAGCGACGCGCGCTCTACGAAGCATGCGCATTAGAGTAGGGAAGATTTCATGGAGGACTAACGAGAATCTAAAGGATCTCACTACGTCCTCTGTTAATCCTCAAAACATGCATAATTAGACATTTCTGCATGTTTCTAGGACTAGCAGATGACTTGCATTGCATCAAAAGAAATTCTCGATTCATCCTTCCAATATTATGTAAACCAACGCGGTACATATTAATTTGACTGTTTTTTATCGTGAAAACTGATTTCTTTGTGATACTCATAGTGATAAGTATGATCACCTGACTGAGCAATTTAGAGGTTAAAATTGCAATAACAGCCAACTCTTAAATTTTCAAAAAGTTACCTGTTTTTATTATAATTAGGATGTTATTGGTTATGAAAGTAACTTGCAGTAATAATTTTGTTACAATCATACTGAGATAGAATTCGAAAGAAACCGAATATTTGAGATTTGTATGAAGCAGGGTTTTATCTACCGAATTTTTGTGAATCTTCACGTTTTCAGGCATTCTGCTTATTTTAATTAATATGCCACGGATATCCTGGGAGATTTTGGGGACATTTTTCAAGATATCCGATGTCCTGCCGAGATATCCTAGGGATATGCCAAATATATCATTTTGTTGTGAGGGGTTTCTGTCTCTGAATCAGTTTTCGTATGCGTTTACTTATCAGTATCAGTATCCGCGTTCGTAGCTATTGGAAATTTGAGTAGTAAACTAGATTTGAATAAGGAAAAATGATTATTTGTCAGTATCAGGATAGAAATACTGAAGTAATATAACCTCGAGGTTATGGATCCTTTATTCATTATACTTTATTTTGAAGTTTGCTTTTACCAGATGGTCGTTATTTTCAAGATATGTTGGGAAAGAAAGTAATTTTAATTAGAATGGTAAAGAATAGGAAATAATAATTATTATATGCATAACACACACACACGCGCGCCGACACACCCACACACACCCACACACACACACACACATATATATATATATATTTATATAATTATATGTATACCACGGCTCTGAAATATTTTTTAAACTTCGTGAACACTCTAGCAGTAGTATAATATGTTGAGGAATGTTACACAAAATTTTCAACAAAAAAAAATCAATTCCCGGCAAAGATCTGGTGAATTGCACGCAAAAAGGTATTGAATTTTTTTTCGGCGAAAACTTCTGTTTTTCTTAGATAACTGTAAAATTAAGCAACCTTCGAATTTGGTTGCCATACCAAAAAAGATGCGCAATAAAATTGTCTACAAATATGGACTTTCAGCACTGACTGGAATTTCGAAGTCAGCGTGAGAGTGGGGGAAGCGCCTTGGCGAGCTCGAGCAAGCTGAGGGGGAAGCGGTCTTACTCGTGACGGTCTTATTGAGAGCTTCGACTGTATTATTAATTTGACGAAATCACTGAAAGTATACTAATCTAAGTTTTTAATATGTTTTCGAACGTATGAAGTCATGATGTGAGTGAATAACATATTGCTAAATTAAAACTTTTATCTTTGGGTAATTTTTCAAATATATAACTCTAAATGACTTCTCAATTTGAAAGAAGAAAATCATATTTTGGAAAAGTTCATGATCTAAATACAGTCGAATCTGGATTTAGCGCCGGTTTTGGGGCTGACCTTGACGGTAAATCCAGAGACTTGGAACTATTTTGTCTCTCTCCTGTTTGATCTCTCCTGTTTCTCTCTCTGTTTTGTCACGCCTCAGTTCACATCGCAAGTCCTCCCGAAGACGCCTCTCACGTATCCCCGCGGCGCAGCGTCATTTATCGGAAGGGCACAATCCAGGGGAGCTAAATCCGGGTTTCACTTCATTCGAAAAACATATGTCAGCTTATCATAAACTGTTAAAATTCGTGCAGAAATAGTATAACAAAGTGAATATATATTGCAATTTTGAAACATTTTATTCGTATATAAATTCGAAAATCCTGGGCTAGAAGTTATTGTATTTTTTATATGTATTCTAATATTTAATATTTTTTTCAGGTTCTGTGTATCAATTAAAGCCACTACATTATACGGCATGGTAGGATTGAACGAAATTAGAAAAAGCGGTAAGTTTTTTTTATTCTTATTACATTTGAATTTAAACTTCCTCTCCAAATGGAATTCAAATATGGATGCCTATAAATCGTAATTTTTATTTTATATCCCAAAAAATTAATTAATTATATAATTGTATGTTCAACAATCTGCACGGAGAAACTTTTGGTTGTAACACATTTGATAGTATAATATTTACTTTAACAATAATACGATAGCAAACCAGGATACAACGTCACTATTGCAAACATTACTATTGTGAATATGAAATTGTGAAGTTACTAACTTTATTGTAATATAATGATAAATTATTAAATAATAATTGCTGTTCTACCAAAAAGAAAGTTCCTATAATCCGTAAAAAGACTGTGAAGTGTACAAAACTCATTAGGAAAATCATTCTTCCTATGTGCATTCTACGTATTTCTCATTCTTCCTATAGAAAATAGAAAAATATGCCGTTGTCGGAGGAGCAAAATTGCACGCTCGAAACCTGGCATCGTTTTCCCGGACTTCGAGAAAGGAACTACATTTGTGATCAAATTCTCGGCTCTGGCCAATTAAATCACTGCTAAGGAGAAGGAAGAGTAGCAGAGGCATTAAGCCCTCACAAAAGGGAGCTGCAGTGAATGTACCCAAAATATTCCGTTGTATTCGGTTTATATAACTGTCCTTGTGATCGGTGCTCTTGAAGGTACGAAACTATCACTAGCCGCGTGCCAAAAACATTTCACGGCACTTGCGAATTGGATGCAGAAGGCTGTCGTCCTTAGGCCGTTCCGTGTCCTGAATACACACGAGGGTTTCACCGGCCTGTCGTTGTGATTTCGTCGTGCCTTGTGGCCACCCATCGCACGGTCGTGAGAAGTGGCCATAGTTGTGATTTACCGCGGTTCTACTGGGAGCCAGTGTCATTTTCATAGATGGCAGTTGCTTCCAGTGGAACCCTGAGGTGCATCTTTAACTTGTTTTTTTAAGAATTATATATTTTGGTTGCATACACTATAAATCATATACAATTAACATACAGTTAGACATTAATATTATATTTTCTCGCTGAAATAGGGAAAATCGTGTTAGAAGAAAGCAACGCTGGCGGGAATCGAACACGGTTCTCCGGGGTAGCAGCACGGAGACTTTTTCTTGCGATAAAACAAATTATGTGATAAAGGAATTTGATCATCCTCATTAACCTCGGCGCATATGACGTAATTCGACAGGGTTTTTCATATTTTAAATGGGAATTTCCGTAAGCAGTATATTGAAGTGTTTTTCCTCTTATTGAACCTTCCTGTTGAGAATGGTAATTTTGCTAACCTATTTTCCAACTTATGCTATTTGAACTACTACTTATTGTAACTAAGTTTTTAGTATTTATTTGGTGAATATCACTTTTTCCCAACTTCAATTTGCTATCGTAAATATTAGTCTTCTGATCTTCAAATGACAATCACACTGGTTTACAAAAAAAAAGGTGAGGACTATTCGACAAGATCACTTTCTCCTTATGTATTTTGACGCGCTGAATATAAATCCGAGGTCTATTTACCTCCATCACGTCAGGTTCAAGGTCATTTCAAGGTCAAATAAAGGAAAAGCCATGCAATAAACTTGAAAAACCTTTTACATATGTTTTTGGGGTCGCTGAATCGAAATCCGAGGTCCATGGACAAATGCGAGTTCGGCTGCTCGGAAATCAAATACTTAGGACTTAAAGTTAACGAAAAAGGACTCCAAATAGACGATGAAAAAATCACTTTGCCGAAATAATAGAACCGATAAACAGATCAATCAAAAAAGATAAACCCCTCCTACTCGAAACCGATGCGAGCAATACAGGGTTAAGAGCCGTACTTACGCAAACGATTGATGGCGTAAATTACGTGATAGCATGCGCGAGTAGAAGCCTAAACGCCGCAGAATCTCGGTACTCGGCATCAGAAAAAGAATGCCTAGCGGTAGTTGGGACCATATGAAAATGTATGCCATATTTAAAAGGTTACAGCTTCAAACTAATCACGTTAAAGCATTTAAGTGGTTCCATAACCTGAAAACCGCCACTGGCCGATTAGCCAGATGAACATTAGAGTTACTAGAATATGACTACCAAGTCATATATCGTAAAGGTAGTTCAAATTTAGTTTCTGATGCTCTCTCGAGATCAGGAGAGTTCGGAATTACAAAATTAAATTTGTCAAATGCATGTGTTTTTTATCAACAGAGTGAAGAACTGTGGTTTATACACGAAATACTCTGAAACTCTTTAATATTGTGTGATGGTTGCTTAGTGGGCAATCCGCTTTTTCTTCTGGTGTCATTACTTCAACCTCGCCGCTGTCCATGTTGATTTTTACCCGTTTTAATCGAATAGAAGTAGGTGTATATATTCCACGAAGAATCGTGAGTTTGTTTGATACAAATTTGTCCAATATCGCATAAATATCACCATTAGGTGTTGACAATACAATTTTTTCTTCCGTTGGTATAGCCCTAATGGCACCATTTGAGCTCTTCAATTGAATTGGTATATTGGGAGGAAAAACGTATTTTCGAAATTCGAATATCCGGTTCGGATTCCTATTGGGAGCAAGTCGAATAAATCTAAGTTCATCAAATTGATATCCAAGTATGCGGGGAAAAGTCGTTCTAAGAGAAGGAGACCTGGACCTGCCACGAAGAGGTGGCTCGGCAGATGGTGGAGACCTCTCAGAAGAATGTGATCTGGCAGGAGGAGACCTTGACCTGATACGAAGAGTAAGCTCTGTTGATGGAGGTGGAAAGGCAGAAGAACGAGGTATCTCAGGAGAAGAAGAAGGTCCGCAACGAGGACCACCATGATTAGGGTCGCCATTAGGAGAAGACGGGGACTGTGAACGCAATTCTACAACCAGAAATAGAGGATCATATTTTTCAACGTACACAATCATATGATGACATGTCGCGAAATTTAAATGTGGTTGCAATTATGGAACTGAATTCTATAACCGACTATTACTTCTTCCTGCTGAACTTATGTAGCTGCTGAAATCTTTACGAAGAAATTTTTAATTTGGAAAGTATATATTCTTATAGGAAATTCAGTTTCGCTTTTTATTCAACAAAAAAATTCTAACCTTTGCAACACTAAATATAAATATGTTTTCTGAGGACAATTTTTAACAGTATAATTCTACAGTACAACTCTTAACGGATTTTGATGCTTGTTCAGAAATGACCGCAAATCCTCCAGGTATAACGAGTGACTGCGGATATTTCACACTGACCGAAAAATTGGTCATTAAACAACAAACTTTAAACTTTTTATCGTTTGCAAACTTAGTTTTTTCTCCCCCCCCCTCCCTCTGCACCCCCGTACCCGAACAGCAACGTAACTCAAAAGTCTATTAAAACATAGAAAAGAGGATGATTTTTCACGAAATAGTTGAATTTTCATCTTATCGGGCTAAATTTCTAACGAAAAATAAAAAAGTGCAATTTTCAGATTAAAAAAAAAAAGTTTCTTAACGAAAAAACCATAAGAAAAGTATTTGACAAAAAAGATAAATTTCAGAACAAAGAGATGAATTTCTGACCAATGAAGGTGACTTTTTGACAATATAGTAGCATTTTTAACAATATAATGACATTTTTCACCAAATACTAGAATTTTTAACCAAACGAGATGGATTTGGAACTAAAAATACAATAGTAGTATTTTTACCCGAAAGCGGTTGACTTTTCTTGTTGTGTTCTTTTAACTAAATTCGCATGTGAGCGAGCAAACGAGAAAAAGGGGCGAAAGTATGTTTCTGGAAAACAAAGACAAAAAATAATTTTTTTTAATCTATTATAAGGAAACCCACTAAATGTTATCTAAGTTCGTAACGTTACTTCCAGTGAGTCTTCACCCAACCCTTGTTACAAACCATACTTTTTAGCGTAAACTCCCTCCCTCCCCCCATATTGTTAAAGTTGATAAACAGCCCTTTCATCGAAAAAATTCTGATTTGCGTATAGTTGAAAAAAATTACCTAAAATAATAGATATATTATTATATTCACCAATAGAATTGAGGATAATGGTCAAAGAGAAGACCAGAGTACAGAAAATCCGCATCTTATCGCATTAGATGACAAACTGATTAATGTATTAATAAATGATTTAATTAACAAAGTATGTAGTTGCTTAATTTTTTTACTGCTAAATTAGCTTATATAATCTGCACTGTAGTCTTTATCTCTTCGATTTAAGGCGTCCCTTATATAATTTATATTTGATAAGAGTCAGTTCCAGCTAAAAAAATTTTTATAACCATAATTAAAACTGATGTGACCATTTATATAATTTTTTACGTTTTGACGATAGCTGGTTTTTAGATGGCAAATATATGTTTTTTATTTTTTGATTTTCTGTTTCGGATCACCAGGAGAGCCAAAATCACCTGCGCCAGCAGAAAACTTTTTTTTTGCACACATTTATTTTATTTCATAAATAGATAAATAAATATTTTTTACCATTAAAATAAATTTTCTTTCACTCTTCTTGAGCATACCTTTAAGAAGAAAAAAACATTCGTTCAATTATATACAATAGTTTCCGAGAAAAAAATTACTGAAAATAAGTTTTTTTTATGCGTTCACCTTGAAGTACCCCCTTAAAATATTTTCAAATCTCAATTTTCTCTTGAAATTCATTTTCAAAATAAAATATAATTTTTCATTTTCCCAGGAATTTTAAGAAATTTTTTTTTATCATCTCGAAACCTTTAAAAATTCTTAAAAAGCTTCATTGTTTTAGAAATCTTCAAAAATCTACAAATTACATTTGGTATAACAAAATGCTGGACACCTTTCTTTCATTGATTATTATTATTATTTAATTTATATTATTTAAAGAACCTTGTTTTTCTTATATTCCTGAAGCTTGTAGACTGTTTTTTGATTGGCAAAACAAAAAAACAATTAATGCTTCATTCAATCACGAACACGGATTTCCCAATAACGATTGGTTCGAAATTGCGATTTATTGCGATAGTTTTGAGATATAATCGAAAATGGCGCCATGCGCTTTTCCATATCAGGATCGGACAGAATTAGATAGAAACTATGGAAAGAGTTGTATGCAAAAAAGGTATATAAATAAACAAATAAATAAACAAATTGTGAGCAAGTATCCGTATCAAAGTGGAATTCAAACGTGGCGATCTGCGTGGAAACTCGCGACAACTGCTCCCAGCGATTGATTTACGACGTTTCTGGCGATATTTACAGATGACATGGGAGCACAGAGATCTCGGACAGTTATTGCCTCTCAGTCTGTAAGTCTGTATCCGCCTCTTTTCTCTTCTTCTTGCCACGTCTCTCCACTTGTCTTTCTACCCCGTCTCTTTACTTCTCTTTCTGCTCTTCTCGCTTCTCGAGACGTTTATGACGTTGCACAACAATAATTCTGTCATTCTCACGAAATCGTAAAGCTACAGAAGCTGACAAACTGCCCGAACCCCGGGCACTTCTCCATACTCGTACCGCACTGATGCCCAACCAACAGTAGCCGAGCAATTTTTATTTACGACCTTACATCGTGGCCTTAATGATTCCCTGAATCGAGAATAATGGCGAGATTCGTGTATCGATCCTACCAAGGAGAAGAGAAAGGGTGTAGGGATTCGTTCCTTCCTTCGTTCGTTACACGAGTCTCTGGGAATTCTCGAACTCGATCCAGTCAAACTTAGATCAGACTATATATTTAAGAGGATTTTGCTTGCCGAAATAAACTTGCCTGTCTTCTTGTCTGACTGGGCCGTGTTAGTTGTCTCACGGAAGAATTTTTTATCTTCAGTTATTTTCAGGATCGATGATAAAAACGGTAAGCCAATCGAGAGACAATTTCATGTGAGACTGAAGCTGATCCCCCTCCTGGTTTTAAATTCGAACTAGCTATAAGGAGAATAAGAAATGTCCGAAAAGTATCCGACCTTGTGGTCTACCAGGAGTAAGTGTTAATTGAAATTTGAAAACCCTAAATTAGATTGAAATCAAATTCAAAATCCCAGTTAACGTTCAACACTCAAGTCAATGTATAGAATTCCTGAAAATAAAACAAGAATCCAACGATAAGATTTGGACACCACCACAAAATGCTCCTATTGCAATTCCTAAAAACAAAAACAAAATTGTTTCTTTGGAAACTTTATTTCTTTCGTCTTTTCTATTTTTATTACTACGATGCCATTACTACGACGCTATCTCCTCGATACCTGAGAACTAAGTGTGTGTCAAAAGGCAAACCCGTTATGAACAAACAAAAATTGAGAGATCAATCATAGGCATCGTAGAGAATCTATATAAGAACAAGGTCAGCCCTGAAGAAGTGAACTGCAATATTCAATGTTTAATTTAAATTTATCATAGTGAATCATCGTGAAAGCAATAAATCTAGTATTAAGGAACTCTACGGGGAGAGTTTTCTTACAAAAACTAACACTTTTAGTAAGCTCAGGTCTTTCCAAGCTAAGCTACTAACATCTTTAGCTTTCTTAAAACGGTGTAGGGACAATAACATCGTCGCAAAATTCTTACAGTTGAGAAACTATTTGGTGACATCTAAATCCAAATCATTTCTGCATGAAACAAGTTTGCTTTTCTTGAAAGAAAGAATGCAACATAACAAATTTATCTTGAACACTACATCCAAAAAATTGTTAACACTTCACCTTCTCCTATCAAACACTCTCAGATTTGACATTTGTCTACACTGGACCGCATATCATTTGACCAATCCTAACGGATTAAAAATCTTTCTACTCAGAAACAAAAAATAAAATTTGACAAATTACTTTCAGTAAGGCTCACACCATTAACGAACACAGTAAAAAACATCTCTAACCATCCTCTCAGCGATGAAATGATTTCAGCCCTATCTAAAGGACATAATTTTGCAGCAGCTCCCTCCAAAATCTCGAAGGAAGAAATCATCAGTAATTTGGAATCCACAATATATAGACTTCCACCCGAAAAAGCGAATGGCATACAGCGTAGGACGGCCAACATCTTACGCCAAGCCCAACTTCCCTCCTCAAACTTAACAAAACAAGAAAAAGCAGCAATTATATATATATATATATATATACGTAATATTTAACACACGAAGAAAATTTGTTTATCAAAATTTACCCAATTAATTCGGTAAATGGAGGCCATTACTGCATTTAGATAAAGTTTACAATCATTTTAGGATTTAAGACGAAACAGAACTATAGATAATACAAAAGAGTTATGTTAAATCTTAAGTCCAAAAGGCAAGATTCTGATATGTAATAATTGATATAAGGGTTGTATCATTTTCATACCAGTATATTATATACTAACGCAAAGTATTGTACATTTTTATTAAATGAATGATATCAAGTTTACTTTTGTGTGATATTAACGATTCACTTAAAAGAAAGTATCGACTGCAGAATTTTTGAAGAGATATTCACTTTTATTAGAAGAGAAATTACACAACAGTAAGGTAAAATGAGAATCGCTAGGGACGTCAAAATTCTCAGGGCTGAAGTTTAAAGCAAAGTTCCCCGTAGAAACTTTAAAATTTGTAAGTTTCGGTTGATATTGTAGGATTTCAGAAAATATTCAAATGTGTAGACTATCCTTTCCTCTCAGTTGATGATACTTATTAAGTTACTAAATAAAAGTAGAATGTCTTTCAAAATTGACGTGTAAAGGTGCGGGTGATGAAAAAACATCGGACGGCACTGGACAACTGACTTCGAACTTCGAGGCACAATAGAACTGACAAAAATTTAAGATTTATAAATGTGAAATTTTACTATAACATCTATTAATTATAGAAAAAAATTAATTCTCAACAAAATTGTTATTTTTATATTACAGACAGTTGATATTTTCAGAAAAAAAAGCTATTTCACTTTTCAATAAGAAATTGTTGACTTCCGCCAAAAAATAAAAATTTTCAACAAAAGAGTTGAATTTTTAAACAAGAAGAATTTGTCGATCAATAAAAAAATTCTCATCAAAAAAAGACAAATTTTCAACTAAAAACATTTATTTTAAACAAAGAATAGAATAGTTTAATTTTCAGTTAGAGAAGTAAGCTTTTAAAAAATAAAATAAATTTTCAACCAAACGAATGAATTTTGATCCGAAAAGATGTAATGGCTATAAAAAAAATTTGAAGAAAAATGGAATATATTAAAAGTTTTAGTTGAAAAAATTAAATTTTTAATTTTTATTTAAAAAAATTAATTTTTGATTGAAAAAGTAATTTTCAACTAAGGAAATGAAAATTTCAACCAAAAAGATTAATTTCCTACCAAAAAAGAATAATTTTAAAGAAAAGAGATGAATTTTCCATCAAACATTTTTATTTTCAATGGAATTTTCAACTCAATAGTTGCATCTTCAACCAAAAGGGTTGATTTTCTATAAAAAAAAGATAAATTTTCTACTAAATGGATGAATTTTGGACTAAAAACCATTAATTTTCAAAAAAGTATAGAATAGTTTAATTTTTAGTTAGATAAATAAGTTTTCAAGCGAATAAAATGATTTTTCAACTAAACGAATGAATTTTTTACTAAAAAGAATTAATTTGTATGAAAAAGAATCTTGATAAGGAATTAAGTTAAATTTTTAGTTTCAGAAATTAATTTTTAATAAGAAAAAACTATTTTTTAACCAAAGAAATAAAATACATGAATTTTAACTAAAAAGCTTCATTTTTTACCAAGAAAAGACAAACTCTCAACAAAATAGCTAAATTTATAACTAAAAAAGATAAATTTTCCACAAAAATAGATTAGTTAAATTTTCAGATAGAGAAATAAGTGTTTAAGCAAATAACTTAAATTTTCGTAGAAGTATTAAAATTTTCAAGGAAACAAATTAATGTTCTACTCTAATTACGTTAATGCGCGCATAGCACGCACAATGTTCTACTATTTTTAAATAGTAGACCATGCAATAGTTTAAAATATTGAAAATTGAATCATTTGAAATTTTTAGTTTATAAAATTTCAAATAAAAATTTATCCAATATTTTTGTTTACTTCCCACAAATTAATACGCCCGCTCATTAATAAAATGTTACAATAACAAATTTTGATGAAACGGGGACCAGATATTTTTTTACGGCCCTGACGTACTTGCACTTTAACTTTATAGCCGAGATTTTTTAATCGATATTCCAACTGTTAGGTTAGCCGTGAGGTTTAGATGTTAGCTATAGAACGCGTTAAACTTAACTCAGGTGGTTCGAAAACCGTCACAGCGTTAATATCGTAAAAAGCGTGCGAATATATCGTTTGTTATGTATTGGAATTTCATGTAATAGTTCAAGTTAAATTGTGTATATGTACCAACAATATACTTACGAATTGTATGATATGTGTAAGTATGTGTGTAGTAGTGGATGACCTTCCACAGAATCTGTAGCAAGAATTTTTTTTTTTGCTGGCGCACGAAATTTTACATGACTGGGATGTAGAATTCACATATTTAGAGAGGTAGACTATTACGGTTGATTATGAACCAATCTATTTAGATTATTACATTTTCCAATTAGGAAATTAAAGAATCAATAACTTAATGTATTTCTAATATTTAATGCATTCTTCTTTCAAAAATTTAGATTTAGATTATTACATTTTCCAATTAGGAAATTAAAGAATCAATAACTTAATGTATTTCTAATATTTAATGCATTCTTCTTTCAAAAATTTAGATTTAGATTATTACATTTTCCAATTAGGAAATTAAAGAATCAATAACTTAATGTATTTCTAATATTTAATGCATTCTTTTTTAAACCCCCCTTTCCCCCCCCCCCCCCAAAGCGCCCCAAATATAACCCAAACATAAAAAAATCCATTTTTACGTATTATTGTTACTTTTTAGCAATTTCCATCGTCTTTTTCCTACAAATAGTTCCTAATGGACAATTTAAATATTTCCCATGACTCTTTAAACAATTTTTAATTTTTTAAATAAATGTTACTTATTTAAACAATAATTTATTCCCAAAAAATGTAATAAATAATCGTATTTTCTGATTGAAATGTAATAGTTTGTCATTGTTTGGAGAAGTAAATTTTTTTAAAACATTATGTAATTATTCAAACAATTACTTACTGTTTATTCTCAAAATTTCTTAAAATTGACCCAGAGATGTCCAGTTTTTTCTCAATTCGGTATCCTAAGCTACTTTTTGTTGAACGAATAAAAACAAAAACGAATAAAAATTGTTTACACAATGACACAACGTTTTTAACAGGATTTACTACTCTTCGAAACCATTCAATATTATGTTTAATTCAGAATATACGATTTGAAAAATATTGTTGGAAATATAATTGTTTAAACAAATTATATTTGTTTGAACAACTAAAAAATGGTTAATATATTGTTTCTATACACCATACAGTCAGAAAAATAATTATACGTATTTTATTATATTTCATTTTTTTAAAGTTATCGAAAAATAAATTGTTTGAGGAAATAAAAATTTAATAAAAATTAAAAGATATGTATCAAAATTATATAATTATTCAACAAGAAGTAGCATTGGATATCAATTTGAGAAAAAACTGGACATCTCTGGGCCAATTTTCAGAAATTTTGAAAATAAATAATAAGTAATTGTTTAAATGATTACATAATGTATTTTAAAAAGATGTACTACTCCACACACTGACAAGCTATTGCAGTTCAATCAGAAAATACGATTATTTTTCACATTTTTTGTGAATAAATAATTGTTTAAAGAAGTTACATTTGTTTAAAAAATAAAAAATTGTTTAGAAAGTCATGTTATATATTCAAATTATCCATTAGTAATTACTTGAATTAAGAAGACGACGGAAATTGCTGAAAAGTAACAATAATACGTAAAAATGTATTTTTTTTGTAAATTTTTGGGTCATATTTCGGGCGCTGTGTGTGGGGGGGGGGTGGAAATAAAAGTTATTGGTATGGTTTTATTTCATAGGTACTCCAATTCAATCTCTAAAAAAGTTGGTACGTTTCGATTAAACCCTGAAGTATGAGTTCAATTTTCCGAAAATACAAAATTTTCCCACGTTAATTAAATGGGATTTTGAAGTGCCCGGTGGCACGTGTTAATATTCGAATTTCGAAAAAATTTAGTGACTTTTTTCCTCCGGAAATGGAAACTTTTTTTTCGGGGGGGGGGGGCTTCCCTCTGGGGTTAAAAGCGTTTTTTGATCCACCCTAGTGGAGATCCGTTGAAAAACTGAGGTGTCAAATTTCTGACAACTCTAATACTTTCTGAATCATAAATGATGAGAATATAAAAACGCACGATGAATTTTCAAGGAAAATATGAATATTTGGCCAAGAATGTTTCATATATAAATTACAAATTGTCAATTAAGTGCATAAATTTTCAACTTACAATTCCAGGTTATTTTCAGGTATTCCTCAATATGTCGTCATCATCAAATAAAACAAATAGCGCAGTGATAATAGAGCAGTGATCACGTTAGAACCGTTACCGGGCCTTCGGTGGATATTGCATGTACGAACGACGTTCGGATACTTTCGTGTATGTTCGTTGATCGTATGCGACTGTTGATACTGGTTGCTACGCAACGACTCCCGAAATAGCGCATGCCCATTGCACAGCAGTGTGATGAGTTGAAAAGAGAGAAGGGATAAGAGATGAAAGATGAACCAATCTAGCATTTCAGGCCCGGCCGAAGAAATATTGGGGCCCAGTACGATCGACCAAAAATGATAACATAAAATCATATTATCCATGATAATTGGTGGAGGAATTCCATTCACTCTCGATTATCATTTTTTTAGAGAATTTGGGTGTAATGACATTTTTAATTCCAATAAATGTTTTTAAAAAATATATGCTTTTCAACATTTTGAAAATTTAAAGAAAGTAGAGAAAAATATTCTTTTGGTGCATTAAAAAATGTTAATAAACATTGTTACGAGATATCAAATAGATTTCGAAAATAAGTCAATGCAATTTGTCGATTAGACCAAAATTCAAAAAGTTAGAGCTGCATATCTTACGTTTTCTAGCATTTCAGGCCCGGCCGAAGAAATATTGGAGCCCAGTACGATCTACAAAACATGATAATATAAAATCATATTATCCGTAATAATCGGTGGAGGAATTCCATTCACTCCTAATTATACTTTTTTGTAGAGAATTTTGGTGTAATGACATTTTTAATTTCGATAAATGTTAAAAAAAATATATGCTTTTCAACATTTCGAAAATTTAAACAAAGTAGAAAAAAATATTTTGTTTGTAGAGTAAGAAATGTTAGTCAAAATTTTTACTAGATATCAAATATATTTCGGAAATAATTCAATGCAATTTTTCGATTGGACCAAAATTCAAAAAGTTAGAGCATCATATTTCACGTCTTCTAGCATTTCAGGCTCGGCTGAGAAAATGTTGGGGCCCAATACTCGCAAATAATAATAAAAATGAAATGAATATATATATATATATATATATATATATATATGTTCCAAGTTACATACCTTTAAAGTATAATTCTTGAAAATTGAATAATTTGTAATTCCAAATTTTTAATATTCAATGATTTTCAATTGCAGCTGTTCAAAATTTCAGAGCATTGAATTGCAAATCTTTCAAAATTGAAGGCATTTAATCTGCAACTCGTTAAGATCGAAGATTCAATTATAAATCTTCAAAATGGTAGTACTTTGAATTGCAAATCTTTAAAATTAAAGTTTTTAATTTTTGAAGTTTACAATTAAAAATTCTGTCATTTTAATGATTCACATTTCAAATTTCATTAATTTGGAAGATTGGTCTTCAAAATCACGACAATTTATGAATTGTTATTCAAAGATCTTTCAAAATTGAAGAGTTTCTAATTGTAAACATTCAAAATTGAAGAGTTTTAAATTGCAAATTGTTAAAATTGAAGAATTTTGCATTGTAAGTCTTCAAAATTGAACTATTCCAAAAAAATGTTCCAAATTACATATCATTAAAATGTAATTCGTGAAAATTGAATATTTTGTCATTCCAGATTTTCAAAATTCAAGAATTGTCAATTTTAACTCTTCAAAATCGCATAACTTTGAATTGCAAATCTTTCAAAATTTAAGAGTACCTAAGTGTGTGTAGTCGTTTATTCGAATTTTTTATACAAATTTAGACAAGCTTGGAACATTGGATTTCTCGAAATAGAAAAACGCTTAACTGTTCATCAAAATGGCTTAATTTTCTTGGATTATTACAATTGTTAGAATCAAAATAACTCCTTTTTTTTTTGTTGTTAAAAATGGATCCAAAATTCAAGTCGAATATTCGAAATTCGACTTGTTCGAATATTCGAATAAATCGAATTTCAAAGATTCGATACCTACTTTTGGATTCATTTTTTGACCAAAAAAGGAGTTATTTTGATTTAAACAATTGTAATAGCTTAAGAAAATCAAACCCGTTTGATGTACATTAAAATTTTTTTCTATTTCGAAAAATCAAAATTTCCAAGCGTGTCTAAATTTGTATTAAAAAATCCAATTAATTAACATTTTTAAACAATTTTTTGCTGAAATAATAATATCATAAGTGAAAACTGAAGGTCAAGTTCCTTAGCCAGCTATTTTGGATACAAATTTTAAAAGTTGAAGCATTTTCAAAATGTTTTAGACAATTTTTTTCAAGATTTACAACTTCTATCTACAGCTATTCAAAGTACTTGGAAAGTCGAACAATTTCTCTTCACACCTTTTTTTGGTAAAAAGAAAATCACCAGAGTTATAGCCTTTTAAAAATAAAAAAATAAAATGAAAATTTTAAGCTGAAAAACGCATGATATGAAAAAAATCGAGAGAAAAAAAGCGTTGCTTTTTGAAAGCCCTACAAGATTAGCATAACAACTTTTCAGATTTTTTTTTAAATCGAAAATTCACATTTTGAACGCACCAAACATAATGAAAAACCAAAAATTTAATTTTGCGGTAAAACTGTGCAAGATGCGATAAAAGATGAAAAAATAAAAATTGTGCACCCAAAAAAGATCTACAAATTTGTTATTGATTTAAAATGTTATTAAAAATTTTGTGAGTAATTAATTTGTGATGCATGCCTTCTCTGTCCCTTCGACGAAGTTCGAAATCAAATGTGACCGTCAGCGAAGAAAGGGACCTAATGCGGAAAAAATCGATATTCATTTTCTTACGCCAATCGATAGTTTCTGAGTTACTCTTTCATTTCCAATAATCAGAAATTGTTTAAGTTAATTACTTTTCTTGTTTATAAGCTATAAACATAGGCATGATAAGCGTACGCGGAGACTGAACGAGAGGCCTCGAAAGTCAACCCCACCACATACCACACAACTGTATGTGACGTGTCCGTGAGTTCCACTGGCTCGTGGCTAAACGTGTGTGGCAAGTGGAGGGAGTGCTTTTCGTAGACGCATCCCCACTACACAAATGCTGGCTTGCGGACTCTGCTAGGATCGAGCGTCCTGTAAAATTCAGCTTTGACGCATTAGGTCCCTTTCTTCGCGGACGGTCACATATAATAATCACCATACATTGTAGAGCATAGGTCCACTTTAAGTCGATATTTTGTTCTTTTGATTTTAAATGTATAAACAAGCACATGAAAATTTGGAGAGATCACTAGGTTCTTTTGCTACTAACTTGCACTTAATCATAACAGATAACAGATCACTGGATCATGTAACAGACCATGCAGACCAGACCATCATGTAACAAACTGTTGATACTTGATTGACACGATATGCAATGACGTCATCATGGGTGTCGCAGCAACACCAAATCCGATTTCATAAAGCTAGATTAACAGAATAAGTGCAGAAAATAAAACCAGTGAACTGACTTTTATCCGATACATAATAATATTTTTATTAAATGAAAATTTATATATAATGGTAAAAGTTGCTTATAAATATAAGTAGCAACTTTTAAAATTAAGAGGGAAGGTGTGATGGAGTGCAAAATTTGGGAACTAAAATTTTATCGCGCATGACTAAAGATGGCGGATTTAGGAGGAGAATACAAATTAGATTGCGGTTCAACGTAATATTATGAAGGCAGAATAAAGTTATATAAATGTTATAAGATGGCAACAAAGTAAGACATTTTGAATCGAAAGCAATACCTCTCTCTGTCTTAAAGCAAAATAAATACTATACTTAAGAATAGATGCAAGGTTAGGTCATCGCTATACGTTGTGATGAGATATTAAGTGGTTATTGACGTTAACAGTCTTCCACAGTTAATACAAGACATGAAATCACAACAAGATCTAAGATTCTTTTGACTTTTGGAACCTCTTCAGTGACATCGTGCATCGGTAAAGCTTGGATCCAAATTCGACGTCCCACAGGTCTTCTATATTGGTACGTGATGTCTTTTGTAACCCAGAAAAGTAGAGGAGACCGATGTAGGCTTTCATTTCGGACAAAGTCACATCAAAGAACGTCGGCAATGAGACAGAGATATTTTCTTTGTCGGCACGCCACCGTTTAATTTCTTCATTAGTATGAAGAACCATTTTTTCAAGGAGTGCATCGCTAAAAAGAAGAGACCACGCTGCAAGAGGACTCCTCACAGTCCTTGCTTCTCCGATCGGCCCAGGTAAATATGATCTGACGTTATCAATGCGATTTGACAACCTCTCCCTCGGTGTGGTGTACCATCTATGGCCATCTTTTCCACAGACGAGACTCTTCCTACGCCCTCGTCGTGACACCGACGCTGGACGGGAAGCGGGTCTTCCTCGCTTACTGGCAGATGGTCCAGCATCCTCATTCTGTAAAGAAATGTATGAATGTAAATAGAAATCAAGAGATCAGAACATTCAAAGAAACAAGAAAAATATATCTTACATCTGACTCTTCTTCATCACTAGCAGCAGAAGTTGGTTCGAATACTGGATCCTGGGCGTCCTCCTCAGATTCCGTGTCCGTTAACAATTCCTTGTTATCCGATTCACCATCTAACGGTTGATCGAGTGCCAAAATTCGCTCACTACGATTTAAATTATCCGTCACTGCAGTCAGGCTCCGCAATTCGTGGGGAGAAGCCATTTTCTGAACAAAATTTCAACCTTATTACTTATAATAATTTTTTAACGGTTATATATATAAAGAAATTAATTTTCAAACTTTGAAATCACAAATTCATGCTTGAAACGTCCAAATGGAATCGATATACCATCCGACTGAAATTTACTATAGCTCATTTTTTGTTATTTCTATGTTAACAAATTTTTTCACACTTACAACTTTTGAATTCATGCTTAAAACATCTATTTGAACTGATTTAACAAAAAAACTGAAATTCACTTACCGACTCAATTTTGTAACGTAAACGGTAAACGGGGGTGCAGCGCAACCCCAGACTTTATTCACAGCTGCACAGAACTCACACCAGGCACTAACGCGTTCGCTCGTTGACCGAGGTCGACTGCCAAATAGTTGAAGTGAATTAGGGTTAGGGTCCTAGACCTACCTGCACCTACCCTGAGTCAGGAGCGTACTTTGAACTTTGATTGGGGTGCGTTGGAACCCCCGTTTACCGTTCTAGGGTTAAAACATAATGATTTCTTACCCCACGAACATCAAATTACAGCGATATTAGTACAACCTAATATGTCACAATGTATTTTGCAAGAATCACTGAAGCTAAAGTCCACCGGATTTTCGAATTCACCCTGTTTTTGTGCAATATATCCGCTTTTGTACCATGAATATTCAAAAATACTATTATAGCTTAGCGAGGTTAATTGATTATGCACCAAAGACTGAAGCTTAATAATATTGTCCATGGCATGTAAATTGATATCGTAGTTCATCAAAGTAACTGGATCGGAAAAGTGGCGCACATAATTTTTCCAAACTCTAAACCCAAACACATCTAAAGGTTGAATTTTTCCTGTTGTTCCTGTTGGAATAATGTTAAAATTTGCAATTTTATCGGTGCGTGTTGCTTCTTCTACTACAGTTAGGCAATGACCAGTCTATGAATCAAGGAGTAAAACGCTATTTGGTCCTACATTTGGAAAATAAATTTCCTTCCACCAAGTCTTGAAGTGATCTGCAAATAGTAAAACCAATTATCATTGCTTTCATAGAATTTTTAATAGAAGTAGATAATTTAATGTTACCTGACGTAAGTTTTCCCGATTTTGAAGCATCTACGTACATATTACTGGGCCTAAATAATGTCCTATCTACAATTGTTCCAAATTTTCCGCTCGGTTCTTTTATAACTAGAAATAGAGGTGAAAGAAGTTTCCCGTTAGCAGATATTAGTGGTTGGGTAGTGTAACTGAGTCGTGGATGAAAGAGACTGGACAACGCATTCTACCTTTTTTTCTCCTTTAACAGCCAAAGTTCTCCCGGAATGAATTTCCAATTCAAAACCACTTTAATCCGAATTATAAACATTCTGTACTGCAACATTTGCTATCTCTTGCTTCACACTGGCTACAAATTCATCTGCCTTCATTTTTAACTCATCGGCATTTTCCAAAGTCTTTTGTGACGCGGCCTTTTTCCTAAAATTAAAAAATATAATTTTGGGTCCCTTAAGGCCTCCCACAACTATAAATAAAAATAAGATAACATTTCCTATAGCCCGGGCGCCATCCTTCCTAAAGGCAATCTTAATCAAATCCCCGAATAACTCTAAACCAAAAATTAAAGAGACGACAGCGATAAGAACCGGTAAGTTACGGCGATAAACGATACGACTGGGTCTGAGAGGAATTCAGAGAAATCCACAAAGGCAACGTCTAGTTCAGTCCTTATGATAGAGTGGGAGGTTCAAATAAACATCTGGCTAGATTTTCTTTCAGGTATTCAAATCAAAATAATTGGTTTATTGCAAACAATATTAATTTAAACAAGTCTGAGTGAATTAGTGATAAATATTTTATTGATCCGAGGATCTCGCAAAACCCCAAATATTTGACAAGTTTTCTTTCTTTCGTTCTCAAATGCTTGAGACAAATTATATATTGAGTCAGTGACGTACCTATACAAAAAAAATCCAAGTCGGATTGAATAGTTGCATTCATACAAACAAATTCAACAAAATATGTAGTTGAATCCTTAACTGAAAAGATGAATTTTCAACCAAGAAGATTAATTTCTTGCCAAAAAAGACAAATTTGTAAGAAAATGTTTGCATTTTCAAACAAAGAGATGAATTTTGAGCTAAAGTGATGAATCTTCAACCCAATAAGTGAATTTTTAACAAAGTAGTTCAACTTTTAATCCAATAATTTAATTTTTAAACCAAAAAGACGATTTTTCATTAAAATTATTGATTTTGTATCAAAAAGATTTGTCAGTCCAGAATAACAAAAAATTTTAGGCAAATTATAATTTGAAGGAAAACATAATTTTTAATACAAAACAAAAATTTCGAATGACTGTTATCTAATTTTCTTTATTTAGTTGAGGTTATATAAATATAATTTTTTAGGGAAAATTTGAGTAGCTTAGAAGACATTTAAGGCTTTTTGACGCTTGGACAATATTTAGAATATTTTATAAATGTTCGGAAATTTTTCAAAGCTTTAAAATATTTTTAATCTTTTCAAAGTTTCAAAAATTCCTAAATATTTTTTTGTCGGTATCCGAAATTTTTTGGTTATCGGTACCGACAATTGTTTTTATCGTTACCTATAGTCTTAACATTTCGTAAAGTAAGATATTCTAAGTTTTTTACCCATAATTTCATTTTTCTCATCTCTTTGAATGTGTGAAAAAGTTTACAAATTATAGTCTGGTAGCAAACTGTTGAGAACAGAACTATTTCCCAATAATGAAAAATAATTAAAATAAAAATTTTCTCTATCATTAATAATGTTTAGAAACAATCAGAAATAATTTTTATCATCAAATAGAATCATTTTTTTCGATTTTGATTTACTAAATTGATGGTGCATAACATTCTTAATATTTATCAATAAATATATACCCGATTATTTAATTCAAATGATTGAAATTTGTACAAATTTCTGAATGACTACAATAAGTGGTATAATTTTTATATTTTTTATCAGAAAAGCTTTTCAGTTGAATTCTTGTAAGAATAAAAATTATAACTACTACATCCAAACACACAGAAAATTTCAAGGACGCATATACATTATAGAATCAAAACTATTTCTTACTTTTGGAAAATGTCAGCCTAACCTCCAAACGTCAATGTCACTTTGAAGCCTTTGAAACCCCTGACATGATCTGCATTTCAATATTGCTATATTTTCAAGATTGAAAATAAATCTAATTTGGACATGCCACTTACGAAAATAGATCAAAATTCGTGCTATTATTTACATAATTGCATGACGATCGCCCAAAATATGACGATATGTGACACACACGTCACTTTTTGTAAATACTAAAATACGCGCGTGCGTAAAAATAAGATCATTCTTTTTATATCTATTTGTTTTTCCTGTTCTTTCATAGAATAAATGGAATAAATTTACACAATATCACACGCACTAAGCAGTAAATCATTTGTACCACTGCACATCTTTGACTGCACTGATTTGTACACATTTGTGTCGTCTAATGTGTCGTCTGCTAGTTTGTACCAGTTTGTACTTCATATGGACCATATGTTTGATATGTTCATCTCATCTAACATGTGCCTTGTTGTCCCTTTAAATAATAATATACCTTAAAAACTTTTCCTAATTTCTGCGTTACTCTTGCTGCTCTTGCTAGTTAACCACAAAATTAACAAATAGGACAAATAGGCTCTAAACAATGGCGGTGAGTATTAAAATTGACATTTTTACACATTAAGTGCATGTAATAAACTGTCTAAATTTTTTAAATATTCAATCGGTATATGACTTAAAAAATTCAATTACAACTTATTTACTTCTTCTTTATTATTTAAAAAAATTATACTTTAAAGTACGTCAACAATAATCTAATAAATAGAACGATATTTAACATAACCTAAAATTTCCTGATTTAACTTGAACCGCATATAACACAGCAAAGAATATAAGGACATTTGAAGGAAATAAAATTTGAAAATTATAAGGGTGATTGTCAAAAAGTTGACCACTCCAGTCCCGGCAGCCATTTTCCACTTTTTCTTTGAATAATAATTTTTTTCTAAAATTATCTCAGTAAAGCACTTAAATCAAATAAATAAAAAAGTACGCAAAATATCTTATCACGCACCTTTCCCAAACAACAAATTAAAAATGAAAAATTGTCAAACAGCATGAACAACATTTTTGAAATATTTAAAATTCATAGATATCACTTTTACATATTGAGTTGAGAAAGGTAATAATCAAGATTATTGCATTTTTTAGAGTTAAAGATTTTAAAAATTACTTTGAAGTCTGTCCCACAGATTTTTTGTCTCGAAACTCGAAAATAATTATTCGAAATATTCCAGGGTGGCTACTATTTTTTAAATATATACTCTTTTTTCGAAACCCACAGTTTTTTCACAAACGTGATCAGTGCGGAAGTCGATGAGCATCAGAAAACCTTTTTTAAAAAAAATCTATTGACTATCTAACTATCTAACTCCCCATCTATTTTTCCGTCGCTAGTGAATAGGCTACCCAGATATATGTATTTGTCAACTTGCTCTAGTCGAATGAGTTTGATGACGTCTTTTATTATGTTCGCTTAGTAAGGAAACCATTACAAGGCAATAAAATTATCTCTGCATGTACGCCATCAGAGGGATTTTCGCGGGCGTATGTTTGCACTTTAAAATGTACCCGGAACAAGTAACTTGGTACTTTTTGTTAAACGCGTCCATTGAAATCATCAGGCATTTAAGTATGACTCTGGCGTGTCGCATTTTTTCAATGGAATTTTATCCACATTTCTTGTACCGTTTACAACAATAAAAACTGGAAAAACTAATGAATTCAAGATAAATCAAAGCTCATTCTAATTAATTCAGAAGTGTTAGATAATTTTTAATAAGTTCAAAAGTGTTCAAGAGAATTCTACAGCATTTAAAATAATTCTACAGAATTCAAGACTCTTTTACAGAATTTTAGATGATTTCACGGAAATCAAGAGAGTTCTACTCAACTCAAGAGAATCCTGCCAAGCGTAAGAGAATTCTACTGAATATGAGAGAATTAAGAAAAGCTAAAGAGAATTTTAAATATTTCAAAAGAATTCTACTGAATTCAAGAGAATTCTGCTGAATTTAAAATAATTATACAAAATTCAGGAAAGTTCTACAATATCCAAGAGAATACTGTTGATCACAAGAAAATTCTGCCGAACATTAGAGAATTCTGCTGAATTGGAGAAAGTTCTGCCGAACTTAAAAGAATGCTACTGAATTCAAGAGAATTTTTCATAATTCAACGGAATTCTATTGAATTCATGTAAATTCTACTGAGTTCATGAGAATGGTAGAAAATTCAAGAGAATTTCACTGAATTCAAAAGGATTCTGCTGAAATCAAAAGAATCTCACAGAATTAGAGCGCATTTTGTTGATTTGAAGAAAATTCTGCTGAATTCAGAAGAATTCTTCATAATTCAGGAGAATTCTACTGAGTTCTCGAAAATTCAACGGAATTCAATAAAATTATATTATTGCAATTCATAATATGCTTTGCTATTGAAACATACATATTTTCATTGCCTTGATTTTATAACTAAGAAAAACTTGTGTAATTTTTCTATAAGTTCAATAGATTTATTTTCAATGCTAGTTTTCATGATTTAAACTAAAAATACGCATCCTAGCGTAAAATGGTTCTCGAAAAATTTGTAACTATAATTTAGCCGAAAAATGTTGTTAAGCATTTTCAACGTTTATAACATATTTATAGATTTTTTTGATTGAACAACTTTTGTCTTTTCATTTTTTTATCGTCTCTTCTGCCGTTTTTCCAACAATTTACTTTTTTTCATTCAATCTTATTTTTTACGATTAAAAGAAAATCTACTTGTCCTATCTAAAAATAATTAATAAGAAATTCGTAGCCCCTCTTTGGATGAGCAACTTTTGTCTATCCATTTTTTTTCATAGCCTGTGTTGTTTGTCAAAGAATGTTAATTCTTTTTTTATAATGTCGTTTTTCACGAATAAGACAAAGAAAATACGCGTCCTAGAAAAAAGCGATTCATAACAAATTTTTATACCTTTTTCGGAAGCATAATTCTTGTCTGTGCATATTTTGTCGCATCTTACATAGTTTGACTTCAAAATGAAATTTTTTGATTATTTTTTGTGCGAATAAATTTTGAATTTTCGATAATTCAAGAAAACCAACAAATTTGTTATGGTTTTCTTGTAGCGCTTTCAAAAAGCAAAGTTTTTCTTCTCCTGACTCCTTTTCATATCGAGCGTTATTTGGCTTCAAATTTTCGTTTATGTTTTTGAATCTTGTGAATGCTATAACTCTGATAATTTTTTTTCTATCAAAAAAAGTCATGAGGATAAATTGTTTGGCTTGCTGAGCACTACAAATGAAAGTACATAAAATTCTTTAAATATTACAAGAAATGGTGTCAAATGTTTTGAAAAAACTCTAACGTTTTCAATGTTCATCCAAAAGGGTTGTCTAATGAACTCGTTCTTTCTTTTACCATCCATATAACGTGTGCCAACGTGCAATCCAACCTGAAAATTCTGCCGGAAGTTATCGTGTTCATAGACATTTGATGGACTCTGTAAAAGTAATTTTTCTCATTAAACCAATACCGTCTCAATAATGAGAATGTAAAAAGAATTGTTTCCTAAAACACGAACTTTTTGGGTTAACTGTGAAAACGGAAAAAGCTACAACTATTTTGTCCAAAGAAAAGGATGTGGAATTAAAAGAAAAAATTATAGGCCCCCATGAAATTTGGCCCCTTAATTGCAAGCTCATTCACAACTCGTGATGTACCAACATAAGATTGTGTACTTGAAAGAAAAATGTAACCCTGCATTTTTGTTTCAGAATTTAGTTCACAGTCTGAGCGTTTTTATGATCGTGACCCTCATCCTGTTGTTCCTCGCTCTGGGCCTTCTTCTTCATCTTCTCCTGGCAGACATTCTCCAGACACGACTCTTTCTCTTGCCTTACCTTGTTCTTCTGCCGGGTCTATACCACCTGCCGACCCAACTTTTCGTGACAGGTCCAGGTCTCCTTCTCTGAGGAAAACTTTTTCTCGCGTACTTGGATATAGATTTGAAGAACTTGAATTTATTCGACTTAGTCCTCACCACAATCCGAATCGAATATTTGAACTTCGAAGATACGTTTTTCCTCCCGATAAACCAATTGGAATGAGAGACAGAAATCAAGTCCTCAAGCCCATGCCAACCGGAGAACAAATTGTATTAGGTTATATTCTTAATCGCTGTCTTACTTGGAATGAACAAGTTGCGGATATTTCAAGGAAAACCTTTAGAGTCCTCCAAAAGCTTAACAGGAATAAAGAATCACTTCCTCGCTTATCCTCATAGTTAAAAGCCTGATCCTTCCTTTCTTTGACTACGGACGTGTGGTATATGACGATATTGCTGATGAGCTGAATGCCAAGCTTCAGCGTACGCTTAATGCTTGCATTCTGTTCATCTATAACCTCCCCAAAAGTGAACATATTACTCAGTATAGAGAAAGAGCAGGACTTCTTAACGCCACCAAAAGAAGACAATTTTTTTATGGGTAATTTGCTTTATAGCCTATTCAGTAATAAAGCTCCGCACTATCTTCTTAACCTGTTCCATTTTATCGACAATGATCAACCAACACATTCCAAACTCCGTGAAAGAAAAACAGTACTAGAAATTCTGTCACACCGTACGTGCAAAATGCAAAGGTCATTTGTTATTCGCGGTGCTCGCCTTTGGAACAAACTACCTATAAACATTAGAAATGCACCTTCACAATTTCACTTTCGAAATGTCCTTTTTGGTTACTTATTTAACACATCTAATCCTACCCTCGAAATCACACACTGGTAACACTTTAATTCTTAATTAAAAATATGTATGTGAGTGTATGAATGCGTATTTACTTTTAAGTATGTATATTTACGTATATATATATTTATAGTATCATTTTGTTGATAATATAAAGTGTTAAACTTTTAATACTTACTTAAAAAGTACTACATATTTTGTAATATTATTGTTACTTATTTATTCATAAATAATGTATTTAAGTGCTATAATTGCATTAATTATTATTCAATAATGGGTAAACTTACCAATTTCAGATAATTTTCCGCATAATTCAAATATCGTACATTTAAAGAGAGAAGGGGAAGTTTTTTTAGAATAGGGAAACGGGGAAATTTGAAGAAAAAGTGGAAACTAAGAAAAAAGGGGAAGACTGTACACTAGGGTGTCAAAAAAATTTTTTTTCGAATTTTTATGGGGACACTCCCCAAATTTATTCGAATTCACCGAAAAATAAATCCATTTTTTTTGTTTTGGAAAAAAATGATATTTAGGGGTGCCGCAAGCCCCATGAAGTTTAACATGCATTTCCCATAAGAAATAAGACGTTTTTGTAAATCTTATTCATAATCCTCAATATTATCTCAATCGAGTTGAAACTCCATATTTCTCTTCACAATTAGCTATAGAATACGAATAAAATATCACTTTTCAAATATTACCCCCATAAGTCTGTTTTATAGGGTCCCAAAGAAACCCCATAAGTGAAAAAATGGGGTTTGCGGTTTTTTCACAAATTTTCCATTTGTTGTCCAATTTTCAATTAGATAGAAGTGACAGTTCATCAATGTTAATAATAGTGATTGTTTAAACAATGTATTATAATTAGTAATAATATCATATTTGAATAATGGTAGAAAGATGAGGGTTTTTTTTTTAATTTTTGGCTTTTTGTCCAATTTTCATTTGGAGTGAAGTATTAATATATTCAAGTTAACAAAATCATCGTTTAAACAATTAATTATAATTATTAATAATATTATATTTGAGTAATGCTAAAAAGATGCGTTTTTTTTTTAATTTCTGGCTTTTTCTCCAATTTTTATTTGTAGTGAAGAAATAATCAATTCAAATTAACAAAATAATTGTTTAAACAATTTATTATAATTATTAATAATATTATATGAGTAATGCTAGAAAGTTGCGTTTTTTGAACATTTCTGGCTTTTTGTTTAATTTTCATTTGGAGTGAAGTAATAATAAATTCAAGTTGACAAAATAATTGTTTAAACAATTTATTATCATTGTTGATAATATTCTCTTTGCTTCATTGGTAGAGTGTTGCGTTTTTGTTGTTGAAATTTTCAACAGTTTGTCTGTTTTTTATTAGGCGTGACTTGATAATCAATTAGATTTAGCAAAAATAATTGTTCGCATAAATTATTATTGTTTATATCTATCTTCATCTATATTGATAGCGCCTGATAGTTTCGGTTTATCGGCAATTTTTACCTTCCTGTCCTTTTTACACTTAATGAGGTAATGATTCATTAAAGTTAACCGAAAAGTTGTTTAAACAATTTAATATTGTTTATGACTATCTTTTCTCAGATAAGTGCTAGAAAGCGACGGTTTTTTCTAAAATCTTTGACTTTGCATCGCCTTTTTATTTATGAACAAATAATAAGTCAACCACACAAAAATGATTTTTCGACTGGTATTGTTTTAAGTTAATTATTTTTTCTCTTTTTCCAATGCTTAAAAAAATAATTCAAAGAAAAAAGGCTATTTTACACAAGAGGCAAAAACAAAGAATAGAATAACAATAACAATTGCTACATTTCTGACACCTCACTGAAATATCTCAGTAACTTATTGAAGGGAAAGTTGTATTTATATGATCCGTGTAGAAATTTTGAAGCGTATTTTAAATATGTTTTATTTCAGAATATTAAATTATCAGAACATATATGCACAGAAATGAAAGAAATTATTTGAAACATAGTTTTCTCTAATGTTTATTTATTAATCGTTAGTAATTAATTAGCCGGAGCAAAGTGAATGATTTTAGAAAAGACCGCCACTAAGAAAAGATAGTTATAAACAATATTATATTGTTTAAACAATTTTTTTGTTAACTTTAATTCCTTTAAATTCAATTCTGCAATGCATTAGCCTCTATTCGGCCGAGTTTATTTGATGAAATGAAGGAAAATTATAAGTCTTTCAGGGTAGAAATGGATATAATCATGAAAAATAAAGTTGATAAAATACATTCGGACGGTTTGGGCGATTGATATTGAGTATTATCTAAATGGAGTAATATTAACCAAACTGTGACTCCAATTCAGCAATACACGTGATTTCATAGGCCCAATTCTGCAAGGTGTAGGGCGATGGACGCGGTGGGTAACTGGTAACTTCATTGCTGAAAGTTGGTAACCCACCGCGTTCATCGCCCTGCACCTTGCAGAATTGAGTCAAATCATGTGTATTGCCGAACTGTAGTCAAAGTTTGGTTAATATCACTCCGTGCAATAAAATAATTAATATCGCTCGCCCAAACCGCACGCATGTAATTGGGCAACTTTATTTTTCATAATTACACTCATTTCGACCCTGAAAAACTTATAATTTCCCTTCATTTCATCAAATAAACTCAAACGAATAGAGGCTAATGCATTGCAGAATTTAATTTAAATGTCCAATTCAATAATGGCAGCAAATCGAAGACACCAAACCTAACCTGAATTCGTTTTCGCGTTATATCTATTCAACTTTTTTTACTGGGGATCTTTCTCCCCGAGCGTTCTCGGAAGCAACCGTTCGAATTTTCGTGAACCCAGTTGATGCATACATTGGTGCACATATGGATGTGTAACTAATGTAAGGGCGCAGTCCCATGGAGGTAGATTAGTAGAATAGTGGAACAGTTTAGACCAATGAGGTGCCTGCACAAACTCTTGCAGTCACCTCATTGGTCAAAACTGTTCCACCATTCTACTAATCTGCTTCCATGGGACTGCACCCTAAGGCATTTTCGCAACTCCATAATAATGAGTAAAAAGCGAATTAGTGACACTATGAAGTTAGTTTGCGAGCGGCACTCGACTCTTAGATGCGGGAAACCGTCGGATAGGCAGTAGCTACATGAAGTTGTCTCTCTTGCATTTTCAAAGTTTTTAGAATAGTTGAACTTTAAAGGTTTACAATATTTAAAATTCTTCAATTTTGAACAAGTTTTGTACAGGAATAACATTTCTTAGTAAAAAGTGTATCCAATCTCTTTGAAAGTTTTAACCGTTAAAAATAAAGGTGAATTTATTTTTTGATTTCAGAAAAATTTGCCTAATCTAGTTTCATGTTAAATCATAATCTTTTTAATTTAATAAAAATTTAGATTTACAGAATTTTAGAAGAAATGATACAATTTCAACTCCTTCCTAATGAAATTGTCCAAATTTTTCCACAATTTTACCTAATCTTAAATATTTTGAACTGGAACGTTTTCAATTGATGGCAATTTTAATATCCAGATTGTAGTTCAACAACTTATGTGCGTGTAATTGAACGCATTTATTATAATTAATTAATGTTACGTAGTAAGAATTTTTGTATCTAATCGCATTTTCACAACTAATAATATTAAAATAAGCAACTGTGATGGTAATTGTAATATTCAGATTGAAGTTCAACAATTTATGTTCGTGCAATTGAACTTATTTATTATAATTAATTTTTCGTAGTTCGACTTTTGTAATTAGATATTTTGACTTCATCGCCAGCTAAATGCACTTCGCCCAGTGCTGAGGGGAAAATAATGGACCAAAATCATGGGATTTGGTCCATTTCAGCTCTAGTTTGTTAATAACCTCGTAAGAAATAACTGTTTCTTTATAAGTATATTCGGAAATTATTTTCTATTTTTCAAGAACTATATAGTGAAATCATGAAATAATAATACTTATTATTTATTATGTAGATATTACAAAGTTATGTTTCATCGCAGTGATGTGCATTTACCGTCATGCTCGAGCATGCTCGCTTTTGTTCGGTCGTGACCGAGCACAAGCAAGCAGGACTGGTCATTCTCTATCTTCTTATAAATGGAATGTATCTTGGTAATAAAAATAGCTGCACTACACAGTTGAACCTGTTATTCTAATAATGTCCACATTTCAGTATCTGGAAGGATGTAGAAAATGGAAAATATATAAAAAATGTACATCAGGCTGTTAGTAGCAGACGACTATTGAAAGAAAATAGCTGGATTTCAGCGGTTTATTTGAAAATCTATTCTATAAATTTTAAGATTATTCTATTCAAATATATGGGATAAGTACATTTTTTAATAAATTTAAAAACTTTCAACATTAATTACTTAATTTTACATGACTAGAGTTTCAGATTGAAATACTGCAATCATTTCTGGCATGTACTTCAAGTAGCATGTATGCAAAACTAATAATACTTTCTTCTTAATGAAACATGCTGATTATATTTTCAATATTTTTAATCACAGTGCATAGTATACTTTTTCTTTGAATAAAAGTACAAAAATCCCTTATTCAAACGAAAATTACATAATAGTGATTATTATATCATAATATAATAATTGTTTACATAAATATTAATTTTATACAATGAAGTACATTCCAAAATGTTTAATTTACAAAATCTAATTTTTTGGTATCATTTTCAGACTGCACTTAATTTATTTACCACGAAGTATAAGATGCCATAATACTTCATAATTTACTTTCAAATTTCCACAATTAATTTATTTTCATCAAATAAACCACATATTTTGAAACATTATTTCAAATAGCCCGCCGAAATTCCAACATTTTACCTGATTTGACTTTTGGAACTAACCATTTTCATTTGCAACTAACCGACTTAGTTACAACTAACCGTTAGAATATACCCTGGATTGCACACTCGAAGGGGAAGGGTACACAAGTAGCCGTGGAGGAAAAGACAATCACCCGCCCTTACGTACTGGTCTCGGGTAAAGGTAAATGTGCAAGAAATCAGTTGTTCGAATAAAAATAGTTTTTCTATTATTTTAAGAATTAAAATAATATTACTGAGGAAGGCATTTTCAATACTTATTTTAACAGTGATTTTCGCAGTTCAATTATTTGTTACTATGGCTTCTTACAAAATTTTGCAAAATGGCTGAATTTTATTAATTAATGTCTTTTTTCGGGTAAGGTATGAAGATTGTTTACTTATTTTTAAAATTGGAAATAATAAAATTAAAAGGCATGTTTTCCAACAAAAAATAAGCTATTATTTGTTGAAATTCAATTTTTTTTTTAATTGTTAAAAAGGGACAGTAGGAAAAAATTCGACCACAAAAACTATTGCAAAGATACTTATTTCCTGTAAGTTTTTAATTTTTTCACAAAAACTAATAGTTTTTCTTTCATAAGGCGTCATCTATAAACTACGTTACCAAATTTGGGATATTTTAGACCGCCCCCCCCCCCCATTCACTTTTTCTCAATATTACATTTTTTCTTTTATGATGTTTTAGGGTACGTTATGTTTCAGTAAGTAACTTCTAATTGTTTTCCATAATTGTTATATAAATTTCTGAAAATTGTAAACAATGTAATTGTTTAAAAAATTACTTTTGACAAAATGAAAAAAACCACCTGGAGATATTTCCGATATGACTCCAGGGGTATCTTTGCTTTTTCGATAGGACTTTTAGTTTTATTTATAATTAAGGCGCAAATCTGAAATACATATGATGGATGGTGTAGCATCAAGGAGTGAACTTGCAGGGGATAAAAACAATAGATAGCTTATTAATTATTGATAAGTGTAAGTTGTGGAAGTTTGCATAATGATTTGATGATTTAACTAGTATATGTTTTGCTTATATTTTTATCTATAAACTTTAAAAACATGGGTAAATGTTAATAACAACGTAATTGTTTAAATAATTTGTTTATTGCAACAATTGTAAGAACGCCTAGAGATATATTAGTAAGGAATCTGCCTGTGTTCTTGAAATTTCTTTCCTACTAATACTTTTATTTATAATGATGGAACAATGTAATTGTTTAAAAAATGACTTTTTTAGACCAATAAAAAAATGAACTAGAGATATAGCTGAGACGAATCTAGGGCTGTTTATAGTTTTTCACTAGGACTATTACTGTATTTTTAATTCTATACTCTGCTGAACTGCAGCTTGGAGTTTCATTGTCAGGAAATTTAAAGTGAATTGTAGTGAATTTTTAAAAAATAACTAGAATTTGAGAGGAATTCAAGGGAATTATAACTACTTGAAAGCAATTCATCACAGTAAATCCCAGAGATATTTTTTATCTAAAGTTAAATAAATAATAACAAATAGTGATAATAAATCATGTCAATTGTCAGAAACCCAGTCCGTAAATGCTCTTATCAAATCACTTGATTGCATTACAAAAATGTGTCCGTGATTGATGATATAATCCGAAGCAGCCCCGTGCATACTGTTAAAAAAAATCCAACTCTAACAAATATTTCTTCGACATACTGGGCTATAACTTGCGGCGAAAGAAAAATGAGCTTCATAAATAATAAAATTATCCGACTTCGGGTAATTTTAGCTGACAATTGTTTGCAACGTTTTTGTGCAACTTCAGACAAAAATATCTGATATTTACTGTGAAGCAAATTCAAGTAAATTTTCGTAAATTTCGTAGATTTTACCGCTTTTGTTAGAAAAAAATTATCTAAACTCACTCAGAGCACGATTTATAGTTTTTCTATAAGCACGTTGTTCCAACAAATCTGAAAAAGCTGCCGTGTGGGAAAAAACGGGAAATTGATTCGAATTCAGCACAGAGAACTATTTTGGAAATGACCAAGGCTGTAGCCAGGCAACATTTTCGGGGGGGGGGGGTAAAACCCGCCTCATCCCCCCTGGCTACGACCTGGGAAATGACACATATTTCATTTTGTAAATGTAAACATAACATCATGTTGACCAGTTTGATTTCTCATACGTATTCAGCGTACTGTGCAGAGGAAATATTTTGCGATTTTCTCAACACAAAAATGGTTTTACATTTTTTTAATTTTCAAAAAAAGTATGCATTTTTTTTAAGCTCAGGATAATAACATTGATTTCGATATTGTTCTATTAGAAAAATATTCTTTACAAAAGGCACTCAATGTCCTAAATAAGTGTGTAAAGTTCAATTTTGATATTCGTAATCATATACATAGTAAAATACACAAATATTAGTTATTTTAATTTATTTATACTCTTATTGGTCAAGAAAAAAGTTAGGCATGTAAAAAAAGAAAATGAAACACTAAGAAATATGAACAAAAAGTTAGTTTCTTGGAAGAATTGTTTCGACATGTAACGGAATGATTCTTCATATGTGTCCCACCGTATAGGCATGCCTTTTTCTCCCGGTAAGAAGGCTTGCATTACAAAGTATTAGAAAATTTCCTGTTCAATGGTGACGCGACAATTATTGAATCCTTTTCGATACCGTTTTTGTCCTCGCGTTTTGAATCCCCATAACAGTAGAAGTTATCTCTTAAACTGAATGACTTCTTTATTGATAACAACGGTCGAAGAAAATTTTACAGTGTGGATAATATTCCAATCACTGAACATAGATTATATTCCAAAAATTAATAATAATTCTATTATGCATTAAGTATTAATAATATCTGAGTGCCATTTGTGTGGAATTGTAGTAGAAAAGAAATAAAGAAAAGAGGAGGTCACATTTGCGATGAATACGAAACCTAAGATTAAAGTTATAACAGTTCAAATAATACTCGGGGTTGTTTATTCATGTTATTTCTTCCTTTAGCCATTAAAACATCAATAAAAAAGTTAATTGATGAAAGTGAATGAAAATAGAGTAATTAAATTATTAAATTATGTAAAAAGATCGAAAATTGGTGATCTTACATTTTTTAAAGTATTTGCATTTTTCTGTTATGGGGAATAATGCATTTGTATAATCATAAAAAAACCGAATAAGGGATATTTCGCTTCCTTATATATGTAGATGAACTAAAATTGTCGAAATAAGGTCATTTTAATTATGCCTAATCCTTTTGGTAATGTATATAACACGAAACCTCAAAACATCTGCAATTAATGAAATCATGTTTGATTTTAATTGACCCACATAATTATAACTCTAAATTCTTACGCATAATTAACGAAACAATCCGATATTTAAGTTGTGCATATCATCATAACTTGTTACGTAATGTAGTTGTCGACTGTTTGCAACGTTTTGATAACCTGTGTTTTTGAGTGTATTTATTATTTTCATATTACTTTCAATTATAATTAACTTATTTTCACTATATACTCATGTCAAGTTCAATTAAAAATTTATTTGGGTAAGTTAAAACTAACTGGTTTTTCTCAAGTTTTCATTCTTATAATTCAAAAATTAATGTTTTCGGGTGAAAGGAAAAATTATTTTTACATATTCCTATTATATATCGACCAATAGTGCCCTAAATTACTAAAAGCCCTCAAAACTACTGATAAGTGAACTTTACTCAAGCTTAGACGTAGTCTAAATCAATTTCTAACCTTGTTCTAACCTGTTTGCTTGCGCGAAGCTACGTAAAATAATTGAAAATCGACCATTATTATGTGAAACGTGTCATGTCATGTCATGTCGTGTCGTGTCGTGTCGAGTCGTGTCATATCATGTCATATCATGTCATATCATGTTACGTCATGCCACGTCATGTCACGTCATGTAACGTCCGTCACGTCATATCATATCATATTAGCATCACATTATCGTCTTTTATGATGGAAGGTTTTCGATTAATGTAAACATAGATCCATTCAGTTTTTATTAAATCTCGACGTCTTAAGACCTGCCGAGTTAGAAGAAAAAAGGTCTTGAAGACCTTACCTATAAACGAGTTCTTCTCGAAGGATATGCATCCTTTATATATAATGCGGAAAAACATTTCATGATATTTTTTCAATCAAAATAATGATCGTCAATCATTCGATATACAAACAATTAAAAATTGAGGAATTCCAACCTGAATAAGTTCGTATAAAACCAGGGTGTGCTTCCACTGTACTGCCCAATGTAGAGAATGTGTCAGGAGAGTTGAAAACGGCCGTGCGGCGGCGCTGGTAGTAACTTTGTTCTATAAAACCATGCAATACCATGGAAAAAATGTATAAAAATTACAAAATACATATGAAAACCCGTTTAAAATCATCTTTTCTTCATAGAGTAGAGTCAGGTAGAAAATTAGACTTACGTTCTTACTTATTATTTTGTTTACTATAGGAAAATGTGGTATAATTGACATACTTAAAAAAAAATTGCGTATAACGAATACACAAATTAATGAATAAAAATGTTCGAAAATGTAAATTATAATTATAAATAAAACAATCAATTTAATTAATCATCAATTAATAAATTATTAACCATTTTCGGCAATTTCAAATTTCGGCAAATTTAAATTTCAAGAATTGAAATATTTATGGGAATTTAACAATTAATTTATTTTATAATTCGGCAATTTCATAATTCCTTAATTTATATTTTCAGAATTTTTTTCGATAATTTGTGGTTTTGCTATTTAGTTTTTCGTTATTTTGTATGAGCCCCAAAAATTCAAACACTTTTAGATATAGTGATGAAGAAATAATTTTTATTATATTGCTGTTTTACAATATAATGCGACTATATAATAAATATAGTTATGACATCTATATATGACAAACAAGTAATATAATACATCATAAAATATCATTTTTTATTACAAATGACGAACTCTTAAATGGAATATTTTCAAAACCAAATAGACTTTGTGACGAAGCTAAAATATTCTAAAGTTTGTATAGTCACTCTTAAAAAAAGACCATTAACGAATATTTTTATCTTTAGCAACGCTCAAATTAACCAAAAATTAATTTTTTGAAGTCTTATAACAAATTACGAATTAGAATTAGGTTTCAGCTAATTTCGCTAATTTGTTTTTCTGCAAATTAGCTTCTTTGGAATCAGCTAAAGAAATGTTAGCAAACTGTCGCAATCTATTCTGCAAATAAAAGTCAATAGTGAAGGCCAAAACTTCTTTCCCATATTCTGCACAAGAAAAGTAAAATTTGAGTTTAGGAAAGGGATTAATTCAATGGTTTTCACTGAATTTTATAATACTGTTCGAATTAATTTCCTAGTTAATTTACTCAGAACAAATCAAGGCGTCCACATTATTTCAGGAATTTCTTCTCTTTTACATTCTCCAGAACCATATGATTATTTGCAAATTAAAACTTTGTTCTTTAATTTCATTTTTCATCTCATCATGTTTACAGATGATGAAGACGGAACCCACGCGAAACGGAACGCATATACTGACTTTAGTATATGCGTATACTAACTTTCGTATGCATGTATACTGAATTTAGTATACGTTTATACTAAATTTCATGTACGAGCCTACTAAATTCAGTATATGCATACTAAATTCACTGTATGCTGGTATACTAAATTGAATTTCATGTTGTGCATTCTTGCTTCCATTACATCTATTTTTATAAGCAACTTCGAGATTAACTTCATTTCAATTTCAGTACCTTAGAGGAAAGGAAATGACATTGCTAAACATAGATGCGATTTCGATGTGAACCACATGGAAATTTGAGAAAAATCTCGACGTTTGTTACTTTGTATCTCTATTTTTACTCGTGCGATGATACTTTAACTTCATCAAGCACGTTTGGCCAGATTTACATTTGTATCAATTGAGTGAAAAAGAGCAATGTCTCGACGTTTTAATCGAGCTTCGCTCTACGACTTCAATAAATGAAAAATGTGATTCCTAAATTAAAATATAATTTAACTAAAGATTATCATCTAATCATCTTAAAGATACTTTTAATTAGTAATTGGGGAAAATATTAATATAAACATTGAACCTATTAGATAGAAACTACACTGGCGTATACTATATTATACATGTATAATATATACACACATATATATACACATGTATACACACACATCAAGATTCGCGGTAGCGAATCACCGCCGAGTACTAACAAAAAAGTAGAAAAAGATTCTAAATACCCACACGAGAAAAAAAATTTGCCATGAAGGATGAAAGACGGAAAAGAAAAAAATAGCTACCGGGGATTATTAGCTGTAATATAAATGATTTTGAACACAAGTGGAATATCTAAGTCAATTTATAAGATATCTTAACCAAGTCTGGCGGGCATTATTATTATTATTATTATTATCATTGTCTTGTAAGGATTGTCCATTCAAGTCCGATAGCACTGCGGTTAAAACCCATTATACTATGCCTTTTTTCTTTAAAATCCCGATGAAACAGAGGTTTGTCGGGTCGCCCTCGCTGCTAAAGTATCCTTTAAGTCCTTTAACATGAGTACATATACCGCCAGACGTCTCCACTTCACTGGGTATGGGTCTGTGAACATTTTTCTTTTACTAAGGTGGGCTTAGAATCATTGTATGAATTTAATCACACCCAGTGATAGCTCGCGGCTGCATCCGACTTTATTAGAAGTACTCGCATTTGTCTGTCCATTTGGCAGACACTGGACCCTACCCACTGAATGCACACAATCACCCTCTGCATCAAACCTCCCACTCGAAATTAGTTAAACCGCAGCGAATACACAACCCAGTCATACGTCGCAGATAGGCATCCATCCGATCGCTATCCGTGCTCGAAATGGTTTGACATCTGGACTCTACTTGGGTCGAGATTCATCTCGCAAAGATTCTTTAAGTTTGGAAGATATTAATTAAAAATTGAAGAAATGGGTTATAGTCAAGTAAAAAAACGCTTAACATAAAGTCGTCTGTAGGCCATAATTTTATTCCAATGATTATAAACATTTTACGATCAAATCACATTTTACGATTTTACACATTAATCAAGACGAAATGAATTCGCAATTGCATCCGTTGAGAAAAGAAGTGTTGAAAACGTGATTTTTGAAATGCAGGCCATGGTAGAGCTTACACGTTTTTATGAAATGAACTCAAACTTTTTTTTAAAGAAAAATGTCATCATATTCTAAAAGTAGTTTTAATGAGTTTGAAATACATGGATTTATAATTACATTTTTTCATTTTTTAGACTAAATTTGAATTTATCAAAAAATGTACTATTTTTAACACGCATGAGACTCGCAGACACTCAAATCCGATCGATTGATTCCGATAAAAATGTACATAAATATAGTGAATAATGTGTGAATATGCCACTTATTTACATGGAGAAAAATGGAAGTGAAAATTTGGATCTTTAGTGCAGGTGGTTGAGGTATTCATTACTGAACTGGCGTTGTAAAAAAAATCGAGATTGAAATTATGTTATTGATTCAAGTGCAATCGCGGTATTAAAATCCTTAGAAAACTGAAGATATTACAGTTATTTGACGGTCTGACTCATCTATCGCAATGTACGGAGTCCAGTCCTGAATAGGAATCGTTCCTATACTCGCAACAGCAAAGAATAATCGGTCAAAAAGAATATATAAGGACACAAAGCGGCGGCTGTTGACGCGTCGATATAGTCACTTATCACTTTATAAATTTACATTTATTTATATATTGTACATACGTATATTCAATGAGTTTTAAATATTAAATTATGAACATTTATTTGCTGAAACAGAAAAAGTCAAGTTAGACGAAAAAGCGTAGTTGCCGAGAATTGAACCCGAGTCTAAACTAAACGTTCTTATGGTGTCATGCAAGCAAGCTTCGGTTCGGTGCTGCCCGGAACGTTATTGAGTGCAGGGCATTCAGGAGTGGTTACTGTACTGCTGCAAACTCAGCCGAGTTCCCAATAGAACACTATAAACTATACTTCGATTAAGACTTCATCCTTCCGACAACTGAGACACGATATATAGATTTCCATTATTGATGCTAGAAAGTATAGTAATTTATGCTTTCTATTCTTTTTTGAGAAAACGCTTATCTTCTTGAACTTAGGTCATACTTCTTCACATTACGGAACTCACCTAATCATATCAAATACTTATTATTACAGTTAATGACTAATCTATTTCGCTCAGCGTATATTTCACAGCGTCAAGTAAATTTTTCGATGTCTTAAGCATAGTGTTTCTTAGATGCAAACAAAACATTTCTTTAAAGTAAAGAAATATTTCTTCAGCCATATTCTGCTCTACCATTTTTTTGAATCAAAGAAATTTTCTTTGACTCAAATAAGTTTTTTTCTCAGTGTATAGCCTCTACTTTAAACATTTAACTCCTAGAGAATGAAACATTAGAGCCTTCGTTGTCTCCTTTTCTATCTGCAGGCCCTACTTTAAATACTTAAAAGTTACAATCGTGATTTGGAAGAACGCCATTAACTGCATTTCGGATAAGTCTCTTTATCTGCCTACGTTAACCGCGTTCAGGTGACTTATCCAAATCACGGCAGTACAGTCTTCCAATTCAAGAACCTACTTCGACGCAGTAAAACTTCTCTCCCTTAATGCTGACCCTACTTTGAAAATTTTAAGCCTACAGTCTTAGATCTGAAGATTCACCTACTGAAGATAGAAGGTTCTTATTTTTAATTGTCTCATGATTTTGTCTAATTCAATTTCGCCGCTGGGTATTTTGCTATAAAATATTATGGAAAGGGTCAATATATGCAGACACGCTTTTTAAAACTTTTTTCAGAAATATTTCCGGGACGCGTAGTAGTCATTTCTAGCGAATTTGGAATTTGCATCAGGACCACTGAATAAACCGTTTTAGCAACAACAAAAAACACATTCTATTAAAAAGGTAAAAACCTAAACTGTTAAAAAAGTGGAGTTAAAATCAACTCCGAAGTATACCGTATAAAAGTCCCACCGTTTTGAGTAAACGGCAAGCGGTGTACAAGAAGATGAGTTAAAATGTAACACTTGGAAAAGAACTCCCTAACTGCACTGTGCGGAGTTATTTCAATCAACTCCGTTCTGACCCTATAGTTGTCACACGACATCATCAGGAGTTGACTCTGAATAGTGAATATATTTGATGGTAAAACTCCAGAATACTAGATCGCCGCGTGTCTTGTAGGTGTTATTTGTTATTTAATATTTATGAAAAAGATTAAAAAAACGATAAAAAGAGTGAGCTATGGCAACCAGACAAAGCGGGTGCAAATTGTATATATGAATCAGAATTAGGATACGAAGGATTCATAGACGCCGGTAAATATGATTGCATATAATAATAATAATCATGAACATATCTACGATGCTTTTGAATCTTTTTCTACGATTTAAAAAACTCGTGTGGATTATTCCTGTTAAAATTGGGAATATTGTTATATAAGACAAATAAGTCAATTTAGAAACCTTTTATTATTGAAAATCAATACTATAGCCACTTACTCAGAAATGTCAAGGAATATTTTTTGAATGCAGCGAAAGCGTATTAAGAACAATTTTCCAAGCATTTCTTTATCAATTTTAAAAAGAATAATCCACACGAGTTTTTTAAATCGTAGAAAAAGATTCAAAAGCATCATGGATAGGTTAATAATTTTTAAAATATATTCAATGATACTTACCGGCGTCTATGAATTCTTCGTATCCCAATTTTGATTCATATATACAATTTTCACCCACTTTGTCTGGTTGCCATATAGCTCACTTTTTTTATCGTCAACATTTTTCACTTTTCTAAATATTAAATAACAAATCGCACCGACGTGACACGCGACCATCTAGAATTGTAGATTCTGGAATTTTCATGTTTTCGAGTTCGCAGTTTCGCACGCGTTGACTTGCTGCCATGATGTGGCGAACAACTGCGAAGAGAGTGTTTACAAGTTTTCTGGAAACGCAGCTTCGAACATAAACTCCATAAGAAGTCCCGCCGCGACTCTTTAACTTCGGATTGAGCATGAGTTAAGATTTTGTTTCTGTGCGGTGCGAATTAATTATATTCACTCTGAATGCACTTCAGAAACTTTTGCTCATTCTATTTTACTCTAGAGTAAAATATTCGAAGTTGAATGTATTCGATATACTGAGTCGATTCTATACTCCGAAAAATTGTTCTCTCTACTCCGCTAGCCATTTACTCTTCAAATTTTTAACAGTGTACCAGATGCCTAGACTAAGAGGAAAAGCTACCTGAAAGAGGAATTTCATGACCTATGTTTTCATCGAAATATTTTTAACTTTATACTAAATATCTTTCGCGAGTGACGGATACATATAAAATTGTCATATAAAGTAACCGTACATTCTGGACGCCTACTAATGTTTCGAGTATCGATAATGTTCTTAATATTGTGGCAGCAAGATCATGCGGTGCACAGTGGCGTGTTACCAATCGTTGAACAATTATACAATTGCCGCCTGGCCGTAATTAATTGGCAACAGTTTCAACGTTTACCTCGCCTGATTCGGTGGTATTAATTCGTTAACAGATATGGCTAAAACGTACCTGCCCGTAAAATGAACAGCCGTAGTGTGTGGTCCGCCGATTATTTGCTTAAACAGTTTCTTTGAGTTTATAGCGCTGTCGTTGCATCTACACTGATAGAAAGAATCGTTCGCGGCAAACGAATGGTTCGTTTGGAAAAAAAATTAAGGTGACTTTGACAGAAACGAATATTCGTTGACTATTAACAAATGCGTATTAACTGTTCATATCTCATGTATGGCGGGAGAAACTACATCTAGCTCTAGACATTGTCAAAGAGTACACTCAAGAGATTGAAATGGAGTTCGGGTTAGAAAAATGAGCCAATGTTTATTTGAAGAAATACTCTGCGATGCAGATACAAAGGTCTCACCCGACAGATTTTGTCTTCCGAATTGTCGGCGTGGAACAAAGTATCTGCGACGAACATGCTTGTCGTCCCGGTAGTGTTCTATTCATTTGGAGTGGTTCCATGGACGAAGGACGAGCTCAGAGCCCTCGACATAGGGTGCCAAAAAGTTATGCACATGAACAAAAGCATGCACTTTAAATCTTCTCTTCCGCGACTTTATATCTCACGCCGTGAGAAATACTAAATCTTGAATGTCTTTACAACAGGATTATTCTGGGTACAGCACATATAGTCGCAAATCGACAAGACTTTCTTCTTAAAATGGTCAGGAAACACGAAGTAGTGGACAAAGGAACGTTTTTGTACAAAGCAGCGGAGGAGGCTGCTGAAACACTCGGCCTTGACTTCAATATCAGGCATGAGCAAAATGCATTGAATCTTATTCATCTCGAGTGCTCACTCCTGAAGGCCCGGATTAAGAAAGCAAAGGAGAAAAACTTCCGCGAACAGCTCCTCGACAGGAAGATGCACGGCATCTGCCACAGAAATATGGATGATCTGTCGATGTCGTATGAGCTAACATTTGCTTTCCTTAAATCACCCGGATTGAAGTCGGGCACGGAGGGATTCATTTCGGCATGTCAAGACGGTGTCATTTTCACTCTAGCATACCGCCACAACATTTTGAGCCAAGACATTCCCGATGATAGCTGCAGAGCTTGACATGCACAGCCCGAGCATCTAGGACACATACAATCTAGTTGTCCAACTTATGCGGGAACGACATGCATCCAAAGGCACAATACAGCACTAAGAGTGCTTTATTACCATCTCTGTCACTCTTACGGCATCAGCGAAAATACTGCTCCGCTAAACGCTCCTAGGGAAATAGAGTCAATTGTCGAGAATGAGAAGTGTCGGATATATTGGCACTTCATATTCTCGACAATTGTTCCTGTTGCGCCCTCGAGGCCTGAAATTCTGACTTCGAGAAATGAACCATGTTCGTTATCGAATTTTCGGCACCAGCTGACAAAAAAATCATAGCCAAGGAGAACGAAAAGAAAGAGAGGTATAAAGACCTCATAAGAGGGTTGCGACGGTTATGCCTGGAATATTCTGTTAATATAATCGTCCTGGTTATCGGCGTTCTTCGAGGTGCCAAGGGTTCGATGGTTAATAGCCTGAAAAGCATCCCTTCGTGTCAAGAAAATGCTGAGACACTTGCAAGGAAAATGCAGAAGGCGGTTGTCCTTAGGTCGCTCCGTGTCCTTAGGGTACACGAGACTTTTGCCGGATCATCGTATTGAATTCGTCGCAGGCTGGCCACCCATCTCACGGTCGTGAGACGTGGTTACAGCTGAAATTTTACCGCGATTTCACTGGGAGCAGGTGCAATTTTCAAGATTAGCACCTGCTCCCGGCGAAATCCTGCGGTTGTCCTCATGACAAATTTTTAACTATATATGTATATATATATATAATTAAAAACTAAAGGTTAACAACCACCGCAGGGTCCCACTGGGAGCAAACTGTCATCTAAAAAATGACATCGGCTCCCAGTAGGACCGCAGTAAATCCCATTCATGGCCACGTCTCACAGCCGTGAGATGGGTGGTATATATATATATATGTGTGTATGTGTGTGTATAATACACTATTACTTGATATAATAACGACCTACTTGAAGGCGTCCGAGCCGCCATTTTTTATAGATGTTTTGATTCGGGACCACTCGGGACAGTTCGGGATATGGGGGAGATTCAAATGTGGTATGGAAGAGAACTTACAAATATTAATAAAAGTCATGTCAAATTTAGTTTATTGTTAACTAGTGAATGGAATAAAACTGTAAACTTAATAAAATTTGATAAAAAGTAATTGCATTAATAAAAATAATCGAAGAGTACAGAAAAAGGAAAGCTGATGGGACTTAAAATTGGTGAAATGCACGTTTTGTAAACACGTGGCTTAGAATATTTTTTTATGTCGAAAGGTACAATAAAACTTTGAAGTCTATACAAGGGAAGAATATACTAATTTAACATCCTGAAAATCTGCATACATTAGAATTGTGAAATACATATTGGAACCTTTACAGGCTACATATTTGTAATAAATAATTTTTCTGCAGACAAAAAAGTGTTGTGAAGTTGTAAAGATGACTAATGTATATTATAATTACAAAATTAATATAGATTATAAAATAAAAATGATTATGAAGGTCTTACATGAGTTTTCATAATTCATAATAATTAAAAAGAGCAAAAGGAATAAAAATCGTGTAGCATGTATGTAAGTTAAATAATAAGTACTACTGTTGTATTTGATTACTCTTCCTTTTACGGGTTTGAGGGCTCCGTTCCTTTTACATCTTTTACAATTTTACTTAACCACTATGCCTTATGCTTATCTTAACCTATAATCCCTTCACCTTCTTAATATTTACAAGTTCTTAAATATTATCTTACTAACTATTATCTATAGCAAGTGCGCCCAACCTTGCAGGGCTTCCGTTTCCTCTAACCATTACTCTTCAAGCTTTTCCAAGTCACGCAACACTAATTTTCCTTATACATAATTCAATTTTGGTTTTCTCCTCCTAGACAGCAGAAAGGTTTGAATCAAACACGTAGCAAAACTAGACAGCACCAGTGTAGCGCCAGGCTAGTATTGCGTGAATAGACAGTCTTGAGAAAAACTGTACTGGCTTTAGCATGATTCAAGACTGCCACGAAATTTTTCCACACGGGTTATATCAATTACAGTTAATATTTTTACAGTTTATATTATTGTTAACAACTTCAGTTCGCAAGGAAGCTATAACATCATAGATAGTCTGATTTTCTTGCTGTAACATATGTTGTACCATACTTAAATTTACCGTATAATTTAAATCTTGTGCATCAGCTACATTGCACAGCTTTCTTCGATATCAATAATCTCCATCAGTGATGAATTTGAATCCGCTTCCAGGAGGATCGCGGCTCGGAGTTTGCTCCCTTAAAATGACGTGCGAACACATCGATACTGATTTTGCAAATTGCAAAAACATTCACAAAGCTTTGATCAATAAATAATTCCAGGCTCTCCTAATTATACAATAATCGATATAATTTAATTTGTGTGACTTCGATTTGCAGCTGCTTGAGATGCTAGCAGTAAACGTAATCGATCCACTAATTCATTTGCATCAGCCCGAAAAACATAATCTAGCTGATTGTTCTGTGTACTACTCATTTTCTTTGGAATTAAACCTTTACCTGATGAAAAGCGCTTCTTATTTTGTTTATTTGTTTGTGAGGGTGATGATACATTTATTGCTGTAACTGTACAATTTTGAAACTTTAAAGTTCTATTATCACGAAGTGCCCCATAAACTTTATACAATTTTTTATGTACATTTGTTGAAATTATGATTTTTAATAATTTTCAAAGCTTATAGAATTTCCTGCTGGATCCTTTTCAAACAAAAGTTCCAACAAGCCCTTAGTTATTGGATAATTGCTTTCACCTACATTAATATGGTTCTGATCAAAACTTATTGGTAAATCACCAATCATTAATCTACTTTTAGTTGGTATTTATCCACCAAATGTTATATCTAGATCCTTCTTTCTTTTATCTAACATTTCAAGATAATTTTTCACAAAATCATTCAATAAAGTGGTTACTTCATTGTTGACTTTATTCCTGATTGGATCAATTCTTTTAAAAGTCTCAAAGCCATTGACTGTTTTCTCAAGCGGTGTAATGATAGGCTTAAAGGTTTCACTTAATGTTTGCGCAACTGTTCGTTTACCCAATTTTAGTAATCTATGCTTTCGTCAAATCGCTTCACAAGCTTTAGCAATTTTATGCAAAATATATTTTTGGTTATTAAAGCCCTTCTCACGTGTAGATATATTGTTTTTCCAAATTAACAAAACAATCAAAAACTTTTCTATACCTACTTTAATTAAAATTTCTTTCCTTATCGATTTTAACAAATCTATGCTTATCATACCATCAAACTAAGCACATCTGTTTAAATTGTGAATAAGACATGTCAGTATTTATATAATCATCATATATATGCTTTAGATTCATCTCATCTTGTTTAAACAATACAAGAAAGTGAGCATTAGCACGTATAAGATGTTTAGGAATACGAGCATATGTCTGGCTCAGGTAGAGACAGTCAACGTCATTTTACCTTTAATAACACATTGAAAAAATGCTTTTATATTATCTTGCTTCTCACAAGCCAAATCATCAAACACAATCACTGCATTTGAATTAGCTTTACTTCCATCAGGGGCGTATTTTTTTTTATCTAATGGGCCTTAGTTTCCGAGATATCGAGGTTTGAGTATTTGCGCTCGAGCGCACTTGGCTCTTACTCACAGTCCGACACTAATTTTGTGATGAACGTAAAGTCCATTGGGTTTCTATATCATTTCTATAAGGTTTTTTTACGTAGATTGTGAATCTTAAAACGAAAATAACCCAGCACGTCAAATTTTTGGGGGGAAAACGAGGTTTTTTTTTCAAAAAGTTATTTTCAAAAAGTAAAAACAATTACAAAAAATCACTTTTGTCTCTTCTTGGAAAAAGTTGTTAAACACATAGTCCGGTGGATAGTGACTATTTTTTAAACGAATCATGTCACACGCAATTTTATATTTTTTAGGTATACGAACCCTCAAAAACATTTTGAAGACAAGAGACATCCGCATGTTATTAAAAATATAAAATTATATTTTCCGTTCAAACTATGCAAGATATGGGAAAAGGTTAAGAACCGAAGTTGTTCATCTAAAAAATATCTATGAAGTTATTTTTTTTTTCTTAGGAAAACAATATTTAAACTTGGTTTTTTACTCTGATTGAATATTATTTGTAAATATTTAACATTATAAAAAATAATTTTATTAAAAGGCATTAGATAATAATCCAAATTATGCAAGATACGCAAAAAAGTTTCAAAATAAAATTATTTACCTTAAAAAGATCCACGAGTTTTCTTTAAACCATTTTTCAATAGGACGCATACTTTTTTTAATTATAAAAAGTAAATGAGGATAAAAAGGCTGTCGGTAGAGCAGGGTCCATTCTCGGAAATAAAAACAAATCAAAAGAAACTAAAATGACCGTATATAAATCTCTAATTGTACCGCTTGTACTATACGGTAGCGAGACATGGACGTGTCAAGAAAAGGACAAGAGTAAAATTAACGCGATTGGCATGAAACTTCTGCGCACAATATGCGGGAAAACACTGATGGACAAAGTCCGAAACGAAATAATCCTCAAAGAATGTGGTACAGGGGAAATAGGTTTGACTGAGTTATTATTCCATACTATTTGTACAGTGTGGCTGTGGGTCAGAGAAAACATCAGGGTGTCTGGCGTCCTGGAAATTCTTGAAAACCTGGGAAAGTCCTTGAATTTTTTTCACTTGGAAAAGTCAGGAAAATTCCTTGAATTTTTCTCATGTTGCTGGAATTTTCATTTCTTAAAGAAAAAATAGGTTTGACTGAGTTATTATTCCATACTATTTGTACAGTGTGACCGTGGGTCAGAGAAAACATCAGGGTGTCTAGTGTCCTGGAAATCTTTGAAGACCTGGGAAAGTCCTTGAATTTTGCTCATGGTCCTGGAATGTTCATTTCCTTAAAGAAAAAATAGGTTTGACTGAGTTATTATTCCATACTATTTGTACAGTGTGGCTGTGGGTCAGAGAAAACATCAGGGTGTCTAGCGTCCTGGAAATCCTTGAAAACCTGGAAAAGTCCTTGAATTTTTTTTACCTGGAAAACTCTGGGAAATTCCTTGAATTTTGCTCATGGTCCTGGAATGTTCATTTCCTTAAAGAAAAAAAAGGTTTGACTGAGTTATTATTCCATACTATTTGTACAGTGTGGCCGTGGGTCAGAGAAAAAATCAGGGTGTCTAGCATCCTGGAAATCTTTGAAGACCTGGGAAAGTCTTTGAATTTCATTCATAGTTTTGGGTAAAAAATTTAACCTTTTTGTAAGAAATTCGCCTTTTTGCCTACAAATTCAAAAATTTTGTAGAAAATTCGAGTGTTTTGTATTATATTTCGTAAAAAATGTATGTAATTTCTTGAAAATTTTTCTTTTTGGCAAGAAAAGTTAATTTTCTTTTTTGGAAATTCAAGATTTGGTTTAAAATTCATGTATTTTGTTGAAAAGTTGTCCTTTTTGGTAGAAAATTAATCCTTTTAGTTGAGAATTCAACATGTTCATGTTCGGTTGTAAATAAATTTTTTTATAAATGTTTTGTTCAAAATTAAGTTTTTATCTAAAAATGTAGCTATTCAATTTTTGGTTGAAAATTTATTCCCTTCAAGTTGAAAATCCAACTATTTTGTAGAAAATGTATGTATTTTGTTTAAAATTCGTCTATTCAAGTAGAAAATTAATCTTGTTCGTTGAAAATTAAAAAAAAAATTACTTAAAAAAAATTCTTGAATTTTCTTCAAAGATAAATTTTAATCCAAATAATTTAATTTTCAAATTTCAACGAAAAAACATGAATTTTCGACATAAAAAGTCAATTAATAGTTGAATTTTAAAAAAAGTTGAATTTAAACAAAAAAGACGAAATTTAAATGAAATACTTCATTTTTAATTTCAAAAATTAATTTGTAACAAAAAAAAGTTAAATTTTCATCGAAATAAATGAATTTGTAACTAAAAAAATTGTAACAAAAAATGCAATAGTCGAATTTTCAACTAAAAAATTAATTAAAAAAAAATGTATTTTCAACAAAGTAGTTAAATTTTTAACACAATAAATGAATTTTCAACCAAAATAAATACATTTACAAACAAGAAGAATAATTTTAAAAAAAAAGTCGATTTTCAAATGCTTAGTTGAATTTTGATAAATTAGTTATATTTTCTGTCTAATTTTCAATTAAAGTGATGCAATAGTTAATTAATGTTAACAAATATAATTTTTTAAACAATTTATTATTATTGTTAATAATATTCTCTTAGAATAATGCTAGAAAATTGCAGTTTTTTTTTTAAATTTTCCACTTTTTCTCCAATTTCGAATAAGAGTGAGGTAAATAATTAACTAAAGTTAACCAAATTAATTGCTTCAACAATTCATTATTATTTTTAATAATATTCAATTTGAATAATGCTACAAAGTTGCGGTTTTTTCTGAAATTTTCAACGATTTGTCTACTTTTCAATTAGAGTGAAGTAATAATAAGTGAAGTAGCACCTATATAATTGAAAATAATTATAAACAATAATAAATTGTTTAAACAATTATTTTTGTTAACTTGCATGAATTGTTACCTCACCAAGTGAAAAGTGGACAAAAAGTAAAAAATTTCAGAAAAAACCGCAACTATCTGGCATTAATATAGTTTTAAACAATAATTATTTGTTTAAACAATTATTTTTTGTTAAATTTATATAATTATTTCGTCATTCGAAGTGGAACATAGACAAATAGTTAAAAATTTCAGGAAAAACCACAATTTTCTAGGATTAAGCAAAGAGAATATTACTAACAATAGTAATAAATTGTATAAACAATTATTTTTGTTAACCTAAATTAATTATTACATCACTCTAATTGAAAAGGAGACAAATTGTTGAAAAATTCAGAAAAAACCGCAATTTTGTAAAATGATTAAATTTGAATATTATTAACAATAACAATCATTTGTTTAAACAATTATTTTGTAAACTCTAATTAATTTTTTACCTCACTCTAATTGGAAATTGGACAATGAGTGGAAAATTTTTGCAATAGCTGCAATTTTCTAGCATTGTTCTAAGAGAATATTATTATCAATAATAATAAATTGTTTAAACAATTATGTTTGTTAACATTAATTAACTATTGCATCAGTCTAATTGAAAATTGGACAAAAAGTAAAAAAAAAATTCGAAAAAACTGCGACTAAGAGAAAATGGCTAAAAACAATAAATTATTTAAACAATTTATGTGAACATCTAATAAGCAGTATAAAGTAGTATTTGATGTATTAGAAAATCGGAAACATTCGGCGACACTCGGAAATGATCGGAAAGAAGTCGGAGAGTGGGACATTCGGAAAGACTCGGAAAAGTTCGTGAAACAGCTACACGTTCGGAAAGAAGCGGAAGCAAAGTTCACATAGGATTCGGAAAGGATAGGAACAGTACCTCTTTCCAAACCCTTTCCGAAATCTTTGCGAAAGCTTTCCAAATCTTTCCGACGCGGTCTTTCCGAACCTTTACGTTTCTTCCGGTAGGGGTCTATTTATGTGCAATTACAGGTACATTTCTTCGCGTAAATTTTTCTAAATGGAGTTCTTAACTATCAGTCGTTCTATCACAGTTTCAGTTTTTGTAATAAATCTGGGCAACCAAATGTCGACGGCTTTTACATTTACGATCAATTATTACTTATTATCCGCGCCTAAACGAGACATCAATATTGAAAGTTTTGGAAAATAAAAGAAAGGAACTAAATTGCAACAAACGTTTATGTACTGGTAAATTTTTATTACTACAAAACAAATTTTCCAAGTTATATTTTTTACTTGTAAAAACTTATTAGTACATAAACGTTCCTTAGTCCCTTTTCTTTGCTTTCCCAAACCTATCAGTCGGTAAGGTAGGGATAGGGTAAGTGTCAAAAGCCCTCAGTAAACATACTTTCCCTAAAAAGACAAGCTTATGAAAATCTAATTAAAATTACTAGCTATTCGCAGTCACGGCGTACTTTTCGTGCATCATGGCGCGATCGAAGAGCTAGTCGATATATAGGAATAATGTTACAACTTTGATACCTTTGAATGGGCTTTACATGCATAAGATGCTAATTTTGATTTCAGCTACTTAGTTTCGGAACAGTCAACCTCTTTCTAGTTGCACAAACCGCTGATCAAATTTTAATGAATCGATATTCTGTATTTGAAAAATCTTGAATACAGTGATTTTATCCTCATAATAGCTTAAAAATAGTAGTGATTTGGCACTGCACATATGTACTCAAATTGTCCAATCCGCAGAAATACACAAATTTGGTTTATTTCATTCGTATTTATATAGCAAAATTTATTCCTCAAAATTGTTACTTTTTGAAGAACTGCACAGAGGTTGAGTTGAGCGTTAACAGTTGAAAGACGTTTGGCAATCGTGTGCTCTTACCTAGATGATTCGCTCACTAGTAACTGTTGAATCTGAATATAAGTCAGGGAAAGGGGGGCATGGTGCCAGTGCGGGGCACGGTGATTCTTGTAACTAATGCTCATGTTTCTTCATTTTCATATTAGTTTTTAAGTAAAATAGCTTTCTTTACTACTCAAGAAAGCTATTTTATGTGAAAAGCTAATATGAATATCAAAAAACACGAGCCTCATTTGCAAGTCACCGTGCTCCGCACTGACACCATACCCCACTTTCCACTACCATTCGTAAGTTTAGCAAAACTATTATTTGATTGATCATAATTACTGCTTTCTTTTGAATAGATACAATTATCTTTGATCTTTCTTGTATGAGAGACTGTATCTACGGGCATTTGGAGTTGATCATCCATCGGCATCCCTTTAGCAGACTTAATCAATCTGAGTAATTCACTGTGAGCTGTTTTGAAAGGATAAGCTGCATAACTCCATGAGAGACCCCAATCTTCAAGTGATTTTACCCAAAGTAGTAGTTGGTGAACATTGTAGGTCATAGCACCTTTTGTGTAGTACTCTTCAGTGTAAAGCACAAACTTCTTCATCAAATATTCCACGTGTTCTTCTTGAGCTTGAGTAGTAGTAGGTTTTAGGGATATTTGCACTGCTTCAATAAATAATTCCCAATATTCTACTAGCTTCTTTTCTAGAAATATTTTCAGAATTGGTCAACTGAAGTACAGTGTCGAATTCTCCCATTCTTTTGCTTTCAAATGCGATCCGTCGCTTATTGACCGCGTTAAACGCTTACTTTGGTGTGGCATCTGAATGATGTCCAGAAGTTTGTCAATTTTTTTCATGTCATCAACAGATAAGGTGCTCGACATTGCTGAAAGCTCGTTGTCAAACCAATAGTGTGCACATTGTGGCGCGATATCCAATCGTCCGAAGTACATGTCGTCGGGTACGAACCCAAGTAGGATGTCGAATTTCTTTAAATTTATTAACCGAATTCATAGGATTAGTTTTCTGCTAATGTGTTCCGGAAGTACTATAGGATCAGCAGGATTTAAAAATTCTGCAGACATAGAATTAATTTCATTCGTAGGACTTGATTGTTGCAGCTGTATTGTGGAAATAGGATTTAAAACATCTTCAGACATTGAATTGGTAGAATCCGAAGGATATACCAGTGAACTCATACATCGCAGCATTTGTTCTTCAGTTCGCTGATTACTGGGAGGAATTACAATAGGATACTTCACGCAAACGCCGGTCTTTTTGGCATTGGGTATCCATTCACCTCGGTCCAGGCACCAACTACAGCCATAAAAGCCGTTATATTGGGTGATACCTTGCACAGGTGCTCGCGCAACAGAATTAACGCAACAACAAATTGCATATGGTTTAACAAGTCGCATTTCTCCTCGTATGTTGCATGAAATTCCGGCACAAACTATAACATTTGCTGTTCTAGCCTCCATGGGCAATTCATTGAGCATTGTATAAAGTAGATACACAGAATCCGTCGAACCTTCAAATTTGACTGCTCTGTCGCAATTAAACGTGAAAGTTAGATAATTTAGTTAGATTTTAGCAAACAAACAGCAAAAAGCATTCTGAGATAAAAGTCAGATTTTCCAATTTCAGTTTTTGAATTTTCAGCCTAATTGAGAGGATAAAGTGTTTTAACGTAGTTTAATTTCTGGCATAGAGAGATTATAATCCCCCCCTACCCCCAGCGATACGAAAGATGGTTGAATTTCAAAAGTTCATAATTATTATTAACAATAATAACAGTGACTTATCTTGATATTTCACTGGGATTCCGCCTTTGTCTTTAAAGTAATAATATCACAAAATCGTTTATTATCAAATTACAGCAAAATAAAACTCTTTTCAATCATTTTTCCATTAATACTTCGAATTCAGACTTCTTCCATATCACATAAAAGCCACTATTTTTCAAATCCGATTCCTGCATTCTTGGAGGTGTTCTACTTAGAATGTTTTAATCACTCACGATCATAGTAACATCTATAACTAATGTCAAAAGGACGAAAAAATAAAGCAAATTTGCATAATTTGGTAAACAATAAAAAAAACTAGTAAAGAACCATTTGAAATATTTTCATTTATCTATAAAGTATCTTCTTCTTTTTGAGAAGCACGTTGGGGACATAATATTTTTTTGAGTTTCCCACACACTTGTAGTTGACATTTCATGTACCGGAAGTATGTAGCTTATCTGATCTATCAAAATTGGCAGCTCTGCGACTGTCTCGCAGTTGCTTTAATTTAAAGGTTGTGTTTGTTTATTTTGATTCATGACGTTTTTAAATTTAAATTATTGCAAATAATAAACCAAGCAAATACTGTAAATCATTATTTATTAAAAATCACATAATAATTAGTTGTGTTTTAAGGAGTCCTTTGGAAAAGATATCATTTTTGGGATTAAGGGATGTAAAAATTCTGCACTTTTCTGTCATCGCGAGTCAGGTTAAATGGAATGAAGAGTAAACATCTCGTACCAATCGTACCAATCTCACGGAACATGAGAGATAAAAAAATGTCAAAAATTTAAACTTTTGTGATTTTTGTAAAATAATCATGGTTTAAACTATTATTTACTCAATAAACTGATTTTGATTGTAAGTATACTAATGATAAATTATAATTATCGAGAATTGATTATTTTATCATGCCCAGGAGCAATACCAGAAAAGATTATCTATTGATGGACAGAGGTATCAAAATCGTACCCTTGACCAAGTCTAATAAAAATGTTTATTACTGCTAATTGATTAATTGCGTGATATTTTTTTCTATAAGAATACTCAATTGAATACGTAAGCTTTATTTAAAAACGATAACCTTACTTTATTTTTGAAAACTGATGCAGTTAAAACGCTGTTGAATTTTTTGCTATCTACTGTAGGGTGGTTTCCCCTACTTTGCAAAATAGTATACGACGCCGTACCGATTGCGCAACAAAATCCTAACACAGAGTTCGCTGCCTTAGGAGGCTCAGTTTTAACAATGTAATCATTACGGCGTCACATAGTATGTTACAAAGTACATATTTCCGGCAATTTTTGATGATTCCATCTAAAACTTTTCAGAAATCTTCAAATTATATTCTGGTATACTAGTGTACATACCACGGAGTAATAATAAGGAGACCAATCATTCTGTACAAAGCTCCTCGAGTTTGACTGCATTATCTATACGATAATTGAAGTAGTGGCGCATGCGCACTACGATATACTATCTCTTTTTTCACGTGAGAAAAAGAGATAGCAAAGCGCAGTGCGCATGCGCCAATGTTTTCGACGCCCGAGGGAAGGCAATCAATGTGCAGTTTGCACCGTCAAAACGCATATATGGAGATCGTTCTCCTTATTATTACTCCGTGGTACATACGCGGAAAAAAATAATATATCCCTTTATCGATTCCAGCAGATTACTTCACACAATGATAAAAACACAACTAAAATAAAATTGTCTTCTTTCATTCAGCCAGCCTCACACTTATTGGGTATGAATATGGTTTCCTTAAGGGCATGTGAGCCGAATAAATACCTACCTTACCGGCCTCATTTTTTCAATTTTCTGAATTTTTTTCTGACGAATGTAAGAACTTTTTTTCTAAATAAAATATCGGGCTGAAAGTTTGTTAAGGATATGAGAAGACAATAAACCACGTTTACGTACTTTATTTGAGGAGGAATTTCGCAAAAAATTATGTTCGACGAAATGAAAACTGGGTGCATTTTTTGAAACTAAGAACTTTTTTTACATGTGAAATATCGGCTTCAAACTTCCAGAAATGCAAGAGCCGACAGTAAAGTACGTCTGTGTACATCATTTGAGTACAAAAGATGCAAAAAGAAATATTCCAACTAAATGAAAACTCCGGTTGCTAGTTCGGTCGGTATTCGCGATGGGCATGAAAATGCGAAGTCTGGCGGCCACTAAACGAGGCCCTATCAGCTCTATCACTTTTATTGAATGATGTTAAATTATAACTCTCCCGAATGCGAGTTTCATATTTTGCCCTGCAGAATAATATGGGAATGGACTAAGAAAAATTAGAATTTGCATTGTCAACCAAACATTTGAATTTTCAAGTCTCAAAAGATGATTTATTTCGATGACAGGTAAATTTTCAACCCGAAAAGTTAAATTTTCGACAAAAAAGTTCACCTTCCCTACTAAAGAAAAAGTCAGGAATCGTCACAAATGGTCAGAAGTTCTGACGATTCCTGAACATCCTGACCATTCCTGATGAGTCTGAAGATGACAGTTGCTCCCAGTGGGACCCTGCGGTGGTTGTTAACCTTTAGTTTTTAATTATATATATATATATAAAATTTAATTTGCAAGTAAAATTGTTGAATTTTGATGTATAATAAATATTGAACACCTATATATATATATATATGAGGGGTCAAAAAATGGTCTCTTCAAAGTATATATTATTCGACGCAGAATTTCACGAAACGCATAAATCCATAAAGTCTAAGAAAAGTATTTTTGGTGCCTTTTTTTGAAAATCTTAAAAATCAGTTACATCTCTGGCTGGTCTGAAAGATCTAAATTCTAAAATCTTAACGAAGAACCTAGAACTTAATGCAGGAAAGTGTCCTTAGAATTTGTACTCTGTATCTTTTGTTAGCCTCAGTAAATTTCCCGAATACCCCATCCTTTGAATTAATTTCTTTATTTTTAAACCGTCATATCTACGTATAATTTTTTTGATTTTTATAATTTCAGATGAAAATTTTTATCTTGTATAATGAGGGGTAAATAATGTTTAATAAGTCAATATGAATTGAGAATTAAATTCTCTGTTATATTAGTTTAAGATTTATAATTTCACTTGAATTGACATTGTTACAAAAATTGGTTTTCTGATCGTTATAATTAAATATACATTTAGCTATTAATTAATCAAATATATTTAATAAATAATTGTAAGAGAGACGTAAAGGCCTCAAATTGTACACCCTCCGAACGATACAGAAAGAAAATTAAAAAAGGAATAATAAGCATTGCAAAACTTAACATAATAATGAATTTCGTATCGACAAAGAGAATTACAAATTTTTTGGTGTAAGGCTTTCAACAAGAGATTTAACTTTTTTTTTAATTCAAAAAGTTTGAATTTGGAGCAACTAAAATGTGACAGATTGAAAATGAAGTTTTAAAAATTCGAAGTGTCTATAATCTACTACATGTGCCGAAAATATCCAGCTATTCGTACCGAAATTTCGGTGCAAAGAGCCCCTTCGGCCTGAAATTCGTACCGAAAAAATCAAGCAATTCGTACCGAAATTTCTGTACTCTTTAAAAATTGTACACTTTGAAAATTGAAACGCTTAAAGTGAAAAATATCTAATTACGTATTCCAAAAAATTAAAAGTTATAATTAACATCAATGAAACTGAGAAATGTGGTCTTTTAGATAAAAAATATATAATTAAGTAAAATATTAAAAACTAAACATTTACTGATACATGTTCATATTGTTTAAAGTCTAACTATTTTACTATTTCAGGATGTGCACTAGTTATTTCAAGTTCAAAAATGAGCCTTTTGAAAAATGATTTTGAAACTCGAGGAAAATATTTACATTGTTAATTGTAACTAACTTTGGAAGATAGCTGAAGGCGAAGTTCCAAAGTACCGAAGAGATTCGTAGATAATCCTTCGAAAAATAAAATGAAGTGAGAAAGAAATAACCTGAAATATTTTTTTCTAAAGTTCGCCTAATAATAGGAGTATTTTCCTCAAATTTAAAAAGCATTTTTAACAATGCTTATTTTTGAACTTGAAATAACTGGTGTACATCATTATTTATTGCGTCAAATTGGAAGCCTGAAAAATTGAACAATTCTGGCCCTACTGGCGTTTAGCCCCAAATAATAAACTATGATAGAACTATGCCTTCAAAATTAAATTATTTTCAACAAAATGACAAACTTGTTTTGTATTTGTATTGTAATCTTTTCATTTTCAATGTCACTTATAAATGAAGGGTTGCAGTACAGAACTAAATAACCAACAAAATCGGAATTTTTCAGGAGAACGAAATAACATTCTGAAAAATCGAAATCACCATTTAAAGATAAAACAAAACTTTACCCGGAACTGAAGTGTTTCTAATCGAGACCAAAAATGTATGATTAAACAAAATATTCAGTTTAGAGAAACAAAATGTGGAAGTTTACAATCTCAAAGTCAGAGGAACCTAAAATTGGAACAGACTCGGTTGCGAATAACAATAAAAAGTGCAATTTTCAATTTAAACAAAAAAAAAACTTACTTCTGAGATTTTGAGTTGCTGACTTGAGAGAAGATGAGTTTCACTAGAAAAAGTTAACCAATTCCGAGTAAATGATTCTAGAATTTGGACGTTAAAATTTCATGGGTCTTGAAAATCGTCTTTGGATGGCGACTAAAAATCTATTTTTGAATAAAAAAAAATAACTTTGAAAAAAATTGTAAAAAAATCTTGCTCACAGTATATGAGGAAGCTGAGTAAAAATAAAAAAAGTTTCCATCCAAACAAATTATTCTGTTCCGGGAAAATAAATATTCCGTGTCACGTTATCTCACTGTAACATAAGAGTTTTCGCTGAAAGATGCATAGAGAGAAGAAAGGTACATATTTATTTATAAATAAATAATAATATTAAAAAAAAAATCGTTTCTGATTGCACAGGCAAAAAGTTAGGTAAAAAAAAAACTTATGAAAGTGGCTTTTTGTAGAAAATGGAGATTTAAGATTCTAGGTTGGAATTTGATTGATACTTTAATGCTAAAAAAAGTAGCAAATAGTTTTATCTAAGAGCTTTTTCTTTGAAAAAAGCCTAATAGTTGAAATTTTTTTATATGTAAACTTTCGCAATCAAATCATATCAACTTCAAGTGCTGAGAATTGAAGGACAATTTCATTGTCAATGAATGTAAAATTTCAGATACGTAAATCGTTTGAAGTTGAACCAAAAAGATGAATTTCCAACACAGAAGATTAATTTTCTATCGAAAAAGTCGAATTTTCAACAAAATACATGAATTTGCAAACACATACGCGAATCTTTAACAAAAACAACAAAATAAATTTTTAAACCGATGAGATTCATTTCCTCCCAGAAAAGATAAATTTCCAAGAAAATACTCGCCACATAGATGCATTTTCAACCAAAAAGATGAAATTGTAACACAGAAGAAGAATTTTTCACCTAAAAAGTCGAATTTTCAACAAGATACATGAATTTTCATACACATACTTCAATCTTCAACAAAAACAACAAAATAAATTTTAAAACCAATAAGATTAATTTCCTGAAAAAAATGACAAATTTCAATGAAATACTCGCCACATAGATGAATCTTTAACCAAAAAGATGAATTTTCAACACAGAACATTAATTTTCTATCGAAAAAGAAGAATTTTCAACAAGATACATGAATTTTCAAACACATACTTGAAAAATCAACAAAAAATACAAAATAAATTTCAAAACCGATAAGAATAATTTCCTCCCAAAAAAGAAAAATTTTCAATGAAATACTCGTCACATAGATGAGTTTTCAACCAAAAAGATGAATTTTCAACACAGAAGATTAATTTTCTATCGAAAAAGAAGAATTTTCATCACAACACATGAATTTTCAAAAACATACATGAATCTTCAACAAAAACAACAAAATAAATTTTTAAATCAGAAAGTTTAATTTCTTCCCAAAAAAGACAAATTTCCAATAAAATACTCGCCACATCCATGAATTTTCAACCAAAAATATGAATTTTCAACACAGAAGATTAATTATCTATCGGAGAAGACAAATTTTCAACAAAATACATGAATTTTCAAATACATACTCGAATTTCAACAAAAACAACAAAATAAAATTTAAACCGATCAGATTGATTTCCTCCCAGAAAAGACAAATTTCCAATAAAATACTCGCCACATAGATGAATTTTCAACCAGACAGATCAATTTTCAACACAGAAGATTAATTTTCTATCCAAAAAGACGAATTTTCATCAAAATACATGAATTTTCAAACACATAAATGCATTTTCAACAACAAGAACAAGGTAAATTTTAAAACCGAAAAGATTAATTTCCTCCGAAAACAGACAAATATTCAATAAAATACACGCCACATAGATGAATTTTCTACCAAAAAGGTGAATTTCCAATACAGAAGATTAATTTTCCATCGAAAAAGTCGAATTTTCAACAAAATACATGAATTTTCATACACATACTCGAATCTTCAACAAAAACAACAAAATAAATTTCAAAACCGATAAGAATGGTTTCCTCCCAGAAAAGACAAATTTCCCATAAAATACTCGCCACATAGATGAATTTTCAACCAAACAGATCAATTTTCAACACAGAAGATTAATTTTCTATCGAAAAAGACGAATTTTCAAAAAAATACATGAATTTTCAAACACATACTCGAATCTTCAACAAAAACAACAAAATAAATTTCAAAACAGATAAGATAAATAACCTCTCAGAAAAGAAAAATTTCCAATAAAATACTCGACACATAGATGAGTTTTCAACCAAAAAGATGAATTTTCAACACAGAAGATTAATTTTTTATCGAGAAAGACGAATTTTCATAAAAATACATGAATTTTCAACCAAAAAGATGAATTTTCAACACAGAAAATTAATTTTCTATCGAAAAAGACGAATTTTCAACAAAATACATGAATTTTCAAACACATACTTGAATCTTCAACAAAAACAACAAAATAAATTTTAAAACCGATAAGATTAATTTCCTCCCAAAAAAGACAAATTTCCAATAAAATACTCGCCACATAGATGAATTTTCAACCAAAAAGATGAATTTCCAACACAGAAGATTAATTTTCTATCGAAAAAGTCGAATTTTCAACAAAATACATGAATTTTCAAACACATACTCGAATCTTCAACAAAAACAACAAAATAAATTTTAAAACCGATGAGATTGAATTCCTCCCAGAAAAGACAAATTTCCAATAAAATACTCGCCACATAGCTAAATTTTCAACCAAAAAGATGAATTTCCAACACAGAAGATTAATTTTTTATCGAAAAAGGCGAATTTTCAACAAAATACATGAATTTTCAAACACATACTCGAATCTTCAACAAAAACAACAAAATAAATTTCAAAACCGATAAGATTAATTTCCCCCCAAAAAAGACAAATTTTCAATAAAATACTCGCCACATAGATGCATTTTCAACCAAAAAGATGAATTTGTAACACAGAAGAAGAATTTTTTACCTAAAAAGTCGAATTTCCAGCTAAATGCATGAATTTTCAAACGCATACACGAATCTTCAAAAAAAAAAAAAAAACTTTCCAAATCGATAACATTAATTTCCTCCAAAAAAAGACAACTTTTCAATAAAATACTCACCACATAGATGCATTATCAACCAAAAAGATTAATTTTTAACGCAGAAGAAGAATTGTTCACCTAAAAAGTCGAATTTCCAGCTAAATACATGAATTTTCAAACGCATACTTCAATCTTCAATAAAAACAACAAAATAAATTTTAAAGTCAATAAGATTAATTTCCTGAAAAAAAATGACAAATTTCAATGAAATACTCGCCACATAGATGAATTTTCAACCAAAAAGATGAATTTTCAACACAGAAGATTAATTTTCTATCGAAAAAGGATGGGATGGGATGGGATGGGATGGGATGGGATGGGATGGGATGGGATGGGATGGGATCATTGTCCTAAATTCAGCCGATACTTCGCTGTAAAGTAAGCTTCCTTTTTAGTTTTGCCTATTTCCTAAAAAAAAAAAATTTTATTTCATAAAACAAATTCCACCACTTACTAGTCTACATACTATCTCCTTTTCCTCGCCAGAAACATTAGAGCTTTCTTCCCAAGTTGGAGGGAGGTGAACATATCAGAAGATTTTTCCATGGCGCGGGATGCCAGAAAAGACCGGAAGTCCGTCGGAGCTTGAGCTATAAGAAGGCAAAATGGTTAGATGATAGAGGAGAAGATAAAAATGGAAGTAGAGACTCGCAATGATAAAGCGAATGTATCCCAAAATTTCTCTGATGAGGGTTGAAAATTATTTTATTTTTGGCTAAAAATTAATTGTTTTAATTGTAAATTTAAGTATGCTGCTCTTGGCTTAAAAGCTATCTTCTTTAGTTGATAATTCATGTATTTTGTTGAAAATTTGTCCTTTGTAATAGAAAATTAATCTTCTTGGTTAGAAATTTATCTTTTTGGTTCAAACTTTATTTCTTTGGTTGAAAATTCATCTTTTTTGTTGAAATTTCATTTCTGTAGTTGAAAATGCATGTTTTTAATTCAAAATTAATTTCTTTGATTTAATATTTATCATTTTAGTTGAAAATTAATTTCTTTGGTTCAAAATTCAACTATTTTTGTGAAAATTAGTCTCTTTTTTGCTTGAAATTAAGAATCTTGTTAAAATCTACTGAAAATAACGAATTAAACATAAAGATCTCCTAAAAACAAAAATTGCATGCTCAAATTGAACATTTTCATGGGAATTGTTCCCGGATATATTTTATATCTAGTAAAAATTTGAATTGCTATTTCTTAATATATAAAAGCAAATTTTATTCTATTTTATTAGAATTTTCGAAATGTTGAAAAGCATAGAACTTTTCTAATTTTCATCGAAATTAAAAATGGCGTTTAGATAATTTTGAATCATTTTTGTCGTGTATCAAAAAGTTTAAAAAAATTCTAAAATGCAAAAACAATTTTTTTTCATTTTGAAAGTGCTACAGACACACAGGCAGACAAAATTCTAACTTCATAGTATGCATTTTTATCCAAAAAGATGAATTTTCAATAAAGAAGAATTATTTTCTAACAAAAAACAAAAATCGTCAGTAGAATAAATAAATTTTTAACCAAATAGTGGAATTTTCAACAAGGAAGGATTACTTTTCAACAAAAAATGAAATAGAAGTTAATTTTTCAACCAAATATTAATTTCCATTAAAAAAAACAAATTTTTCGAGAAATTTTCAACAAAATAGTTAAATTTTCAACAAAACAGATCAATTTTAAAATCAAGAAGATTAAATTTCTACCAGAAGAGACAAATTTTCAACAAAAGAGATGAATTATCAGCAAAAGAGTTAAATTTGCAACCAAAGAAATAAATTTTCAAGCAATGAAATGAATTTTTAAACTAATAGTTCAATTTTCAACATAAAAGCTGAATTTTTTATCTCAAAGATTAATTTTTTACCAAAAAGATACATTTTCATTCAAGAAGATTGATTTTGTACCAAGAAAGTAGAATTTTCATCAAAATACATACATTTTTAACAAAAAAAAAGTACATTTGTAACCAAAGAAATGAATTTTCAAGTAATATAATGAATCTCTAATCAAAAAAAGATTGAATTTTTAACTAAAATAATGAATTTAAAAAAATTATAATCATTGACCAAATAATTGAGTTTTCAACCAAAAAGAATGAATGAAACAACAAAAAATTGAATTTTCGTCTAAAAAGGTGAATTTCCAAACAAAAATGGAATAGTTATATTTTCCGTTTAAAAAATTAATTTTCAAAATAAAAAAATACAATTTTTTAGCAAAATAGTAGAATTGCTATATAAAAAGTTGTATTTTTATTCGAGAAGATGAAATTTCTACCACAAGAGACAAATTCGCATCAAAATACATGAATTATCAATATAAAATTGAATTTTCAACTAAAAAAATGAATCTTTAACAGATAAATTAATTTTCAATTAAATAATTGCACTGTGGAATTTTCATGTAAACAGAATTATTTTTCAACAGAAAATGAAATATATAAATTATTAACCGAAGAAATCAATTTGAAACCAAAAAGAAAACTTTTTCAACCAAGAAGAGTAACTTTCTACCAAAAATGTAGAATTTTTAATGAAATACATGAATCGTTAACCAAAAAAGATACATTTGTAACCAGCGAAAATAATTTTCATGTAAAATGATGTATCTTCAACCAAGAAAAAATTAAATTTCCATCTAAAAAGATAAATTTTCAAGCAAAAATGGAATAGTTAAATTTTCAATTAAAAAAATTAATTTTCAACCCAAAAAAAAAAGAATTTTTAACAAAAAAGTTAAATTTTCAAACAAATTGATGCATTTTAAATGAAGAAGATTAAATTTCCACCCAGAGAGATGAATTTTTAACAAAATACATAAAATATTCTCAACATAAAATTACATTTTCGACAAAAGAAATGAATTTTCAATTAAAATTATCAACTTTAAACAAAAACAAAAAAATTATTTGCATCTAAATAATTGAATTTTTAACAAAAAAGATCAATTTTGCACAAAAAAGACAGATTTTCAGAAAATAAAATATATTTTGAACCACTCGCACACGAGGTCCTATTGTTTGAATCAGATGCAAGGTCGTTACGAGAAGCTACCTAATTTTGATTTTTACTTCAAATAAAAGAAATTCCCAAATAACAGTAAATTAAAAGTTTAATATGCAAGCACGCACAACAAGGTCCTTGTAATTAAATGAGGTACAGAGTCGTTATAGGCATCACACACAAAGTTAAGTTTTTTAATCCCCACAAACTCACGTTTGTTATTTTGATTCAAAAATAATGAATTTAAATAATTTATCAACACTTGAAGGAGAATCTCAAGCAGTAAGCTTTCCTTTTCGAAGCTCAGTATGTATTTAAAATGAAGTACTCTGTCTTCATTGACAGTTTTGCTTCTTATTGGAGCAGAGACCAAACACGTATCTCCACCCCGAGCCTTTTGGAAGAAGTGATTGAGTCCTCCTCGATTTATGAATATATTACCTGGTGGCTACCTATATCGAACCCCCGCTATCCCCACTTATTTCTGCGTTTGCGCACACAATTCATCGATTGTATAATTTGCAGGGGCATCGTTACACTCCATTTGATTATCTAGATTGAAAATTCTTCTTTGAGTCACGGGCGTACTTATTTTATTTGTCACCCGTCCTTCAATATTCTAAATATTAAATTCGATAGCTGTTTTTATACGTTAAACTTATTTTTATATTATAAGATTTTGAGAAAAGGCTGGACCGTCTCAAGATGAAAACATACATTGATCAAAGTCAAATATTACCTGAAAGTATAAATAAAACATTTTTTATTCTCAAAAGCTGCTTTGATCAATCTTTCCATTTTCTGAAACTCAAAAAAATCTTTAAGAGCAATGTGAAAAGTATCATATTATTTTACCAAATGTCTGTAAAACCTAGGTAAGGTGTTAATGGTTAACTCAATTCACCAAAAGGTATCTACTTTACTTGAATATAGTTTACAAATTTGTGAGAGTTAGCAATATTTAGAAATGCGTAGATTAGATTAGTTATAATTCTAACCCACAAAACTAATTGAGTTGAATTTCGGTGATCCTATGTATGGCCTGAGAAACAATCCCAATTTTCAACTTACGAAGTCAAGTAACATATCGTTCGTATCGCCAAGAAACGTAGATTTGGAATATAATATAATATATTAATGCTGCGGACGATTCGACTACGTGAGGGGCAGTTCGTTAGTGGGGGTAAAACAAGCAGGTAGGTATCTGCGACAATTAACGTTAATAGCTTTCTAAATGAGACAATTAACGATAATAGCTCTTTAAATGGGACAATTTCTATAACCTGCTTCAATTTTCTTTTAGATAATCTTGAAATCGAAAAAATCTGTCAGTTTCGTTTTGCTTCTTGCGAGAAAAGCAGTTTGAACTTTAAAAAATTTGAAATTTAAAAGAGAAAGATGTCCTCTGTACCTCTAATAATTTCCGAGTCGGTGTCAACAAGGGGCAAAACAATTTTAATTTTAAACAATTGTAGATTCACTTTCGAGCAATCTTTGTGTACCAGGAATTCCAGTTGAAAGTGTGCAGGTGAAAAATGCAAATGAAATAGAAGATCGTATTATACGGCAAAAGAAAAAATATTTTAGATTTTAAGAAAGGCATTCACAGTGCCGTTACAAAAATTTGGCCCGATATAAGAATTACCAGTTGCCGCTTTCACTAAACTCAGGCTTGGTATCGAAAGGTACAAGAACCAGGACTTTCTGCTGATTATAAAAATAGAGACTCGGAACTTGGTCAGTGGTTACGCATTTGTTTCGGAATTCTCTTTCTTGATCACACGGAAGTCAAACATTCTTTTGGGTTTAATTTGTTGCCAGTAATGACCCTTAACGATAGCTTCATTAAATTTGCGGAGTAACTAATAGCGACTTATTTATGCGATGAAGCTTTGTATCCACCTAAAATTTGAGCCGAGAAAGCCGCTGCTTCAACTCGGACAACGAAAGCATGTGAATCTTTACATCCGGATTTTGAAAGTACTTTTTATCATCCACACACTCCAATTTATCTACCTATTCAAATACTGCTCCAGATTCAAACGCAGAATTATTACGAGCTTAACAGTATTAATGAGCCCTATCAGTTTCAGAATTCTAATACGAAAAAGAAGCACGAAACTGCTCAAGGTCGGATTAATGATGACGATTCGGTAAAAATGTCTTGGCTTTAGTTTGGTGAATCTGCATCTTTATACCATAGTTTGCAGTAAACTTCGCACATGTCCAAAGTCAAAAATGAATGTTCAATAATTCACATTTAATTATTGCTTTTCCCGAGGATTTTGATCGGATCTTTTCAGAAACAGAATCGGCCGTTTTTAGGGCCACCAAATATTTTTTAGTTTCACCAAATGTCTGTAAAACCTAATTTAGGTGTTAAGGGTCAACTAAATTCACCAAAACGTACTTGAATATAGTTTACAAATTTGTGAAAGTTAGCAATTTTTAGAAATGTGTTATTGGTTCGCACTATTACTTTCTTCTATTTAGTAAAATGGAATAATCTGATGAGACTACTTATAAATCTAAACCACAAAACTAATCTAGTTGAATTTCGGTGATCCTCTATATGGCCTTATAAACACTCTTAACATTAAACTTACGAAGTCAAGCAACATATCGTCGGAATCGCCAAGAAACGTAGATTTCGAATATAATATAATAACGCTGGCCAGCACTCGGCTTCGTAAGGGGAAGTTCGAATCGCCTTGATTTCAAGGGATTCCGGAGATACATCATTCATACTGAAAATAAATCCGAGAAACGAAATCTCTTCCCAAGCGAACAATGTTTTAATCAATTTCAACGTTACTTCAGCTTGACGCAAGCGATCTAAAACTATATTTTAATGTTGGGCGTGATCTTTAAAGAAATTTGAGAAAATAAGCAGATCATTCACATGAGCTGTTAGAAAACTTGAAAGTTCATCTTAAAAAATACGATATATTGCTCTGTTGAATTAACCATCAGCCGTATTCACATCAAAAGACATCCGATAGAACTAGTAACATCGGCCCTCTATCAGAAACGCTGTGTATATTCGTGATTTCTGAGCAAAGAGTATAAGGTGATAACTTTGAGTCAAATCTGAGCTCGTGAGAAACATCGTACCTGAATATAACTGAATGAGATGCTCGATAGCTGTAGGGCCTCCAAGCCCTAGTTCAACATATTAATTTAGTTCAAGGGCAACAAGACAAAGTCTCATGGATCCATCTTTTTTTGCCGCAATTCTGATGGGATTGCAATGCAAACTACGTGCATGTTCAATAACCCTTAATCCTAATAATCTATCGACCTCTAACACTATATGCTCACGATACGCGATATAAATAATATAGGACAATCGGATTGAAAATTGACCAGATTTTAATTTTAATGTGTGCTTGTAGCAATTGAAACACCAGGGATTATCTTCATATGTTAATACAGTATCACGACTTGTTGTTAGACCTCGTATGCCCCAGTCGTTCGTTAGTTCTTACACGACAGTAGCCGCAGTACAGCAATGGGAAGCAACCTCACAATACGTAAAGATTACTCATTTGAGTCTGCAAAGTTGAGAGAGTATTACCCCCACCTGACGTTTATTACAATTATTCTGATTTTGATCATTTGACGGTCATTGTTTGACCTGAATACTCGCATTGAAATGAGAAGTTTGATGATTTCTGAAACTTTGGCTGTTTGCATTGCTCTACTTTTGCAAGTTTCCTCGTAACGAGCGTAGTCAATGTTCTTATAATTGCGCCTATCAAAATCACGCCTATCATAATCGCGCTGGTCACATTCCCGGCTGTGATTAGAGTCGCATCTGTCATCAAATACACATCAGGGTGTGGGTCGATAGATCATAATTGACGAACGTGAGTGAGCTATGACAAACTTGAAACAAGTGCCAAAATAAAGAGGAGGAAATGGGACAAGTCATTCAAGGATACAATTTTTGTGGCCCAGGCAGCGAAATCCTGGATCAATCAAGAATCCACAATCAATTTATGAGCCGAAGTTATTTTTCAAGCTGATTCTTATCGCAATATCTACTTGTGGGTCGGAAAAACACAGCATATAGAGGTCCAGTTTCCAGTATTCCATAATTCAGAGGCGCAAATTCTAGTTGCCCAGCATTCAGTCATCCATTAAAAAATGTAGCAGTTCAACGACCGTTAAGGCGAGCAAAGTTCTTGATTCACCATTCTATGATTAAAAATCCTTTCTATTTTGCACCAATTTCAATAGTATATTTTAAAAAAATGACAAACAGAAGGGCCATCAGTAGAAAAAAACCACGCTAACGTGTAGAATTTTTCAAACACGAGAGCAAAATAATCATCGTTAATAAAACACGACCATTTATGGGACTAATTTAAAAAAACGCAAAATGAATTAGATTCGCTGGATGAAAATGATAATGATCCAAGTGCTTATGAAAATGAAAGAACATTTTGCAAGAGTAGGTTTTTCACTCTCAACGGAGAGAGCAAAAAAGGGAATTCAGAAGCATAAGGTCGCAAAAGGAAATTCAGAATCAATTCCACCAACAGCGATTTGGGTCTAGAAAGCGCCGGCGTTAGAGAAAGAGAAATACAGCTCCTTTTAATGCGTTGAATACAGCTTCTTTAAATACATTGAATACGGGTCCTGTATATAAATTAAATAAAGAGAACAAAAAAAATTGAGTTTCATCAAATAAATTAAATAGAGGAAATCCAGAAAATACACATCCTGTAGACCCATTAAACAGAAAGAATGTTGAAAACCGATGTTTAACCAATTTGCAGAACGCGTGTTTTTAAGGCGATACAGGTAATTGCTTTTTCGACTTTAATCTTCCCAGACTCGAAATGACATCCTTTTTAGGAGTTTTTGACACGTGGTTAGGATTTCGAAAGACATTTAATTTGATGGTGCATACGAATGATCAGGTTCCCTCTATTTTTATATTCTTTAACCTAAAATAATGTTTCACAGGTTGTGCAGCCGAGGTAATAGCTCTGCTGGAATCATCGAACAAAAATCACGAAATCGAATGGAAATTGTTAACCGATCGCTACGATAATCGCAAATCTGAAAAAGTTTTTTGCTCAACTTGAGAGGGCTAGCGGAATTCACTCTGATAACGGCAACAATTTCCTAGTAGCCAACAGAGGATAAAAAGAACTGAAACAGTTAATTAAAACAACCAACAATGACCTGGAGGTCAAAAACGTAATTAAAACTCAACAGGTGAGCAGGCAATTTATTACTTTCCACTCACCACTCTTCAGCGGCCTCTGGGAGGCCCCAATGTCTTCTGACCCAAACGATCTTCCTTGGCGGTTAAGCAAGGTCAGCACCAGGTAGGTACATTGAACTGAGGTGAACTTTTGGTGGTAAATCGCAGATATCTCTGGCAGACTACGCTAGAGGCAGGATTAATTTTCTACCAAAAAATAATTTTTAACCAAATATTTTAATTTTTGGTCTCCAACAAAGAACAATTTTTAACCAAATAGTTTAATTTTTAGTCTAACAAAGACCACTTTTAACCAAAAATGGAATAGTAAAATTTGCACTGAAAAAGCATAGGTTTCAATATAGAAAAATCAAAATTTGTACAAAACAGTCGAATTTTCAACAAAAATTTAAAATTTGGACCGAACAGTTGAATTGCCTATCAAATTGTGGAATTTTCAAGGCAGTAAGACGAATTTTCTACAAAACAGTTGAATTTTCAACTAAAACTATGAATCTTCAACCAAAACAGATTAATTTTTAACCCAAAACAGTAGCATTTTTGAAAAAAAAATGATTTTCCACAAAAAAGACGAATTTGTAACAAAATGGATTTTTTTTTAACCAAATGATAGAATTTTCAACCAAGATTAATTTTCTACCAAAAATATTAATTTCCAACGAATAGTTGAATTTTTAGTCTAAAAAAGATAAATTTTTAACAAAAAATGGAATAGTTAAATTTTCATTACAGAACAAAAAAAAACATTTTTCAATTTGGATAAACGATTTTTTTTACAAAACAGTCGAATTTGTAACAAAAAATTGAATTTTCGACCGAATCCTAGTTGAATTTTGTCTACCAAAGTCTTGAATTTTTAGGCGAAAAAGACGAATTTTCTACAAACCAGTTGAATTTTCAACAAAAAAGTTAATATTGATGCACTTATAAATCGGTCAGAAAGGGCTGCTCCGAAACAATAACCATACGAAATTATTGACAATCGTAAAAACAATTAAAATAAGTTTAATGTTTTTTGCAGGTTTTGTATAATAATTCAAAAAGTTGAGAATGAAGTCAAATTTCTCATGGCAGGGACAATTAAATAGTTGAAGAATTAATTATTTCTCCCTGAATGAAATTAATATTTGTTTTGACAGTTTAGAGGTTAAGTTTTTATGATATGATTATAGGTTATAGTGCATTATAATAATGATAATAACATACCTTATCTCTATCTCTCCACGTGCTTTTCATCTTGAATCGTTGAACTTTTTGTTGCGGAAAATGTAACAAGATCTCACGAAGCCTTCGAGCCGTTATAAAATGTTTATTTTTATATATCCTTACGAAACTGCGCTTGGAATTCGTGTGACGCGTGAGACAAACACCGATATTTTGATCTGCAATCTGAGATTTAACAAATAAAAATCGTTATTTTCGGGTAAAGAAATTTCATTTCATTTTCGGGGCAAGTCATGACGCACTTTACTTGATAAACACAATTAAAAACTCATGACACCGGACAAGCATACCTAATGATTGATGACGACTGATAACGATGACTATTAAACTTGACTAGAGTAGTTACAACTGGAACGTCTGGAACGGGGAACCACTGGATTCTTGAACTACTTTGTTTTTTTAATTTTGCGCGCGGAAGTTTTAAATTATTAATTTATCGAATTTTCTATAATTAGGTTGTTTATCAGTGTTGGGTAAGTTACTTTTTTTAGTAACTAGTTAGTTACGTTACTCAGCGAAAAAAGCTAACTAGTTACAGTTACTAGATAAAGTAACTTTAAGTTACCTAAAAAGTTACTTTTTTACTCCCTTAATTTTGTAATTTAAAAATAAAAATAACTGAGATTATAATTCATAGAAAAACTTAATTTAGAATGAATTAGGCATTAGTTGAAGTAAATATATATTGAGAATAAAATTATAATTGAGTAATAGATGTCACTAAGAATATCCTGCCCATGATTTCACGTAAAAATATTGATAAATAGTCCAATCTCAAACAAAATACATGAATTTTCAAACAAATAATTGAATTTTCATACCGAAAATAATAATTTGTGAAAAAAGTTAATTTTCGACCAAATAGTTGAATTTTCTACCAACTTCAAACCAGAAAGACAAATTTTCAACAAAAGAGTTAAATTTCCAACAAAAAAAATTAATTTTTAACCAAATAGTTGAATATTCTACCAAAATATTTGAATCTAAAGTTATGAATCCTCACTCAAAAATTTAAATTTTGAACAAAATTATAGTTCCACTTTTAACCAAGTAGTTGCATCTTACAACCAAAAATATGCATCTGTAATCCAAAAATATGCTATTTCAACAAAAATGTTAATTTTCATCGAAATAGTTGAATTTGAAACATTCAACATTATCAGTTAAAAAAATTTATCTTCAACCAAAAATAAAATGAATACTGAACAAACTAGTTCAACTTTTAAACAAGTAGTTAAAGTTTCAACCAGAAAAGACGAATTTTCGACAAAATAGCTGAACCCTCAACAGAATTTTTGTAACAAAAGAGATGAATTTTCAAACCATGAACGACACTTTTCATCAGAAGAGTTAAATTTTCAAACCGTAAATATGAATTTTCCATAAAAATTTTCGTTATTTTTCAAGCAACTAGTTGAACTTTCTACCTAAACTGTTGAATGTAATAAAAAAAGACATTAATTTTCAACTAAAATAGATGAACTCTGAACGAAAAATATGATAGATGATATTATTTCAACCAAACAAGATTTTAATTTGACGTCAAACACAGTTTAATTTTATTCAAAGAAAAAAGACAAAGGCCATAGCAGGATAAGCATGGTCTGGGTGCCCCCGCTCGGATGTGATCCATATTGCAGGGGTAAGTAGCTACCCCTATGAACACAGAGCGCGATTATGTAGCTTTGTATTGTATTTAATATCCTAGATATCCTGTGAACATTTGAGTGATATCTGCTGAATATATGGAAATTCCTATATCCCTAAATGACCGTAAGATATTTTGAAATGTTCTATGGATATTTCAAGAATATTCACGGGGTATATTTGAATACCCAAGAAACGTAAAAAAAAATCTTAGGATATCGTATGAATATCCTAGGAAATAGGAATATCCGTACTAAACATAAATTGGATATCGCTCAATATTTCGATACTGTATGGGTTATTGCATACAAATTTATTCTGCTGTTATCTTTTCCATAACATGAAATTGGTTGATTTTCGACAAAACAGAACAATGTCTCTCTGTTTATTCTCAAAATTTTGTCTTCTCACTTCTGACGATAACCAACGTCACATAATTCACAATTTATACAAGATTCCAACAGAGACTCATCCTCTGCTTGCTACTCATTCTCTTTAATTGATTTTCACAGCAACAGTTTTCATCACAAAAACCATGCTCGAGGTTAAACATCCAACCAGAAGTTCAGTTACGATAATTGGGACAAGTTGACTGTAACTGATTGCCAAGTCATCTAACGCTTTTTTGTTCTTCTCTCTAGAAGAAATCCTTGGCACAACGTCTTATTCCACTTTTCGTAGAGTCCAAATGCCATTAGTCTTAAGAGGAAACTACGAAATCGCTCAACGTAGGGAGATCCTGGTTCTAGATTGAAATAATTTGTTGATGTGATAAAAGGTTCTGCCACTGTTGCAGGATTAACTTCAATTACAAGACCTAATTTATCCAACTCATCCAATGTACTTAGTTTTTGTTCCGATTCAGATTTCAAATTGTTACTGGTGAGCATTGCGTAAATCTGTGAAGAGTATACGAAACTCACAATGACCATATAGGCAAATATGACCCTTGATTTCCAATTTGCAAGTTCTTGAGAAACTGTTAAGCCCAATACAACCTGCAACGTAAAAGACAAATTCCAGTCATTGCCGTGGCATCTCAACGCGTACATCAGCATTCACAGTATTGCAGAAAAGACTGCGATAGCGGCAAGTGGACGTACGAAGCTGAAATCATCAAAATGTGCCGGATTTTGTAATTTTGGCGACAAAGCATTAAAACTTCCTAATCCAATTACCGAATTCTCCATAATATAAACTCCATGAACCCTCTGTATCGGAGTCCGGATGAGAGCGACTTGCACCTTGTGCGGAAATAAATGCTGCAGTATGAAAGGTCCTGGTGCCTCTGCATTGATGCCTGCCTCAAATTCAACAATCAAGTTCATCTTTCTTGCAAATGCGTTCAGCAAGGTGAAATCACTCCCGGAATAGTTAACTCGACAACCGGATGCGTTGTATTGGATGTAAACTTTTGGGGGAACATGCACAGTTGCGACAGTCAAACGGTAATGATTCATGTTTCGAAGTTTGTCTGGGAAAAGTAACGTTTCCGATGAGTTCCCTTTTGTTGAGTAAATGTCCGTAAATGGAATAAAGTATAGCACCTTAGATGTATTGCCAACGGTATCAAGGATACTGAAGTCCAGAAAATGATTGCTCCAAGCAGTTCGAAGTAATTTCTTCTTGATAAAATCCAGCGACTTTTGCGCATCAGAGAATTGAAGAACAAGACACTTTGGTCGGATACGACCTTTTAGCAAGATGCTGATCAGTTTTATTGTTTCTGTTGCAATGATAAAGTTGTTCTGGATGAAGTCGATTATTATAAAAAACGTTGTTATTGGGGAACCAAAAGCTTTCAGTTGCTTTAAAATACTGATCTCTTCCTTAATAGTTTAATTTCGCACTAGAAGATGCAAACTTGGTTTGACAGGTTTGATTTCTCGAAGAAGTGTTTCGACTTTTGCCTCCTTTTGAAATAGATGTTCATTAATGATCAGCATCGCTTGAAATATAGACAAATCTTGTGCAACGTATGTTGTTGAACCTTTAAACCAAATTAATTGATTTATGTCTCGTTTGCAGTGGAAAAGTTGATACATTGAAAGAAAAACAAACAAAGGAATGATCAAATTTGCAAATGTTTTGAAAATTGCAAGACTGTAAAGTAAAAAATTGCTTATATCCCTACTTTTTCCGATGTCTCTTTTTCAACTGTATTTCTTTATCGTGTTCTGCTTAGGACTTCCCTACGCAAGAACAGAGTAAAATATCGATTTTTTGTATAAAATTAAGCTGAGTGTTTCCAATTTCTCTGCTTCATATATTCATGTTTGAGTCCTTGACATATGTTTGCATTTGTAAGTTGAAGAAAATAAGTTATATTGTAAAAAAAGTCTATATGACTTTCCACGATTTTTATATATATTTTTGTTGTGAAGTCTTCTATGTTTTATTCAAATAATTATAATAATCAATATAATAATTAGAATAAATTAATTGAAGAGATCTGTGACAATTTTTATACAACTTTATGCAAATCAATTCAATTCGTATGTTCAACACAGCCTTTGTTTGTAAATAATAAATACAACCTTTCAAATATTTTTCAAATTATAGCCGGCACATAGCAGTAGGAAACAAAATACGCTATTAGGTATATTGTTGTTGAAATAAACTATTACATTTAGTGAATTATTTTCTTTTCGGTCACCGTTATTGTAGTTTTAAGTTTTCATAGAGCCGGAACATAATCCTCATTGTGGATACCATTAGAAATGCGCAAAGCATTTCAGCGCTAATACTGTCTACACCAGCAGCCTTACCATTTTTTAAGTTCTTAATTATATCTCTAACTTCATAATAATTTTAATATTTTTATATTTTAATTTCTGACGCGTGCAGCGGATCTCAATACCGTTTCAGTTTTAAATATTGCATCGTTCATACAAAATCATGTTAATATAAGTATATAAAATTAGAATATAAATTATGTAAACATTATTGTTTCTCAATTAAAACTCAAAAACTAGCAGAAAGTAGTTGAAAAATTATTAAATTATGTTTCCATAGTAATTCATTGCTACTCATTGAATTAGCAAGTCCGTACTACTAAGCAGATTAGTATAATACCCTTACTAATTCATTTAGCAACATAAGTCTTACCATTTCATTTAGTAGAAACTGCTAAAATTACTAATTTAACAGTCAGATACAATGCTACTAATTGCATTAGTAAAATTTCTACTAATTCGGATTGAGAGAGTAAAAATCCAATCTCTCAATTGGAATTTTTGGTTAAAGTATAAGACAATGTTTGTCCGTCCGTCGAAAAACACCTTTAGATTTGTCTCCAAAATATCTTGGTGTATCTTTTTTTTTAACCATTTTGTAAACGAAGTGTTTCATCGCCCCGAAAATCGGTATCAGAAGGAAAATATTTTTCAAAAGTTTGGCTAGTGTCGAATTTTCGGGACGACTGCTCATCCCCTTTTCCAGTCCTCCTAATTTTTCGGGACGATTAAACACAACCTTTCGTAAGCAATTACATTATTTTTTAATGTTCAGCAATGGTTATAAACAAACTAAGCGTCGGATCGAAAACCCAAAAACACCTTTTTGGATTCATCTCCGAAACATCTAGGTGCGCCCTTTTTATACCATTTTTAAATAATAAAATTATTTATGAATAATTTCATACTTTACAAAGCATGATAAACTAACTAAGCGTCTAATAAAAAAACCACAAACACCTTTAGATTTGTCTCCGAAATATCTTGGTGCGCCTTTTTTTAACAATTTTTTAAACAATTACGTTATTTTTTAATGTTCTGCAATTGTTATAAACAAACTAAGAATCGGATCGAAAAACCACTTTGGGACTGTACTTAAATCACATAGTGGATTATAGTTCCTTTCTAAGCTCCCCATCACCTGTATCGAACCATAACAAAATATTTCTATCCCCCCCCCCTCTCCCTGTACGTAATTTATGGTTTCCATAAATAATAAGATATGGGACTTGAAACTCATGGAAATTTTTGTATTTAAGACAATACATGCTTTGCAGGTATTTATACTTATACATATAAATATTGATACATATATAATAAATATTTGCGAAGAATGTTTATGGCTTTCAAAGACAATAAACAAAACAATTTATACCCTTAGAACTAATTTCGGCCCTAATATAGTTAGGATAAGTATTTTATTGTTCATTTATGAATCATTTTATTTACTTTTTTTAATGATGAAATTTCAATAAAGTGAGTGCATTTAACAATAATATAATGTAGATTTATGTAAATTTGTATGGAATTTTGTAGATTTCATGCTTGAGGGGTGATTCTCATACATATAAAAATATCCACTTGTAATTAAATTTAAATTTATGTTTCACTTTGTCAAACACATTATGGGAAATACATAAAGATGAATTGAATTTTGCTGTTTTGATACTTATTGCTCGTAGAATTAGGCAGGGTGGCCAAAAATTTCATTGTAAAAATTCTCTGATTTTTCCTTCACTAATTTTGAATTTTCCCTGACTATTAACATTCAAATACCAGCATTTTAATCAGTATTGGGAAGGTTTCTTTTTTTTGAATAACTAGTTACAGTTACGTTACTTAGAGAAAAAAGATAAATACGATTAGTTACAGTTACTAGATACAATTAACTCCAAGTTAGTTACTTTTTTCACTTCCTCAATCTTATAATTCAAAAATTAAAATAACTAAGCTGATAATTCATAAAAATTTAATTTAAAAAAAATAGGCATTCGTTAAAGTAAATAAAAAATTGTACTACACAATATATTTCGGCGAGTGAACAACAATATATATTCAGGCTAAAATTCAAATTAATAGACATGTCATTCAGAATATCCTACGTTATGAGATTCTGAACGGGTTTTGTTTTTCCGCATTGTTCGGAAGGATCGACAGAATTTTACTTGTTTCGTTGACTTTATTTTTATCAGCCATTAAAAATCATTTTTTATATTGAATTTCAAGTTAAAATCACGACTCACGTATTTAATTTTAGAAATACTATTCCACCATTTCACGGTATTATGAAAATTATAACTTTCGACTGATAAAATAGTTGAAAAATACTAAAATGTTTCAAATTTCAGGCAAAACACTTTTTGTATGCTTCAATCGAAGGGCCATTCACTCTGAAATCAGGCGAATCTTTGCCAACGATTGAATTTGATTTCATATGATTTCGATTCGGATTTCATAAGATTTCATACGATTTCATACGATTCCTCATTTCTTGTAAGCTAAGTATGATTTCAATAGTGACATGACACTAATTTCAATGAATACGCTGTGACTGTCCATCTAGACTTGTAGACTCGTACTGACTGCTCTCGACTCCGTCTGACTCCATCTGATTTCACGCTGACTACTCGATGATTGCTCGCACAGGTCGCACTCGCGCTAGCACATATATTAACTTGTTATCAACTTTATACGTTATAATCCCGTTGTGATTTCGTCGTGTCCTGTGACCACTCATCTCGCGGTTGTGAGACGTGGCCATGAATGGGATTTACCGCGGTAAACTCCCAGGTTACTCCCAGTGGGACCCTGCGGTGGTTGTTAACCTTTAGTTTTTAATTATATATATATACACAAAACTTTTAGTTCTTGAATTACGTTAATCCTTTGAAATTGTCTTCAATTCTTCGAATTTCTTCGAATTCTTTCAGATTTAATCAAAATTGTTCAGATTTTATTTTTAAGGCTAGAGAAGTCGAGAAAAAATTACAAACTTGTAAACTTTAATCTATTTAAGTTGAGACTGGTGTTTCAAATATTTGTCTCATCTTGTAATGTTGTAATCCATATCAGAAAGTTAAGAAATTCTAAGTTTATTGCCGTTAAATTTATAATGAAATTAAAAAAAAAAACACTTTTAAAATATTTTATATTGGATTGTCATAAATTATACGTAAATTGAAACTTTCGGCAAGAATTTATATTGGTTTCTAAAATTGATACTAAAGTTTGATAATAAAATTTCATAATAAGGTATCGTCAAATGTGTTACTCTACAATATATTTGTCAGAGGAATAAAAAAATTATTAAGGTATGCTTAAGTATACTTCATAAAAGATTTTCTGTTAAATAGTTGTTTATTATAGGAAATTTGCACAAATATAATTTTTTCATCTGAAATTGTTCTGGACTTCAGAATAGAATTATATATGTATAACATATTTAAATCTTGAATTACGTTAATAATCTTCTGAAATTGTCTTTAATTCTTTGAATTTCTTCGTATTCTTCCAATTTCAGTTAAAAATGTTTAGATTATATTTTTTAAGGCAAGATGAAGTCAACACTTAATTGCAAGCTTTTTAAACTTTATTCTGCTTAAGTTAAAATTTATGATTTAAATATTTATCTTATATATATATATATTGTAATCAATATGAGAAAGTTTCAAGAAATTCTCAGCTTATTCATGTTGAATTCAGAATTAAACAAAAATGTATGTTAAATATGTTAAAGAAGAAAAGAAAAAAAATGAGACGATTTGAAGTAAAAAATAATAAAGATTAATTAGGATTATTAATTATTATTTTCAATTAAGATTAATTTTGAATTAAACATTCCTCTAGCATTTTAATTTTTTTACTTGCATAACTTCTACTTTTTTCTTTCTTCATATGTTATGTATGTTAAATATTGAATTGTTGTCAAAATTAAGTGTATTTTGAAAAATAGACGTTCGAATTTTAAGACAAGGTACAATTAAATATACCTTACTGAATTATAATTGCAGAAATGCGATCTAACCCTTTAGTTTAGTTGAAGCATAATTTTTTAAATATAATTTAAAAATTAAATAGATATTATTATTAGCAAATTTAACTACATTTATGGTCTATCACAAATTTTACGTAAGTTAAAACTCCCTGCAAGAATTTAGATTCGATTCTGATAGAATTGATATACTAAAATTTGATAATATTTACACTAAAAGGTTATATTTGCGTGAAAAGATTTCATTTTTTCAAATTTTAACAACAAGACTAAGCATAAAAATGTAGTTTATCAAGCTTTAATAAATATTTCGAAATACTTAATTATCTAAATGTTTATATTTTACCGCCATCAACGCCATGTTTTTTATTTCCCAGCATGCATTCCTTTTTCTTAAAAAAATTATACTTTCCAGAATAATTAACGAATATAATAGTCTTTGTGACAGGTTTAATACTCATTTTCCATTATTTGACATCAGGTAATTTAATAATAATTAACTTTACCTAATTTTATGAATTATGCTATATATCCCGTCAAAACTGTGTTACCCAACTACAAAAAAGTACGTTATTGATGCTTTCCACGTCAAAAAAATCAATCTTGGCAGCCATCTCGTCGATTTTAATGAAACCCATTGTTGTTGTGGTACTTTACGGGTTATGTTTTTTGGCCAAAGGATTTTCAAAAATTTTGAAAAATCTGGGCGTGTCGCCATTTTTAAATTTGAGGTCGACTTTTTTTTAAATTGTAATATTTCCGACAATTTTTTTCGGATTTCAATGAAGATCATAGGCATTTTGTAAAACAAGATGCTGTTTCATATAAAATATGGATAAAAAAAATGTTCAAAATTTTCACAAAAAAATGTTTTGATTCGATTGTTTACGAATTTCGCTATTTTTGATTTTTAATTTTTTCTCAGAATAATATTCCTTTTTCTTTTATCTTTCAGTCAAAAAAAAAACTTGATGGACACTCATCTGGTTCGCGAGTTATGAATATTTTAAGAGAGGCATTCCAGTCGAATGCTTGTACCGCGCAGCAGCTAGGCGGGTAGTGCAGACATTGTCATTACGCAATGCACCGTTGAAACGCTGCAGTCTCAAGCATTCCTGTTTACTCAATTATTTTTCTCTCTCCCTTAGAATATTTTCACTTAGGAGTCGATTTTTGTATCTGAAATATTTTTGAAGTTGTATCAGGAGCAGCAGAATATATTTTGCAACGGATTTGATAATTATTGATGGGTATGAAGGAATGAAATCCTCTCGTACCATCAATTATCTGAGCTTTAAAAAAACGATCGCTAAGGAATTTCGCATGATTTTTATATTCGCTTGTGCCACAAAAAATGAATTTCACTTTTGGCATAGCGCTGATGGCCCAATCGTACAACAAGGAAGCCGTGGTAATCTGATTAGACCTATTAATTGCGTCTTAAGTGGAGCAAGAATGAATTTGAAATGGATCCTAAAATTATTGAAATGATTGACAAGTGCAACTTGGAATCTCATTCTTTTAGAACATCACAAAGCATTTCCAGTGGTATCATTTAAAAAAAATAATAGAAAAAGATTACCTTCTGTCTACAAATGGCCAAACTATGCATTTGTTCATGAAGTAAACAAATAATATTAAATGACAGATCTTCTTCACTAAAAATCACCACTTATGTCATTTGAAGACGATTAGAAAGAAAAACGATCACTTTCTATCTATAAAAGTCAAACTATGCATTTTTTTATAACATAAGCAAATAATATCGATTGATAATTCTTCGTCACTGAATATCACCACTTATGTAATTTGAAGACCATTAGAAAGAAAAATCGATTGGTTTCTATCTATAAATAGTCAAACTATTCATTTGTTCATAAAATTTGTTTATAACATAAGCAAATAATATCGATTGAAAATTCTTAGTTACTAAACATCACCACTTATATACTTTGAAGCCGATTAGAAAGAAAAACTAGTACTTTCTGTCTATAAATGACGAAAATATGCATTTGTTCATAAAATTCTTTTACAAAATAAACAAATAATATCGAATGACCAATCTTAATCACTAAATATTACCACTCGTAGAATTCAAAGGTTCTAAGAAAGAAAAGCGATTAGTTTCTGCCAGAAAACGCCTAAGCTATGCATTTGTTCACATAATTTGTTTATAAAATGAACAAATTATACCATACAACCAATTTTCATGATCTAACGTGATCGTGTTGATAAAATCAAGCAATTTCAACTCACAAATATACCTCGAAGCAAAATTTCCAATATGTTGACATTTTGTTGAAATAATTTGTTTATAAAAATTGGATTCAATATCCTGTTCATTATTTATATTCTTTGGATACTTCGTCATTCATTTTTGTCAAAAATGGGATTAATTAAGTTATTGATTTGAAGATAAAAAATAATAATTAAAAAATGTCTCATTTTCGCCCCTTGTTTATTTATATAAAAAATAGAAAATGGAAGTAATAAAAAAATGGAATCCATAGGGGTTCTCATGCAACTATCGCTGATCACTTTTAAATTAAAAATTGAAAATCGGTTGAGAATATTGTAGGCCGTAGGTGATTTTGTATAGTGAATTCCCGATTCAGCCCACTTTGTGGCACGTTGCGCCCTGCCGGATTTTCTCCAGAACTACAAGCTCTGAGCAGCAAGATTTAAATATTAACACTTATTAAAAGCCAAGCAGTGCAAAAACAAATTTTAATCAAAAACGATAAATATATTTTCTTGCATGTCACATGCAAATCATTTATTGCATTCCGACGTGAACAACAAAAATTTATGAAAAGAAATCTTTGAGATGACTATAACATTAATAAATCTTTCCTCCAAAAAAATGTGTAAAATTATTCAAAATATTTTGCTAGTTTATCAAATATTTTAGGGCAAAATATCTTTCTGAACATACTGTAATACCTCAAATTTTTTTAGAAAATTTACCTAATCTACGTGGAAAATCAAACATTATTTTTGGAACGATTCCCTAAATTCAGTAGGAATCATTCAATTCCCCAAATTGTAGGGAATATTCCCAAACTTTTGTATAAATTACCATATGTTTAGGACAATTTCCCAAAAATTGTAGGTATTATCTAATTTCCTAAATTTTAGGGAATTTTCCCCAATTTGTTAGTGAATTATAACAACTTTTAGGAAAATTTTCCCAAATCTTGGGGAAAATGATTTTCCCCATGTTTCAGGGGTTTTATATAAAAATAGTGAAAGCATATATAGCTTTTTATGTAGAGTTTACAATATTTTCCGTAATCATTGCAAAATTGTCCAGTTTCTCAGTAAATATAAATTGAAATATAAAATTAATATTCATCTAAAATTTTTGTATTTCACACTATCTATTATCTAACATAAAAGAAAAGAAATGCAAAAACAATGTTTTTGATCATTGATAAAACTTGATATCTTAACTTTAGACTTAATATACGCAACATTTTTGTACAATATATAGATCATCAAATCGTTGCATTTTTGATCAAAAACAACAATTTCTTTTTGTTTAAGATTACGTTTTTACGGCGAAATCTCAATATAATCTAAAGCTGTTCCAAAATTGTAAATCTCCTTTGAAATTTGTAGCAATTTCCGGTATAAAACGTCAAAAAAACTAAAATTTCACAAAAACTGTGAACTTAATGACTCAATGATAATCTGAAATATGTTATGATTTTTTTTATTAATTATATCCGACGAAAAACACAAAAAATAACGTAACAAAATATTTTTCCAAATTTTAAATCTTCTGGAAAATTTATTGATTTTGGTTTAAGGTCACCAATTCCTGATGAAATATGTGTTAAAATGATCTTAAATTGTTCCAAAATGGTGAATCTTCTTTGAAAAGTTGTGAATAGTCTTTGAAGGTTTTAAAATGCCAATTTTCAATGTAAACTGTAAAATTCCAACATAACCTAAAATTATTGAAAAATTATTAATCTTATTTAAAATCTAATGATTTTTTAATACAAATTTCAATTTACGACGAAAAATACTAACAAAATCCGAAATTCTTCAAGCAAGAAGGTTATCGGTAGAGCAGGGTCCATTCTCAGAAATAAAAACAAATCAAAAAAAGCTAAAATAACCTTATATAAAATTTCTTCAAAAAATTTCAAAATCGCTATCGGCTTCAGTAACAACAATAACATTAAAAATCTCGACAGTAAATCATATGAGGAAAAGTTTTGTGAAGAAAAAATTTTTCCCAAAAATGTCAAAAGCGCTATCGGCTTCAATAACAACAATAACATTAGAAATTTTGATAGTAAATTTTCTGAGGAAAAATTTTCTAGAGAAAAAATTTTTTCCCAAAAATGTAAAAGCGCTATCGCCTTCAATAACAACAATAACCTTAAAAATTTCAATAGTAAATTTTCTAAGGAAAAATTTAATCAAGAAAAAATTTCTTCAAAAAATTTCAAAAGCGCTATCGGCTTCAGTAACAACAATAACATTAAAAATCTCGATAGTAAATCATATGAGGAAAAATTTTGTGAAGAACAAATTTTTTCCAAAAATGTCAAAAGCGCTATCGGCTTCAGTAACAACAATAATATTAAAAATTTCGATAGTAAATTTTCGGAGGAAAAATTGTCTGAAGAAAAAATTTTTTCCCAAAAATGTCAAAAGCACTATCGGCTTCAGTAGCAACAATAACATTAAAAATCTCAATAGTAAATCATATGAGGAAAAATTTTCGGAATACAAAATTTTTTACCAAAAATGTCAAAAGCGCTATCGGCTTCAGTAGCAACAATAACATTAAAAATCTCAAAAGTAAATCAAATGAGGAAAAATTTTTTAAGGAAAATTTTTTTACCAAAAATGCAAAAGCGCTATCGACTTTAGTTACAACAATAACATTAAAAATTGTGATAGTAAATTTTCTGAGGAAAAACTTTCTGAAGAAAAAATTTTTTACCAAAAATTTCAAAACCGCTATCGCCTTCCATAACAACAATAACATTAAAAATTTCGATAGTAAATTTTGTGAGGAAAAATTTTCTGAAATAAAACTTTTTTCTCAAAGATGTAAAAAGCGCTATCGGCTTCAAAAACAACAATAACATTAAAAATTTTGATAGTAAATTTTCTGAGGAAAAATGTTCTGAAGAAAAAATTTCTTCAAAAAATTTCAAAATCGCTATCGGCTTCAGTAACAACAATAACATTAAAAATCTCGACAGTAAATCATATGAGGAAAAATTTTATGGAGAAAAAATGTTTCCCAAAAATGTCAAAAGCGCTATCAGCTCCAATAACAACAATAACATTAGAAATATTGATAGTAAATTTTCTGAGGAAAAATTTTCTGAAATAAAACTTTTTTCCCAAAGATGTCAAAAGCGCTATCGGCTTCAGTGACAACAATAACATTAAACTTTTTCATAGTAAATTTTCCATAGAGAAATTTTCCAGAGAAAAAATGTTATCCCAAAAATGTCAAAAGCGCTATCGGCTTCAATAGCAACAATAACATTAGAAATTTTGATAGTAAATTTTCTGAGGCAAAATTTTCTGAACTAAAACTTCTTTCCCAAAGATGTCAAAAGCGCTATCGGCTTCAATAACAACAATAACATTCAAAAATTTTATAGTAAATTTTCTGAGGAAAAATGTTCTGAAGAATAAACTTCTTAAAAAAATTGCAAAATCGCTAGCGGCTTCAGTAACAACAATAACATTTAAAATCTCGATAGTAAGTCATATGAGGGAAAATTTTGTGGAGAAAAAATTTTTCCCAAAAATGTCAATAGCGCTATCGGCTTCAGTAACAACAATAACATTAAAAATTTCGATAGTAAATTTTCGGAGGAAAAATTGTGTGAAGAAAAAATTTTTTCCCATAAATGTCAAAAGCGCTATCGGCTTCAGTAACAACAATAACATTAAAAATCTCGATAGTAAATCATATAAGGAAAAATTTTTTTCCAAAAAGGTCAAAAGCGCTATCGGCTACAGTAACAACAATAACATTAAAAATTTCGATAGTCAATTTTCTGAGGAAAAATTTTGTGAAGAAAAAATTCTTCCCAAAAATGTCAAAATCACTATCGGCGTCAATAACAACAATAACATTAAAAACTTAGATAGTAAATTTGCTGAAGAAAAATTTTCTGAAGAAAAAATTTCTTCCAAAAATGTCAAAAGCGCTATCGGCTTCAGTAACAACAATAACATTAAAAATTTCGATAGTAAATTTTGAGGCAAAATATTGTGAAGGAAAAATTTGGTTCCCAAAGATGTTAAAAGCACTATCGAATTCAGTAACAACAATAACATTAAAAATCGCGATAGTAAATTTTCTGAGGAAAAATTTTCTGTAGAAAAAATTTTTTCCCGAAAATGCAAAAGCGCTATCGGGTTCAATACCAAAAATAACATTAAAAATTTAGATAGTAAATTTTCTGAGGAAAAATTTTATAGAGAAAAAATTTTTCCCCAAAAATGTCGAAAGCGTTACCGGCTTCAATAACAACAATAACATTAAAAATTTCGATCGTGAATTATCTGAGGAAAAATTTTCTGAAGAAAAAATTTCTTCCAAAAATGTCAAACGCTATATTGGCTTCAGTAACAGCAATAACATTAAAAACCTCGATAGTTAATATTCAGAGAAAAAATTCTCTGTAAAAAAAATGTTTTCCCAAAAATGTCAAAAGCGCTATCGGCTTCAATAACAAAAATAACATTAAAAATTTCGATAGTAAATTTTCTGAGGAAAAGTGTTCTGAAAAAAAAAATTTTTTCCAAAAATGTCAAAAGCGCAATCAGCTTCAGTAACAACAATAACATTAAAAATTACCTGCGAAGAACAGAAGACAAAGCAGGGGCCAACATTATTTCTAATCTAGTCATGCAATATTGAAATTCATAATTAGAAACGAATAAAATAAATTAAATAAATGGTTTGTATACAAAAGTGAAAAAAATAGGAAAACAGAGTAAAATTTGAATGTATTTACCTTTAATCAATTGCTTATATCTCCAGTATTTATGCATATATTTTCTTCATCAATACCTTTTTTTTCTTTAAAAGTGCAATCTATATATAAAAAATACGAAACTGGACAGAATTTTGATTTTTATATTTTTGCATGGCGATAGAGTGAATTTTCCATTTTTATTTTGGTGGAAGAAATGGACTTTTCTCATATATTTTGGGATACAACATGTAAACTGCTGAACAGATTGAAAAACAATATACAGAGAAATTGTTGGAAATTGTATTAACGTTAATTTAAGACCCCGTGCGATCCAATCTGACGTTTAGAACTCGATATATGGCCTAACATATGAAGCCACCGCCGAAAAAAATGGAAAAAATGGTCAAAAAATCATATCTCGAAAACCTATCCATACAATTTTGGTTGATGTGATTTTTGAGTTTAGCGAGCCAAAATACATAGAAAAATAATAGTTGCATTAAATGTACATTTTGGCTGTAAACTAGTGTTATAAATTGCAAGGAAATGAAATGCACTTCCCGCATCAAAAATAAAATCCAGGACTATTCCCGGATTTTCCGGGATTCTTTTCCATTCCTGGACAATTCCCGGATTTCCTTGAAAAAGGGGAAATAGGGTAATTTTCTCACGAAAAAGAGGAAAATAGGAGAAAGATTAAACATTTATTTTTACATGTCGAAAAGAACAAACAACCTTTTCATAAGAAATGTTATATTCTTAAACAATTTCCAATGATTTATGCCATTCAGGAATTTATTTTTAAAAATTGGATATACTTAGGTCGTTGGAAATCCATTCACAGTGATATGAAAAAGTCCGAAAAAAAAATAAAATTAGTTAAATACACAATTTTAATATGTTTAACATTGTTCTCATAAATATTTATTTCCGAGATTTGTTATTTCTTTCTTACTATAATTAAACTTTCAATGTAAATTTAAAACTACACTCTGCAGTAGGGCGAAGTCAAAATGCTAAAATTGAACGAATCCTTTGAGAAGGATAGCAATTTAAAGGTCGACATCCAAAACAAGCAAAGAAAAGAATTTTTGAAATCGGTGAATATCTTCTGTTCTCTTTTTTAAATTTACAATTAAAAATTTTTAAAATTCCAAAATAAATTTTGCTTGAACCAAAGAAACATTTTATTTTTTTTTATTCATGGGAAACATTTTTTCTCGGTGCTTATAACGTTCCAAAATCGCAAACAAAAAATATGAAATCCCAAAAATCCTAAATCACGACACAAGTTTGTCCGAAAAAGCAAAATGATAAAATGTTTCTTTAGTTCAAGCTGAATATATTTCAGTTTCGACATATTCAACTTTTTTTAAATGTATGCATATGATTTAATAAAAAAAACATCTTTTTGCACATTTACAAAAAATTGTTATTAAACAAAAAATTTATGTTCAAATTTCATAATTTTTTATTATTGTGCCCCAGTAAAAGCTGTAAATATAACAAATTCGTCATAATTTTTGAACCAATAGGAAAAAATTATAAAAAATGTATTTAAGAGCTATAATTTCTTTAATTATTATTTAGTAATGGGAACTTTTTTGAGAATAGGGGAATAAGGGGAATTTCAAGAAAAAAGGGGAAACTAAGAAAGAAAGGGGAAGACTGTGCACCCTGCTATAGCGCTTCTTACAAAAATTCCCTGACTTTTGCCATTTTTTCAAAATCTCTGACTTTTCCCTGAATTTCCCTGAGCAATCAAATTTCCTGAATTTTCCCTGATTTTCAGGTTTTATATGATCCACGAACGAAGGTCAAAGTTCGAAGCCTGTTTTGAAACTAAAGACGCCTTTGTACGGAAACAGAGTTCAGCTCAAAGATCCTGGGAAGCCAAGTTCGTTTCCTGGTTTTACGGTGTACTCTCCTATCATTCCCGAATAGGTCAGGACTCAGGATCACATCTGATCCCATAAAGGATCTACGAGAAGCCTGGCGTCTTTGACAACCCCGATACTTTGATGAAGTTTCGTAAACGCTCGTCAATACAGGCTAAAAGCTGAAGTAAATCTCGCGCCAGCCTAGCTTATAGACTCTGAATCCGACTTAGTAGAAATTTTACTAATTGTATCTGACTGTTAAATTATTAATTTTATCAGTTTCTACTAAATGAAATGCTAAGATTTATGTAACTAATTGAATTAGTAAGGGTATTCTACTAATCTGCTTAGTAGTGCGGACTTACTAATTCAATGAGTAGCAATGAATTGGTATGGAAACATAATTTAATCATTTTTCAACTACTTTCTGCTGGTTTTTGAGTTTTGATTGAGAAACGATAATGTTTTCATAATTTATATTCTAAGTCTATATAGTTATATTAAGAACAATTGTGTATGAACGATGCAATATTTAAAACTGAAGCGGTATTGGGATCCGTTGCGCTGCAATACAACATTTATTTTTTCAGTGCGGCCAAAATGTGAACTCGTGAAATTAGGTAGAATAACAGCGTCCTCAGAAATTAAAATATTAAAATTATTATTATTGTATAAAATCTTTGATAGAAAATGAAATGAGATTTTTATCAATGTTTACTGGAGATGTAAATCGCTTAGGTTTGTTCCACCGACTGCCAGACAACACTATTTTTCATAATGTACCACAACCCCAACGCCGAAGAGTTTTCTACAGGACAGAAGATAATGGTCAAATCCTCAATGTTGGTTACGAAATAACTCCATTTTGACGTCCATAAACCAAATACTTCTTGAAAAAATTTGTCTATGCCCGCATTGTTTGGATTTGATATAAATGGGTGTCTGGGTGAAAAAAATGTGTTGACTTGTGAACTTGAGGTAAAAACTTTATTTTACGGAAATAATTTCGTAAGGCGACGGGAAATTTCAGTACATTTTCATTAATTAATAATTAATATTCCTATGTGTAATTTTTCAAACGCCGATACTAACCGGGGAAAAACATTTTCTCATTGTAAATTGTGTTCCTACGAGAAATGATTTGAAAGCTTACAGAGTTAATAAAAATGTGTTTTGGAACGTTTAAAACAATTTAATTGTATTCAATTTATATGACCCTCATTTAATTTAAATAAAATTGGATAAAAATTTGTAAAATAAAAATTGGCCAAGAATCTTAATTTTTTATTGATTCAAAAGTATTTCAATGTCAAAATTTAGTGTCCTACGCATGCTTATAACTTGTTTTTTATTTGGATGGCCTTACTGTCAAACTGAAATTTGTGCTCAAATTTAAATAACTATACAATAAAATTATACTAATTAAAAATTGATAACGCTACGTTGGCTTCTATACGATTTGAATGTGTTGAGCACTGAAGGACAAGTTCGTTATCCAGCTACTTTGGATACAAATTCAAAAAGATAGAACATTTTCAAAATTCAAGAAAGCATACGAAAATGAAAATTTTAATTAGATTTCGACCAGCACCAGTGTTGATCATCATACGCTTCGGGCTCTTTAGACCAACGGCAGATACCATGATCGGAGCAATTATATTATTCCTACTGAGGCGAATTTTGATATCATTTTCCTAATTTGTAATTTCTATAGGTGCTTTAGTTGATGAGTCGGCGCCTTCCTCCCAGCACCCATTGGGGGAATAGCGTTGGAGTTTTTTTTTGTTCTGAGTTCGGGCAGTGTGATCTATAAAGTGCTTTAAAAAAAATTAGTTGACACTAATGTTTTCGTTTTCAGTGGTTTTTCAGTGTTACAGCTATTACCGCAATCAATTTTAAGCAAAAAGTTGTTCTTGTTCAAACTGCCAATTTTCTCAAGGTCGTTATGTCAGGTGAACAGTGTGTTCGTGTGGCCATCTATGTGAGACGTCAATTACTGGATACAATGGCTCTCGAAATCTTTGAGGATGAATTTGAACTCTTCATGCAAAAAATAGCGAATCTGGAAAACTCACTTTCAGCTCTCCAGAACAAATTTGACCATCTAGCGCTGGAAAATGAAGAGCTTGAAGTCAAACAACAAAAAGTAAAGTCGGTTATTACGGAACAAGACCGGAGATTCGTGGCAATGGATAGAGCGTTAAGAAGCAACAACTTGATTATCTTCAAAGTTGTTGAGGCAGACGACGTGGACCTAGTGCAGTGAATATGTGGTATTTTCAAGCCGCATCGTAATATTGAAATGCGCTTAGATCAGGTCGAACTTGTTAGTCGGATTGGAGGAAAAGTCCGGGACAAACCCCGTCCGCTCCTAACTCAGCTACCTTCCTTTGAGCATAAGGAAATGATCTGATCGTAGCTGAAAAAATTACGCGTCATTTCGATCATCATTGCGGAGGAGTATACTAAAAAAGTCCAAACTGAAAGGCAGGCTCTGCTTTCATACCTGGAAGAGGCTAGAAATTGTGACCTGAAAGCTTCCTTAAGTTATAACACAATATATGTTAATGGCAAACAATTCGAGTCCAAAGATCTGTCAGCGTTGCTATATGCAATCCAGAATGCCAAATTATCTGAGAATAGAGCGGAACCATTTGAAAAAGGGAACATAGGGGAAGCAAGCTGCATGCAGGGAAAGGCGAAGCGCAAGGCCTCGGAATCCCCACCAGTCATTATCAAAGAGCAGGCGGGAAATCTTACGAAAGGGAAATTTCACGATCGGCTATCATCAACCTTGGAGACAAAGAAGAAAAATATAAATGGTTAAATGAGAGAAACGCATCAGTACTATTTAACAATAGTACAAACCTTTTTCTTCTTTTGGAACTGTCATGGTTATGTAAAATGTTTAAACTCATGTATTAATTATGATTAGCTTGAAATAATAGGAATTGTCGAAACCTGGCTCAAGCAAATTTCCAAAAACTTGCACGCGGATAATAAATATAATCATTACTTTTGTAAGGTTTTCCAAGAAAAATCAAAATGTAGAGCCAGTGGCGGCCTGGCCCTTCATCCAAACAAAATTTATTATAATAGTGAGCTCATAGATAAATGGGGGTATTGGATATTGGTTTGAATTTATAGCGCAAGTGAAATTAATTTTGTTGTAGGAATCTGCTATTTTAACCCGACGGTAGATACAGAAGTAATCCTAAGTAGATGTATAGGGCCGGTTCTAACCCAAGATTCCTACCTTACCGACATCGAGAAGATTCTAGCTGCAGTGATTCGTTTCCGTGCTAAATTTTTCTAGAAAAGTGGTTCCTGTCCGTGCTAAGATTCTGGAACATTTTCGATGGGTCCTGATGACGTCATCATGCATTCCTACCTTACCGGCATTCTTGATTAGTATTAGTATTTAGGACCAGAGCCGCGTTTCTTAGTGCTTCTTATTTATTATCCCAAATTTTCAACTCGACGTGGCTATTCGTGTAAAAATAGGTTTACAAATATAAAAAAAGTGTCGGTAAGGTAGGAATGAGCCTAAAAAAATGTTCGTTAAAAAAGTAGTTAAAAGTGATATTTTTTAGTTATAAAAATGATGGTTTTTGACTAAAAAGGTCGAAAATGGTGATTTTCAGCAGCTCATTTTGGGCCATAAATATTGGTTCTCTTTGTAAAAAATTACAACAGTTGTTCTTCATAGAGTCAACAATTGATGATTCAAAAATGAATGATTTTGAAGTTCAATATCAATAAGATAATTAGCAAAAACAAGATGAGATTCGTCCCTAAAAGGCGGAGAGAGTCCATAAATAACTACACGATTATGGGCGTGGGGACCTTTCATAATCCGTTTAAACACTTTAAACTATACAATGAAACTATTGTACGAGTATCACTTATGGCATAGAAGAAAATGAATGAAATAGATATTTGTACCTTAAAATTAAAAATTAAATTTTAAATATGTATTTATGTGATTTTTAATCAGAATACTTTAATCATCGATTGATATTATTTTTGTAATTAATTAATTATTATTTGAGTGAGTGAATACTAATCTATCAAATATTAGAAAACTAAAATGATAAAAAATAAAATGTTGGAAAAAATAAACTGTTAAAAAAATTAAATTGTTTAGACAATGAAATTATTTTAAAGAATAAAAATGTTGAAAAAATCAAATGTTTGACTAATTAAAGCAATTATTTACATAATAAAACTGTTTAAAAAATAAGATTGTTTGAAAAATAAAATTCTTCAAAAAATAAAATTGGTTAAAAAATAAAATTTATTTGAAAAGAAAATCATTTACGTTATTAAATTGCAGAAGAAATCAAATAGATTATAAAATAAAATTCAAACAAATAATACAATTTAAAAAAATGATAAAATTGATAAAAATAAGTAATCGATTAAAAAATAAGATTGTCGAAGAAATAAAATTAATGAATAATAAAATGGTTTAAAAAAGAAAATTGATGTAGAAATAAAATTGTATACAAAATAAAATATTAGAAAAAAAGAAATTGTTTGAAAAATAAAATTATTTGAAAAAAATAAAAATGTTGAAAAAATGAAATGTTTGACAAATTGAAGCAATTGTTTACGAAATAAAATGTACGACGAACTAAAGCAATTTTTTACATAATAAAACTATTTGAAAAATAAAATTGTTCAACGGTTAAATTTTTTGAATAAAGAAAATTATCTTTTTATGAATTACTATAAAATACATTATTGAATTGAGTTAAACAATTATCAATCAGTTAATTAAATTAAATGTACATAAATTAAACTCATTATGACTAATGAAATATAACAAATTATATACTATTATCATTGATACCATTTATTCCATTATTCTTATGAATGTATTACTTATTTCTTCCGAAGTGTGAATATTGAAAAGATTCTCAATAAAATCTAAATTCCTAAGAAATCCAAGGAGTAGATGCAGAACAGGTGAAAAATATACAAAGTTGGAGGTCTGGGTCTCACTACCTGAGCGCAAAGTGAGTGGTTTACTGCTCCGCCCACTAACCAATAATTCCCTGAGAGTAACAAAGGTGCAAATGCAGAGTAAGCTTGCCCATTGACAGTTGACGAGTTTATGCACTATCTAAAATACCTCATCAAATTAAAAATTCAGTACCTCCTAATAGTAAATGGACTGTGCCCGATCGATTGGAGGTATTTTCAACTTCCCACTCCCACCGGAAGTGGCCTATTCGGACCGGAAGTCATTTTTTAAAAATGAAATGACATATTTTTCCTTATTGATTTTGATTCTACGGTAAAAAGTGAGCAACTTTTGTAAATTTTTTTTTTCTAAATCGTCTTTTTCCACCTAAAAATGCCTTCCGAAGTGTAACTGTTTCCCTGAGGAGTAACGAATAGCATGTGATTAGATTTAAGAACATTTGAATTTTATCATCACTGTTACCGTAAGCTTTGGCGCCGGTAAATAGTACCTAAGAATCACAGCTGAGACTCTCGCTAAAGTCCGCGAGCGAGACGACAATCCGCTAGCGACTTTAGATATGAATAAGTTCTTCAATATTGATTCTATTGGGCTAAAATTTTTCAGAAAACTTCTTTGTACTGTAATTTCAAACTGTCTCGTTCAAAGTTTTCCGCTGCTCAAAATTCGCTCAATAAACGAAATGCTGCCAGTTAGAGAAGTCCAAAAGGAGCAGAGCGTCCGAAAAAAAATTAACTTTCTAGCACTTATCTAAGAAAAGATAGTTATAAACAATATTATATTGTTTAAAAAATTTTGTTGTTAACTTTAATTAATTATTACCTCACTGAGTGAAAAAAGGACAGAAAAGTAAAAATTTCCGAAAAACCGCAACTTTCAGGCGCAATCGATATAGATGAAGATGGTCACGAAAAATAATAATTTGTTTAAACAATTATTTTTGGTGAATCTAATTGATTATCAAGTCACGCCTAAGAAAAAACAGTCAAACAGTTGAAAATTTCAGAAAAAAACGCAACATTTTACCAATTAAGCAAAGAGAATATTATCAACAATAATAATGAATTGTTTAAACAATTATTTTGTTAACTTGAATTCATTATTACTTCACTCCAAATGAAAATTAAACAAAAAGCCAGATACCAAATATCTCGAAAATATCAGACATATTGTGGTCGAAAACCTGATTGGTTGCGACACTGCTTGAATATGACTTAGTAGCTTTTTACAATTTTTTATCAGTTAATAAATATTTAAGAATTTTCTACGCCATCAGTTTTTTAAATAAAAATTTCAAAATAATTTTACTTCATCATAAAATTGATATCTAAATGCTTCTAAACATGATTGATACAAGAGAAAATTTTAATTGTAAATGATTTTTTAATATTAAGAAATAATTATGTTCTTAAGGTTTGGCTACCACGCTATAATTTGTCAACTTTTTCACATTTTCAAAGATATAAAAAAATTTAATTATAAGCAACAAATTATTTTCAAAAATTCGAAAAAAGATTTAGAAGCTTTTCAATAATTTTGAAATATTCGCAGATATTACATTTTGTTTAGATTTCTACGAAAATTTTAAATGTTTTAGGTCTTCCTTTAAAAGAATAATTTTAGTGTTAAAGATTTCCAAATGTGTCGAGAAAGAAACTGGAATATTTAAAGATAATTTTTTAAATTTTATAGCTTTTAAAAGAAGTTTTTAAACCATTTAATAATAATGAAAACTTGTGAAGATTTCTAAGAATGAAAAAATGTAAATTTGGAAAACAATAAGTTTAAAAATTTTTTTTGAAAGATTTTAGGAGAATAAAAAAAATTCATCACATTATTGGCAAAATTAAAATGATTTTTATTTTGAAAAATTAATTTCCAGAGAATATTCAAAAATAATTCAAAACATCTCAAAAGATTTCCAAAATTGTCAAAGAAGAATCTGAAAGATTCTAAAGCATTTTTTTTAATATCAGAATTTAGATAATTATATTTTTTGAATTCAATACATTTTAAAAGATTACACGGTTTAGAAGTTCTGAAAAGATTAAAAAAATAATTCTTTCAAGATTCATGGGAAAATTTTAAATGATTATTTATTTTGATAAATAAATTTTGAGAGAAAATTAAAACATATTTTTAAACATTCAAAATGATTACCTACAATTTCGAGAAATAGTGTAAAAGATTTTAAAGTACAATGTTTCAATTTGACAAGATTGAAAAAGTTATAACAAAATTCGAGTAAATTCAAGTAATATTCAGGCCATGTTACGAATGGGTCACGTGACCGGCTTCCTACCTTACCGACACTTTTTTATTTGTAAACTTATTTTCACACGAATAGCCACATCGAGTTGAAAATTTGGAAAAATAAATAAGAAGCCCTAAGAAACGCGGCTTTGGTCCGAAATTTTTATAATTATGAAAACAGTTTTTTTGTAAATAATTTGTTTTTTTTTCTGTTTTTTTTTCATAATTATAAAAATTTCGTACCGAAGCCGCGTTTCTTAGTGCTTCTTATTTATTTTCCCAAATTTTCAACTCGATGTGGCTATTCCTGTGAAAATAAGTTAACAAATAAAAAAAGTGTCGGTAAGGTAGGAAGCCGGTCATGTGACTCACTCGTCACATGGCCTTAAGAAGATTTGAAAAGATTTAAAAATAATTTTAAACTGGAAAATATTTTAAAAAATTTAACCATAATTAAGATTTTTAAAGATTTCCAACAAAAATTTTAGAAGCTTTAAAAGATATTTGAAAGTTTTCAGGAGAATAAACAATTTTGAACGTCCCCATACATCATTTTCAGGGAATTAACTGATCACTCTAAATTAAAATTTTTAGTCAATTAGAAAGCTAACTATGCCAAGTAATTATAGTAATATAAAAACAATACATTTAAATGAATATTTCCTTCTCGAAATGAAATCGTAATTTAAAATAAACAGACTATTTCTTATTTATAGAATATAATTATATATATAGTTTTCCTAACAACAAATTTGGTAGTATAAATAATAAAATATTTATGAAATATCTCACTACTCCACACTATTATAATATATCATAAAAGAACTTCAATATTTAATAATTGAAATTTACTTTACCCTGCCTTTAAAGGCGTACTTATAAGTGAAACTGTTAAAAGAAGATTTTAACAAAAAACCTCTCCAAATAAATTTCTATGTGTTTTCTAGTAATAGGAGGTAACGGACTCTCACTGTGGAAATCTTTAAAAGTTTCTGGAGGTGGCATACTTAACAGAAATTGCTGTTCTTCTACATTATTTTCTTTAAAAAAAAACGTTAAAATTGTTGTCGTAGTCTTTCAGTCTAAAGAAACAGTTCATTTATAAGTTTATAAATATTTAAAAACAATTTTTAGGTTATACCGTTGAATCAGGTCTTCTTTTCTTCCACTAATCTTTGCATTTATTTATTTCAAAAGCTCTTTTAACTCTGTAACCTTTAAGCGAGCGTATTTAGACATTTTTAAGTAGTACGACCATACTGATTTTGTCTCCCATCGACAGGGGATCTAGTACTCGGCTCGGTGTTGCCACCTACGATTAGTTTTGCATCATGAACCTCTTTGCAAGCGATCGTTCCAACCACTGATAAATCGGTAGGTATGGGATCCAATGAAACTCGATTTAATCGAAATGTCATTTCAACGAAAAAGGTATAGTTTGTGCACGGTGGTAAAATCGTAGAGGGAAGATAGGTATAGAGGCGACAATGCAGCCGGCAGCTTGATGCACGCTAAGGGGACCGAGACGGCAGGGGAAGACGTAGTTAGGTTTAGTTTGGGAACCAGCGACGCGTGGCGCTAGTGCCACGAACCAGTGGTTCTAAAATTTGTAAATTGTCTTAAAATCTTTCAGATTCTTTAGCAACATATTTGGAAATCTTCGAAACATGAAGTTAATATTTTGAAATAAAACCTTAATAATTTTAAATTTCCCCAGAGATTACATTGCGTTAGCCGAATGTTTAGAACATAATTATTTCTCAATAGTAAAAAATAATTTACAAATAACATTATCTCATTTATCAATAATATTTGAAAGCATTTAGAAATAAATATTATCATGAAATAAAATTACTTATTTGGGAATTTTGAATTACATAATTGATGATGCAAAAAAACTGAAAGCAGCCACTAAAGACTGAATCGCAATCCACTGATCCTTTTTCGCGTAATTACTACACAGAATGATTTGATTTTAATACACTGTCGAGTATGCTGATTGATTTTGTTAACTGTATTACATTTTTCATTCAAAAATGAACAATGGTAGTACAATATTGTATAATGACACAACAACAATCAATTATAATTATTTATGAAAAAAATATAATTTGATTCTTCATATATTGCATAAAATCGTATTTGTTATCTATATTGTTATTTTTACAGAATAGAGTACTCAACATTTTTAGTTCATTTTTTTTTTCAAATTAACGAACTGTAACTTGATAAGGTTTCAAATTTCCAAAAAATATCTGCATGTATATGTAGGCATGTGTGCGTGTGTGTGTCACTAATATTTTTTTTTATAATAACTCGAAAACAAGTTGAGCTAAGATTACAAAATTTGGAGGGATTATAGTGCCAAACAATGTTTATTATTGTTTATGTAGGGTGGACCTTTTAATAGAGGGAAAAAATTCCCGGTTATTTCCCTGTTTCTCCCCATTAAAAAAACGCTTCAGTTTTTTGAATTCAAACGCTCAATAATTTACACGTAAAAATGGAAGCTTTTAACACTTTTCAATTGAACAATTTAAAATTAAATGCCGTCAAACTGCAAGATAAAATACTTTTAACTTTTAATAATTGTAAATTTCAAAAATTTGAAAACATGAATGTACGCTATCATTTTCAATACTAAATTTGTAAACTTTCAAAATTATACAATTTTAAAGAATTTTAAGTTAGAAAATTAAGAATGGAACCATTATTCTTTTGTTTAAAACATCACACTTGTTACACTAGAAGTTATTTCTTTTTAATTTAAAGTAATTGAAATTTAATAATCGTTCAATTGTTGTTTATACATTAAAATTTGTTTTTGTTTTTAATTCCTTTTAAATATTTCAAATTCTTAAAAAGCTACAAAATTTTATGTCGGAATCCTGAAAAATCTACATTAGAATTTTTTTGAATCTTTTCAAATTTTAAATTATATTTGAAATTTGTTTTCAATTTCTAAATATATATATTTTAAATTATTTGAATTTTTCCTAAACATTTTATAAATCATGGAAAATTAAAAAATCGCCTTAAAATCTTCCAGATTCTTTTTCGACAATTTTGGAAATTTTTGGAAATCTTTATATATATTCTCTTAAAACTAATTTGTAAAAATAAAAAATCATTATCCATTTTCGTAGAAATCTTAAACCAATTTCTTCATTCCGCTGAAACCTTTCAAAGTGCTTAATAAGGTTCTAAATTTTTTGTTCAAAATCTGCATAAATCTACATTTCGTTTAAATTTTGTTTTAATCTTCTCAAGTTTTAAATTATTTCTCAGTCTTTTCGAAACTTACAAATATTTTTTAAACTTACTCAATTTTTTTTAAATTAATAATTGTTCAATTTTTATTCATACATTAAAATACAACAATATCACTAACGAATTAACATTTTTTTTAAATAGAACAATTAGAATTGTAATCTGAACTTTGTACGACTCAAGACTTTTATTTTAAACAATTCAGTTTAAAATTGTTTAGTTTTGAATATTTGATTCATAATTATTGTCATTTTAAATGAACAGTAAATTATTGCTAAGTATAAAAAATTCATCTTTTTCCTAAATAATATTATCAAATTCAATGGGTTAAAGATGGAATATTTCAGAGTGAAACAATATTTGAATCCAATTTGAAATTATTTGAAAATTGAAATGGTTTAACAGATTTAAAGTCGACTTGTAAAATGAATTATTGTTCAATTTTTAATACTCTAACTACAGTTCCCATATATAATCGCAAATTCGACTCTCTATTGAGGTATGATGAAAACGTTTACTTCTCAAAAATGTTGGATTTCAAACACTTTTAATTTTTAGTTGCTTAAGTGTTTAAAATTGCATTAAAACATTTTTGTAATTCAAAATGTGCGCTTGAAATAGGTATGTTAGTAGTGGTATGGTGCCGGTTCTGGACCGATTAGTGTTAGTGCATGTCCGTGTGAGGATGAGTTTGTATTTGTTTGTATGTGTGATTGCATTTCGCTTGTACACGTCACGCAGATCGCAGATGTCGGTAATGTGCGTCTCGTCTCATATTCAAGCTCTCATCATCCCTTTAACCAATGTCGCTTATGTGATATTATAACTCTACCGGGCATTTTTAGCATAAACAAGAAAAATATTTATTACCAAAATTACTTAACTGTTTTGATATCAGTGTTAAATCCTAATTTTTTTATAAGAATTTTTAAATAAATCAACACTGTAAAAAATTTCTTGGCGAATTTTCCCCAAAATTGTGTTGACGCTAATTTCCACACATTTTGTGGAATTTTCCCCAAAGTTTAGTAGGGAAAATGAATGATCTCGGTTCAAAGACGCTGCGCACTGCGTATAGCAAGTGCATATCGCACTGTTTCTGCCCCTGCAGTAATGGTTGTGGCGGGAGTAATTCCAATTTTCCTTCTCGCTAAGGAGATGAAGAGGAAGTACGAGCGCTGTCAAGAAGAGGAGAATCACACATTGATTAAAACTGAAGAGAGAGCCAAAACCTTACAAGAATGGCAGTTCTAGTGGAACAGTCATACCAGAGGAAGGTGGAAAGCTAAGCTGATAGGCGACGTGTCTCCATGGCTCGACAGGAAACGCGGTGAGGTAAATTTTTACCTTACACAATTCTTCAGCGGACACAGACACTTTAACTCCTATCTTCACCAACGAAACAGAAAGGGAAGCGAATTTTGCGACTTCTGTCCCACAGACGTAGATGATGTGGAACATACCTTCTACGATTACCACAGATGGGCAACTCAGAAGAACAAACTGGAGAACGTGCTCGGGGATGTCTTCACCCCCGAGAATACATTCTCGAAAATGCTCCGCAACCAAGAGCATTGGAATGCAGTAGCACTTTATGTGGAAACTGTACTTCGGCAAAAGAAAAGAGAAGAGCAGGAGAGAATTCGTTGCCAGCAGCAGTCATAAGTGACTAACTCACAGGGTCGGAGGCCGGTGAGCCCGACAAAAGACATTTGTCTCTTCTACCGAGGACGACGCGTACCCCGTGAGGGAGGATCAACTGCAAACAAATATATTTTCCCTCAGCCATGATGTCTAAGACAGCATGGTTGGAGTGGAAACTTGAAGAAGTCCAGACGGGCAACAATGGTGACGCTGAGGTACGGCGTTGAATGCTTATAACCCATGTTCCTGAAGTAATGCGAAACCGGATTCTGAGAACACGGGTTGACAGGTATAAGGAGTTCGTTTTAGTCGGTAAGCCGTTTTTTTTAGGTCAGTCCGACACTCATCTTCGTTCCTTAAGGATTCGTCCCTGAAGTTCGAAGATGGTTAGTGCATAAAGCATTTCGCAATCCTCCTTGTAAACAAAAATAAAAAAAATAAACTACTACTACTACTACTACTACTACAAAAAGACAGACAGAGAGACAGTACCTTCTCATTAGGATGAGAAAGTAAAGATTGGTAGATCTTTTTCGGGCGCACAATTTTTGTCAATTCATACTTTTTCGTAGTTCGCATTGTTTCTCCAAAACATTTAATGCTTAATTTTTAATTTCTTTTTTTACGATTAAAACAAAAAATACGCGTTCCATCAAGATATAATTACTAACAAATTTGTATATCTTCGCAGGATGTACAACTTTTGTGTATTAATTTTTTGTCGTTACTTGCGTTGTTTTTCCAAAAATTCTATTTTTTTCATGTTATTTTTCACAATGAAAACGAAAACTACGTATTCTATAAAAAAATAATAATAATCTCGAATTTGTAACTATTTTTTCAGTGAAACACTTTCGTCTATTACTTTTTTGTTGTGGCTTATGTCGCTTGTCCAAAAAAATTTATTTTTTTCATTTATAATGTTGTTCTTTTAACGAATAAAACAAAAACTACGCATCTCATTAAAAATAAATTTATAACACATTTGTTGATCTTTTTTGGTGCACAATTTTTGCCCATTCATCTTTTTTCGCATCTTGCATAGTTTAACCGCCGAATACAAATGTTCATTTTCCATTATTTTTTGTTTTGCAATCAAAGTTTGAATTTTGGAATTTCCAAGAAAATTCAGTAAATTGTTATGATAATCTTGTAGGGCTTTCAAAAAGCAACGTTTTTCTTTTTCAGACTCTCTTTCATTACGTGCGTTGTTCTTATTTCGCTTAAAATTTTACTTTTCGTCTGTTTTTTCGAATTTTGTTAAAATTCTATAACTCTGATAATTTCCCTTTTATTATAAGAAAATCCATCAACTAATTGTTCGAATTTCCGAGTACAACGAATAGCCGTACATAGAATTTTTAAATCTTTGAATCTTTTAATCTTTAAACTGTGCAGTTTAAAAAATTGGAAGCATAGCTTCTTTTGCATTATTTTCTCAAATTTTTAAGGAAATAATATTTTGAACTTTTAGTTAAAGATTTCAACAAATGAATGATTCCAAATATATTTGATTGGAAGATTCGAAGAGTGAATAAAGATTCTGAATGAAGTGTTGAAAGCTAAACGATTCATATCTAAAAAGTTACAAATTAGTTGAAAATTTTAGAGTTCTACATTTTCATGTTGAAGGGTGAATTTTCAATTTTTCTCTTTCATAAGTTTTAATTCTGCAATTAAAATTGAAATGTTAAAATTTGAAAAAGTACAATTGGCATTTTGAAAAATATTAATTTTTGAACAATTTAAGTGTACTTGAAATAACTTAAAATTTGAAGGGGAAGAGTATAAAAACCTTTTATCATCGCAATTCTTGGTAATTAAAAATTGGTTCAGTTTTTAATGAAGTTCAGATTTGTTTAATTTCAACGATTTGTATTAGAATTTAAAAAAAAATTTTCAATGTTGCGCACTTCAGATTTCTTCATGTCTAATGTTTTTTTTTAGAATAATTCAATTATAAAGGTGAAATGCTATATGATACAGACGGGATAGTAGACGCTTTAAAATACTCTTTTAAAGAATTATTAGGTGAAGGTATAGGGCAACAGTACTGCGACATAGAACATAATGAATTAGAAACCCCAATTGAGAAAGTCTGTGTCAACCACAAGAAAATGGAACAGCCACTTTTGCACTCGCGATCAGCTCTTACAATGAGCACCACAAGAAAATGGAACAGCCACTTTTGCACTTGCGATCAGCTGTTACAATGAGGACCACAAGAAAATGGAACAGCCACTTTTGCACTCGCGATCAGCCATCGCAATGAGCACCACAAGAAAATGGAACAGCCACTCTTGCACTCGCGAAAATCAGAAACTCGCAAAAATTCACACCGAACAAGAGAAACACGACCGCTCATGCTGAGCCTTCAAGCTCGACTCAGGAGAGTTCAAAAATTAGCAACAAACTCTAACTCTGCATTTCCACTCTAGTCGACTGCGTATGTTTACAAAACCCAAATTTTGTAAATACACCTGCTCGGACAATAAACCTGTCGCTGGTACAATAAAATCCATACCGCTCTAAGAGAAGGAAAAACAATCTTTCAAGTATTCAAAGAATAAATTGCAGCTAACATAATTTTATATTACAGGTATTATTTCGCTCGAACAATTATAATTATAGGATTGAATCGTAAAAGCTGGGAAACCTAAAATTTACTGAGCAAAACATCTTTTAAGCGACGAAGATATTCGCGATATGCTTAAACTTACAGGGCCACGAAGTAAATTCATGAAGAATTATGAAGATTACGTGCAATCGGTATGCTAGATTCGAGTACAAATTTTCTGCTTCGTACAATTTAAATGCTTCACATTTGCTGGTTACACCTAATGTCGAAGGACTCAAATTAGAATCTATTTGTTTCTGAAGACTTTTAATTAAAAGTTGTTTAATTGCAAACTGTGTCTTTTGAAAGATTAAAGAATGGAAAACGGAACGAGCATCCATTACTCCATCTGGCATTTAAAATACGAGTGCAAGCGAATCAAACTTCCACGAATCAGCGCATGCTTCTACTTTTAACAAATGTGAACTTTGAATCGCTTGAATCAAATCAGCGTAAGCATTTAAAATATATTCATATTATTATAATAAAATTATATTGTGTAACTGTTAAATAATAACTTTATCTATTTGTTTCTATAAATAGGGCTTCATACTAAGGTTTCTGCTGAAAACGGAGAATTGGTTTTAGACACAAATGATCAGGACGTTGATGCTCCTATTGAAATTGAATTGGAACCCGAGGATGATTCTCACAAGCCCCCTCCGGTAAAAAAAAAACAAATATTGATGGTCTCAAGTCTAATTCAAATCCTGTGAACACAACGGCTAATCCCGCACTGACACAGCAGATCGTGCAACCCTTTGCTGTTGGATGTCCAATTTGATCTCCACTAGTTATCCAGTAATGAGCCTTGTTACCTCATGTAAATAAAATGTTTAATTTTCAGTAATGTAGTCCTAAAAGGAAATTTGGCCTAGCGGTGCTTTCTATAAACTAACTTACGAGTTTGAGGGGGAGGGGGAGGCGGTTTTTATTGAAAATGCTAGTATTATGCTTTTGTTTCAGAATTGATCTCTCTTCATCTCATTCATCTCAATTCGATTATTTTGCCGAAAATGCAACTACATTGTTGAAAAGTCATCTTTTTTACCAAAAATTCAAGTTTTTTTCTTCAAAATTAATTTTTTTACTCAAAGGTTCATATCTTTGATTGAAAATGTAACTATTATGATAAAAATTAGTTTCATGTTTGTTTGAAAATAAATGTTTTAAACTGACCATTAAACGATGCCATTTTTGGTTAAAAACTTGTTTTTTTTTCACTTCAAAATTTAACAATTTGGTACAAAATTATTCGTTTCAAGTCGAAAGTTCAACTTTTTGGTTAAAAGTTAATGTATTTTGTTAAAAATTTGTCTGTCTTGGTAGAAATTCAATCTTCTTGGTTGAAAATTTATTCTTTTTGGTTAAAAATGCATTGTTGGGTTGAAATACCAACTGCTACATGCTTTGTTGGAAATTCAACTATTTGTTTTTAAATGTACCATGTAGAAAATTAATCTTTTTGGATTAAATAATCATCCATTTTGTAGAAAATTAAACTCTTTTGTCAAAAAATCATATCATCTTTCGTACGAAGGATTTAATTCTATTGCGAATAAAATTTTTATACAATAAATGAAGCTATAGCAAATTGTATATTTAGGTACCCTTATTATCTAGTGCGTATAGGTAAACAATATTCAATATTTTTCAACTGAACGAGCGCAAGAATATATAAATTACGTATAACATATTTATTTAAGTTAAATGTAAGAAATTTTTGTCGTTTCGTTTAATTTTGTATAACTTCGGAAAGGTATGTTGGGATTTGCTACTGCCCGGGGAAGGCCTGGTAAATGTTTGCTATTATTTATGTATACAAATAAAACATACATATTTTCTATTAACATTTTTCAGTTAACCTACATATTCAATCCATTAATCAACATTTTACACATTTTTAAATACTTAACTTGGCCACATACCAGAAACATCACGTACTGCCGGTATTTCCAGTTACACATTCCGTTTTATTAAAAAACTAGAATCGGTTTTTAATAACACAAGATATATGTAACTGGAAATAGACCCACCTCACGTGATGTTTCTGGTATGTGGCTAAATTAATTTTTTAATAATAAAAAAAAAAGGATTTGACCACCCGAGATAGGCGGTTCAATTATAAAATATAGTCGTTTTGATTATCAGCGATAGTTGCTTTGACTAACAGAGATGATCATTTTGAGTATATAAACATCCTACAGTACAGTCGCTAATGACCCTGGCAGTTGATGCGACTATAAACATTCAACTAATAAAAAAAAAAAAAAAATTTGGTTAAAACTAACCATGAAACTTCGCTATTGAATCTGAAAGTTACATTTTCTGATTGAACCCAAATAAAGTCCCTTTTCTGGTCTTCCACTATCAAAAACTATTACCCCAATGTGAAATTACACCCTTCATTATTGCACAATAAAGTACTGAATAGGTTTATATTTGTCCAGAAGTGAAAGTGAAATCGTTTAATATCTTCTGTTCACTTTTTTGACTTGAAAAATTCAAAATTTTCAAAAGTCCTACGAACAGGTTTTGTTAGTGAATACTAATAAAAAATTATAAATAGAAAAGAAAATTTTGCTCAATGCAGAATTTTTTGAAAATTGTAAAAAAACCAGGTTTTTTTTTGGATTGAGTCCTATGCCCACATTTAAGAAAAAGTTGAATATGTTGAACCTGAAATTTCTTCAACTTGAATCAAAGAAACATGCTATTATTTTGTTTAAAAAAAAAAATTCTTTCAGTCTTAGCAAGTCGTGAAAATCGCTCAATAAAACGTAAAATTGAAAATATTTAAACGCTTGAAACACCAATTAAAATTATTATTTTTGAAAAACAAGAAATAATTGCATGTTTCTTTGATTCAAGTTAAGGAATTTCAGGTTCGATATGTTCCATTTTTTTTAAATGTGTGTATAGGACTAAATCCAAAAAACATGCTTTTTGGCTATTTTCGAAAAATTCTGAATTAGGCAAAAATTTTTTTTTAATCTATAATTTTTTATTATCATTCACTAGCAAAAGCTGTACATAGAAAAAACTCGCAATAATTTTCGAAGTAATAGGGAAATTTATTGAAATTTTCAAAAATTTGAATTTTCAATTAAAAAAAGATGTCAATCCGTTTCGGATGACTACCCACACATTTTTTTCGCTCAATTCAAACGATTCGACTAATTTGATCATTTTCACATTGAGCATCTCTTCGCTTAAAATGACTGCTGCAACTAAAGGGTCGCCGGGCAAAAAGGGTCAGGCGACATTATTAGCAATGGCCAATAAAAATATGCCTAAGGTTGAAAGTGCAGTTGTTGGAAATGGGGGACGGTAAAATTGGAAGAGGGGAGGGATGAGGAAAGATAAATATAGATAAAGGAGTAAGAGAAGATGGAGGAGGAGGGGGTAGAAATGACAGGGGAAAGACGGTGGAGGAGGAGGGTTGACGAGAGAAGGAGAAATATAGAGAAGGGAGTAAGAGGAAAGGGTGTAGGAGGAGGGGGTACATGCACGAGGAAGTATAAATGAGGGTGTAGGAATAGGGTTGACGAGAGAAAGAGAAATATAGATAAGGGAATGAGAGGAGAGGGTGGAGGAGGAGCTATATGGTACAAGGGGATAAAAATAAGAAGGAGGAGGTGGAGGGGCGACGAGAGAAAGAGGAATATAGATAAGGGAGTAAGAGGAGAGGGCGAAGGAGGAGGTGCATTACACGAGGGGATAAAAATAAGGGGAAAGAGGGAGGAGGAGGGATGATGAGAGTGAAAAAAATATAGATAAGGGAGTAAGAGGAGAGGGTGGATTAGGAGGAGGAATATGGCACGAGAGAATAAAAAAGAGGTGGAAAGGGGGTGGAGGAAGAGGGGTGACGAGAGAAAGAGAAATATAGATAAGGGAGTAAGAGGAGAGGGTGGAGGAGGATGGGCACAAGGGGATGAAAATAAGGGGCTGCGAGAAAGAGAGATAGAGAGAGAGAACGGAGGGACATAGGACTGAAATCCATACTAAAAAACTTTAAGTGCAAACAGTAATAAGAAGATAATAAAGATATATTTTGTTGTTAATTCTTAAGAAGAAATCATTTTTCAGGATCGAAATTTAAAAATTCAGGGCTAAACGTCTCACCAGTCGAGCTGACGCGGTGATCTGTCATATTTTTTTCAGACGATTCGCTATTTACGGGCGTGAAAAGCTTTTAAATTTCGAACAAAGGCACCCCTCCGTTTTTCCTCGAGAAATTGAAGGTGCATATTATACAAATCGTTGATAAAGAGCCAGAATAATTACCTAGAAGCACTCATATACATTCCAGCTTTGATCAATAATAATTGCTGGTTGTCATTAAGACCTAATCAACGTCCAAAATTCTCCAATTAAGTCAAAATATGTAGAACTTCAAGTAAAATTATGATATTGAATTTTAATTTAGGAGAAAATGGTATTCACAATTCATTTAGATCATTAGAACAAAACATTTATATTAACATAAAAATTTGATTGCTTCAATAGTCAAATTATGTTTAATAGTTTTTTAATAATTACGTTTAATAGTTCAAATCATGTTTTTTAAAACCTCTTGCATTTGTCAAAAAATCTAATTGGCTGGTAGGGGAGAGGATGCCGAAAATTTTACACTTTCATACCTGTAAAAAAATTTATTTCAGATATTGAATACTCAACTGCAAAATAAAAGCATCAAAACTCTTCCAAATTTAAAGCATTTGAAATGAAATATTTTTTAATTCACCAGTACATCAAACAATTTTATCAGACATTTTTCGAACTTATGGTTCTTTTTTCTTGACTGAAATAAAGCTTAGGTTCTTTCCTTTTAATATAAAATTAAAAACTAAAGGTTAACAACCACCGCAGGGTCCCACTGGGAGCAACTGTCATCTAAAAAATGACATCTTTCGCACACAGTATGCTCTAATAAGGTCCTTTAGGCACCATTTAGAAGCATGAAAACGTCAACTTTTGAGGTGGGTATTGCAAAAAATACGTTAAGAATTATATGATTTCTGATTTGAAAGTTTCCAAATTAATGAATTCAAACTTGAAGCGTCAAAAATTAAATAATTCCAAACTTCGTTTAAAAGTTGAAGCATTCTTGAATTAGGATCTTGAAACAAGCTCGTTAAAAATTATTTATTTTCCAATTTTGAATAAATTATTTTTAAAATGTAATCATTGTATAAATTTAAAGTGCAAAATTAATAACTTGGAAATAAATGGTGAAGCATTATCATGCAAGGAAAATTTTAGAAAGAAGAAAATTTTATAAGGTGTCAAATTGACGTATACTAATAAACTGTCACATTGATATGACAAAGTCACGAGACAACAAACACCTAGCCAGGATGAATGAAAGGTAGATTATTATATTTTTCATTGTAATTTTCAACATTTCTTTTCAAATTAATATGTTAACTTATAACTTCATAAGTCAAAAATGCAAATAATTTAATGACTATTATTTTATTAATTATTCGTTACATTCTGTTACGACAACCCGACGTGTATTGTTGCGCGTCGGGTTACAGCGTAACCGGTCCGTTCATATTATTTTGTGCCTTTGGAATTCACTTTCCATATTTATTTATTGGAATAAACGAAAAGAAAACGATTTCACTTGCTTAAATATTTATAAATTTGATAAAAGGCTGGTGGGCAAACAAGCAAAGATATAATTATAATATATTATCTTTGCCTAGGGAGAAAGAAAGCTCGTGCAATCGGTAAGGGAGAAAATCCTTAGCCTGACAAAAATCCCTAGCTTATCGACAGACTCTCATTCTCCCCACTTTTAATGAAACGGCAGAGAGGGGGTATCACGGACGGAGCATCCCACTCACCCATACTGTTACTGTGTCACTGGTTGCAGAAAGAAGTGTCAGAAAATTACACAATTATGATTATTAGGGCGTGTTCTGTAACAATTAATTGCAGCGAGTGTGTTTTGTGATTTGTAAAAATAAAGTACAAAGCCTTCCATTGTAATCTGACAACGTACAATTAGTGTAATTCAGTGAAAAGAAAGAAAGTGCAGTCAGTTAAAGCACTGCTTGACTGCTGGAAATATCAGTACATAATAGTTTTTGGACGTGCGTCGAGCTCTTCCTGTGTTTTATTAATAGCCATTGCTCCTATTTCTTCTAATAATTTGCCAAAATGGAGGATATATTTCAATGGTGTCGAGAGGGAAATGCGATGCAAGTTCGCGTCTGGTTGGATGACACTGAACATGACATGAATCAAGGGTATGTGACAATCAGTTCTCCTTTTTTGGCCTGAACCTCTTCTGTGTTTATTCTACCAAAACATTGCAGTCTTCCCCATGTATTTTTGTTCGCCTTCTTATTTTTAAACTTAATAAGCTGAAGTTTTGGGAAACGACAGAAAATATATTAATCAGTGCCGTTGATATATTTTCTGTCGTTTTTCATCAAATTTCAGCGAGATGTCTTTTTTAGCTTAAAAATAAGAAGGCGGACAAAAAAAGGGGAAACGCAACAATATTTATGACGTCATAGAATCAAATAATGTCAAACCATGTTTAAATTAAAGCTTTCATATAATTATTAAATGTCAAGTTAAATCGATTAAAATTTAACAAATACGAATTTATTTTAAACTGTTCACACGATGAGCCTCAACCAACTTTAACCTAAGAAGAATATTACTAGAAGTGTTTCTGCGTAATATTATTGTTGAACATTTGATTATAAACAAAACGTTTAATAACAAAAACTTTTTACTCTGAGATTGCTAAAAATTATATATAGAGTCAGTTCTACATCATTATTTATGACATTATAACTCTTGAATCTACAATGGGTTATATATTCCTTTAGTGCAAAAGGTTACTGAAAAATTATATTACTGGACTTTTTTTCAGAATTTTCTCCTCTGATTAAGTTCGGATATTTTTGATATGCAATTAGAAAAATCCTGGGAGCGCTTTTTTCAAAAAACAATTTTTATTTTTTTAATATCTGTAATTTTTATGAAATTATGTTACAAAATGGGAACTGCATAATCATTGTATGGTTCTCATTTGTTCTCATTTGAAACAAAAAACTTATCACAGCAAGTTCATTGAAACATTTTTTTAATCAGCGATTCATCTCAGGTTGTAATTAAATTATGCTGGCATCATTAAAAAAAAAAGCTCACCATTTTGAAGAAAAAATAATTTATTGGGAAATTTTTCTTTTAAAGTACTTCTATGGCAACATAAAACAGTATGCAATAAATATCATCTAACTTCAAGGATCTTTCGGTAAAAGTTAGTTGCGGCTAACTGTGATGCCTGTTTTTTAAAATTAAACAATTCCTAATTGAAGATTTTAGTTTTGCAATTAAAATTGAAATTATTAAAGGACCCCGCACAAAATACAAAAAAAAAACGTTCAGTCGTTTGAGCTAAACCCGACTGGAATGTATTCCTGAACGTGCCCCATAAAGTTCTTATGTGCACTAGGTCCCAAAAGTCCTTAAGTTTCGAGTTACAGGCACTTGAAGGTTATAAAATGACGATCTTTGTATTATATGATTTTCAACTTTCTGAGCGCTATACTGACTTAATATCGTGATTTTAGACTAAGTGATCAGAACAAGAGGCGTTCGATCGTTTTGAACCGCATCTACAACTTTTTGGTGTTTTGGTGGTGTCATTGTTGTTCCCACGAGCAGCTAGAGAAAGGGTTCGTCCATCCTTGTAGAGCCCCGCGTGCAAGGATAAGGCTGCATACTCTGAGAGGTCGTATATATATTAGATTTATACAGATTATTTATTTTTTTTTTTATATATAGATTTCAAACGATTCAAAGGATTTCAAGAAGTTTCACAGATTCTAATTAATTTAAAAACATTTCGATAGTTTGAAGAAATTACCCAGTACTATTTTAGATAGAATCTCAATTTTTGCAAGGGATTTTACAAGATTTTAAGGAGCTTCAGGGAGGTGAATCAGATTTCAAGATATTTTACGGGATTTGAAGTGATACTGAAGGATTTCGACAGATTTTTAGAGGTTTTGAGGCATTTTAAGGAATGGTAAAGAGATTTTCGGGGATTTTAAGATATTTCAAAATATTTCAAACGAAGTCACGGGATTTCAGGATGTCAGCGGATTTTAATGGGATTTCGAAAGTTTGAAGGGATTTCAATTAGCACATTTAAAGAAAATAATTAGAAAAAGGAAACTCACTTAGGAAATGCTTAGACCTGAAAATGAAATAAAAAATTATTGAGTTGTTGAATATCGATACTTAAAAAAACAGGCCAAGTTTCAAATTTCAGATCAATTTAAAGGACCTCGCAAAAAATCTATGGAGAAGGCTTTTCAAATCTTTCATGTTTTAAATAGATTTCTCAATTTAAATTTATTATTAAAAGCATATTTAATAAATAAAGTATTCATAAAAGTGCTAGAATCTTGAAAGTTTCAAGATTTTAATATTGAAAGCACATTTAAAAATACTTTTCTTTCAAAATTCTCTTTTCCTCAACACATATATGGAATTATTTAAGGCTACTCACTCGATCTAGATGGAGTGTATTTATCAGTTTTTAAGCAGCATCGATTTTAATGAAACTTGGCACCTAACTGACTAACCATTAAAAAGTATAGTATTAATTTAAGCATGGTGTTATGACAATTTTTTAGGAACTGTGAGATAAAAACAAAAATACCGCTGCGAAGTATTATGGATATATTCAATACAAGTGTATTTATTTGTGCTCAATTTATGAGCATTTTGATTCATCATAGGTATCAAACGAATTTGCTTCCTCAGTGGGAGCTTTTTCTCTAACAAAAAAAAAAAAATGGATACTTTCAATATTTTTGAAGCTTATGTTTCTGTCTTACCGAAAATCTCATTTTCAGAAAATCAGAGAACTCACCAAAATGTCGATAGATGTATTCTGTTACAATCAACAACTTTTAAACTTAACGTAGTGTTATATTACAAAGTAAAACCAAAGTTTTATTTACAGAAACAATGTAACTTTTTTGTAAACTTTCTAAGTCGCTATTGATTAATCAAGAATGGTCATCGGAAGTTCGTCAATAGATCAATCCACGTGTCTCCAAGATGCGAAAAATTACATCAAATATACTACTTTTATATGCCCAATATCAGAAAAATCCTCATATAAACAAGATGAATAATTTTGTTAACAAATTTGAAAAACGGTAATTGTCGGTTATGGAAGGTTCTTTAATTTGGCAATCGATGCTTCTCGAAGACGCAAATAAATATATCATGTAAATTACTGTTGTACTCCTAATATATGAGACAAAGCTTTTTTGATATAAATGGTATAAACCATTTTTTTGAAACTTGATAAGTCGGTCCTGGTAAGTCATAAAAGTTTCAACAATAGGTCGATCCACGATCGATGCATCTCGATGTCTCAAAGATGCGAAAAAATACAATAGATATCGTATTGTTGTATTTTAATTATCCAAAAAATTTTTCTCATATAAACAAGGTATCTTTTTTTAAATTTCTAAATTAAATCAAAACTTTTAAATGGCCGATCCAGCTCAAAATCCTATTTGATCTAGATATCAATCGAAGCTACAATTCGTCAAAATGTCATGATCATAGCTAATAATAGTTATAATAAACCGACTCGAAATTTTATCCCTCTTGTAGACCTCTAAATTGTGGGACTTAATAGGACTTAGGAGGGCTTGTGGAGGTCTTAATTTGTATTGGATTAAGCCCTCTTTTAGTCCTGCAAAGTGATACAAAATCCATTTTTCCCACTTTCAGGGCTAAAAGAGGGCCCAATTTAATAAAAATTTAGCCCTTTATAGGTCCTCCTAAGTCTTCTGTGTAGGCCCTGCTGTAGCCCTCGAAATACTCTAGACGAAAAGTGACGCCACATGACCATTTACCCCAGGGCAAACACATGAACACCAAAAGTATAGGGATAAATTTTATGATCTGATTATATTTTCATTAAAAACAATATTGTTTCTTTACCACGATTTTCAGAATAAACTTTATTACTCAGATATTAGATTGATCACTTTCGAAATTCTTTTTATCTGTTCACTAATTGTTGCAATTGGTTTTAATGGGTATCAATTAAAAATGGTTGTAAAAGAGCAATGCTGTTTCTCATGGAAATATAATCAGACTATAAACTTAGCCCTATACTTCTGCTGTTCTCCTGTTTGTTCAGGAGTAAAAGGTCATCTTCTCATGTGACGTTACTTCTCACCTTAAAAGATTTTGAGCTCTGTACCTGAAAAACTATTCTAGATTATTATTTTCTAGGAAACATAAGGGCAATCGAAACAACAGTTTTTGTTAGATCATTTAGGTCAAGCTAAATTCTTCTCCGCATTTGACATGAGTGCTGGTTTCCACCAGATTCCGATGGAAGAATAGTAAAAAAATATACAGCTTTTTCTACTTCACAAGGACACTTTGAATATAATAAAATGCCCTTTGGATTAAAGAATGCCCCAGCCATCTTCCAACGTATGATGGATAATGCGTTTAGAGGACTTGTAGGCGAGAAATTCTTTATTTAAATTGATGATATAGTAGTATTCGACAAAACACTAGACGAACATAAGAAGAATTTAATTAAAGTTTTTGAAAGAATTAAAAAATTAGGATTACGATTGGAACCATCTAAATATGAGTACCTCAGACCGGAATTAGAATATTTAGGTCATTTGATAACAAAAGATGGAGTTAAACCTAACCCAGCAAAAACACAATCGCTGGATACTATAGAAAGTTTATAAAAAACTTCTCCACCGTAGTTAAATCTTTGACCAACTTAACACGAAAATAAGTAATATTCGATTGGACACCCAGATGCCAAGAAAGTTTTGAAAAATTAAAAGAACTTTTATGCAATGCACCAGTATTACGATTTTCAAATTAAAAAAAAAAATTTACTTCAACAACAGACGCATCTAATCTTGGTTTAGGAGCTGTATTTTCACAAAAAGGACACCCAAGCCTTCTCATATCCAGAACACTTAACAAAAAAGAAGAAAATTATAGCACTAGCGAAAAAGAGCTTTCAGCAGTTGTTTGTTCAGTGAAAAGATTTAGGCAGTTCTTGCTAGGAAATCCCTTTCAAATTCGAATGGATCATAAAGCTTTAGTTTGGCTTCACAACGTAAAAGACCCTAGTTCATGATTACTTCGATGGATATTACGCCCTGAAGAATATAAGTATGAGATAGTATACGTAAAAGGAAAAGAAAACAAAGCAGCTGATTGTCTTTCAAGACTGTTCCCACTAAAAGATTAAGAAACAGTTAATGATTCGGATACTACGGTACCATTAGACAGTAGTGATTCCGATATTGAAAGCGATGGTAAAGAACCCACACAGAAAAACCTGTGATTACGGAACAAAGAGTATTAAGAGATAGAGAAAAGGGAAAAATTAAGGAACCATCTGAAGAAGAAAAAGAAGAAGAAGAAGAGGAAGAAGAAGATTATCAACTATACAAAGGATTTTTAGAATGGAAATAAAACCCAGTAACGAACAATAGAGCTAAAACTAAACCAAATGCTGAAGCAAAACTTTGGAAATTAATAAACAAATCAGACATGCCAAATTATAATGAGGAAAATTGAATACGTTACTTAGGATTATTAATAACAGAATTTAGAGATAGGGGACTGACAATAGTAAGATTCAATTTCGGTGACTCAACCTTTATAGCAATGGAAAAGGAAACTCTTTTGGAAATATTACAATACTTATTTAATTATTACCCCGAAATAGGATTTCATATATGTTTTAATAAAATCAGAGAATTAACTAAAGAAGAAAGGAATACCATCGTTAAAGAAGCTCACGCTAACCACCTTAGAGAGCAAAATACAATTCAAAAGGCAAGAGAAATTGGTGAACGGATAAATATGGATGAAGAAATTAAGAAATACGTAAAAGCATGCCCTATTTGCCAATTGCAGAAGACAAAAAGTGTCACCAATCAAGCACAATCAATCATTCCAGATACACCTACTAATCCTAACGAAAAAACCGCGTTAGACGTTTTTGTGCCCTTGCCAGAAACAAAACTAGGAAACAAATACATCTTAAGTATTCAAGGCAGATTAACAAGGTATACAGTTCTAGTACCTATGAAAAACGAAACCGCAGAATCTGTAATTGACAGTATGATTGATCATTATATATATATATATACATTCGGAGCCCCTAAAACGATACTCACTGATCAAGGAACAAACTTTCTATCGGAATTATTGCAACAATTTGAAGATGCATTCAATATCAAGCATATAAAAACAGCATCTTTCCATCCACAAGCAAATGGTAACATAGAAAGAATGCATTCAACTTTAAAAAATCTCATCAAAACATCAGTGGAAGATAATGGTAAACAATGGGATGAAAATCTGAAATTTATTAGATTCGTAATTAATACAATGGAAAATGCCAGTACAGGCTTTTCACCCTTTGAGATGACATTCGAAAGAGATCCTAATATCCCATCAGCAATACCAAGATTACCAACACTTACTTATTTGATTTTATTTTATTTTATTGCGACAACCCAACAGTTAATTATTGCTGCTTATTTTGATTAATTATCATTCTTTTCGTATGAGTTCGTACTTGTTGTATAAATTTATTTAGAGACATGTCAAATATATCGATGTTAACCGCTATAGAGTATAAATCGTTCAGGCTTCCACATAGTTTGTAGATCGGTGAGTAGTACAATGTGTTTTTTGAAGTTGGTGGAAGATACAGAAGAAAATTACTTCTGCTAATTTTTTGAGGTACATTAAGAGGGATTAATTCCAAAATGTCAGTGCATTCCATCATTCCGTTTAATACTTTAAAAACAAATCCTAGAGAAAGTAATAAATGCCTTTCCTGAATTGTAATTGCATTAAACCTTTCATAGAGTTGCGTATAGTCACTCCCTCTGACAGGATAAATACCGTCATTTTTTAACACTAAAAATTTTAGGAATCTCTTCTGTATCTTCTCCAATGCTTTCTTTGCTATTTGAGTATGGTTGTGAGACGTGGCTATGAATGGGATTTACCGCGGTCCTACTGGGAGCCGATGTCATTTTTTAGATGACAGTTGCGCCCAGTGGAACCCTGCGGTGGTTGTTAACCTTTAGTTATATATAGATATAGATATTTGTTCATAATATAATAAATATATTTGTTTTTCCTCAATCCTTATACTTTTTGAAACTGATTTTATGTTACAGATGCATTTTTTAATAAGGATTTTAAGCACTTATTCCAAATTTCTTTTAGGACACGTATACTTGTTTATGCATTATTTTTCCGTATTTTCGAAAGGTTGAACAGATTTTGCACATTTAAAATGATGTTTAAATATCTGCAAGTAAATTATAAAAATTTGTATGCCCATTCTTGTACAGAAAATGTTCATTTATTAATTATTTAATTATTTTTCCCTTATAACTAACGCATTTGTCAGCAAGAAGCGCAGCAGCGCCACCAGCGGATTAGTTCACGGCTGGTATCAAACTTTAGCCACAGCTCCTATGCAAAATTCGGGTCGGTCGGATAGGGCTGGTGAACGATTAACCGTAACCATAACGCCCAAAACAAGGATTCCTGGTAACTGAAAAAAATGACATAAAAACTTGCTGGCAACCAAGCACTTGTCGTGGCAGCCAACACCTGTGGAAAGTGGTAAGTCCTGCGCTAGGACTTTCTAATTTATACGTTCGTGTTCATGCCAACGTGTTGTCATGACAACGTGTAAGTATATAATAAATTTGTAGATCTTTTTTGGTTGAACAACTTTTGTCTGTTCATTTTTTTTCGTCTCTTGTGTAGTTTTTTTCAGAAATTTAATTTTTTAATTTTTATTCTTATTTTTTACGATTGAAAAAAACTACTCGCCTTTTCCAAAAATTATAAATAACAAATTTGTACATCCTCTTCGAGTAAACAGGTTTCCTTTTTTTTCTTTGCTTGTGCCATTTTCCAAAACATTAAATTTTTGTATTTGTATTGTTATTTTTTACGATTAAAAAACAAACTAAGCGTCCTGTCGAGAAATTTGAAGTTGTTTTTTGGATGAGCAACTTCTGCCTATTCATTTTTCTCATAGCTTGTGTCGTCTGTCCAAAAATTTTTTTTTTTTAGTTTTAATGTTGTTTTTCATGAATAAAACAAAAATTACGCGTCCTATCAAAAAGTAATTAATAACAAATTTATAGATCTTTTTTGTGTGCATAATTTTTGTCTCCTCGTATTTTTTTTTGTATCTTGCATAGTTTCGCCGCAAAATGGAATTTTTATTTTTTCAATATATTTTCTGCGATCAAAATTGGAATTTTTGATTTTTCGAACAAATTCAAAAAGTTGTTATGATAATTTTTTTGATCTTATTGTATATTTAACCATAAAAAAGTATTAATAAGTATTAACCTGACGATTCTGTACATCTTCACTGCATAAAATGCTTACAAAACCATGGTGATGCATACTGTTTACATCGATGCATACGGCACATTACGCGCCTCCGCTACTGACCTATACTAAGTATATCTATCTGTATATGTGGCGGAAGCCAGCTAAGAATGGCGAAGCCAATCAGCGAGTTGTAAGTAGGTTGCCACACTGTCTCTGGACCAGTGATGCCAATGTGGGCGCCTTTTGCTACTGCGCTTGCGTTCAGGCCACGCACTGGTTGGCCCGCAGTTGGCGCACAATTCAAAATTGGAATTAACATATATTCTTATGAGAATACATAACAAAATATGAAAAACATTATAAAAAATTATTTTTTTATTTTCTTCTGAAATTAAATGTTTTGTGAAATATAAGTTATTCTTCGGAAGTCAAAGAGTATAAACTGTTATATGATAAATATATGTGTTATAAATTTTCTTCTTGTCTAAAATCAGAAGTTGTACAATTTATATACATTCTTGTGCAGTTTTCAATAATTATTTATTTAAATTACAAGAATTGTTTTTAATTCCAATTTTGAATTGCGCGCCAACTGCGGACAACCAGTGCGCGGCCGAACGCAAGCGCAGTAGCAAAAGGCACCCACATTGGCATCACTGCTCTGGACCAGAGATGATCTCTGCTCTGGACCCACTGTACTACCTGTATAACACTAACGCCGTGCTCGGGAAGATTTGTAACTATTATTGTATGAGAAAAATGTTCTCATTTTCTGTTCTCCTTATGTCCATTGTCTATGGTATTTACCACGAAGTCGTGGTGTTTACGAAATATGAATAAGTGGTGGAAATTCCAAATTTGTAGATTTCGCAAATTACGTTGAAGTCATGATAGCTATAGGATTTGAAGGCAGTGCTAATAAATTGGGAATAGGAATCATTCGAGACAATGAAATTCTATCCAACGTGAGACATACGTACATTACACCGCCTGGCGAAGGTAAACTTAACCCTACTTTTCTTCAAAGATATATTTATCTAGATGACGTACAGTATTGAGTATGTACATCAGCCCTATCCGACCGCATGCAAAAGCGCTGGCGAAAGTTTGATGTCAGCCGTGAACTAGTCCGCTGGCGGCACTGCTGCGCTTCTTGCTGACAGATACATTAGGCTATATGAAATATTCAAATAAAAAATGAAGTATTAAAGAAAAAAATAAGCTTAAGTGATTTATAATGCGCGAAAAAGAAATTAATTATTTTAAAGAAGGCTTTTGTGCATTAATATGGCCGGATATAGAGGTAATAGATGCGTAGTTCCAGGCGAAAAATAGTTAGCTATATATTTTCGGCATCCCCACTCCTGACCCTTGCCGCATCTAGGTAAAATATCTTTGGGTGTATTAAAGAATGCGGTCGTTTATTTTCTATATGAGCACAGTCGCCATCTTAAAAATGTAAATTACATGTAAGAAACTGAATTACCTACGCAATTTACGTCCGTAGTTTTTTACATGTAATTTACGTTTTTAAGATGGCGACTGCGCTAATATAGGAAATAAACATAACCTCATTATTTAATACACCGAAGACACTGACTGACTTGCTTGATAGCTTCCTTATTTATTAAAAAATGTTTAGAGGTGGCAGACCCCGAAATTCGTTTTGGGAGGAGTTAAATTGTATTTCAAAGAGGAAAAATGGTAAAAATTTTGCTTTTTTCTTTAAGTGCAATCTTATGATTCACTCATTTTTTAAATCTTATAACAAATAATTCATGTAATCTCGCAATTAATGCATTCCGGAATAAGTGAGGTTATATGATGCTCTTTTCCCTCGCCTGCCACCGCTCCCCAGCTTTCATGTCCGCCATTTTTTACGTTCTTCACATTTTTAATGTGTAATACGAGAACTACGTATTATACGTATAAAAGTTCGAGTTACGCGTAACCGTGCAACCCTGTACATCAGTGGGTAATACACATATTTTTTTATACTGGGTATTTTTTTTAACTCAAGACATCGAAGTATCTGAAAAAATACGCATCCTATGAAAAAATATCCCTAATCAAAACTTTTTATTTTCGAGTGGGGAAAAGCGACTGAACAAGTTTACCTATTTCACATTAAGTACCTGGGTCAGAAAACAATCGCTTATGGTCTGCTATCTCGAATGCGGTTCATGCTGCAAAACTAATCATAGGTGGCAGCACTGAGGCGAGTACTAGGTCCCCTGTCAATGGGGAACAAAATCAGTATGGCCGTACTACGCGCGTATTGATTTGAACGATGTGAACGTAAACAGTATTGAATAAATTATACAGTTTAACAGAACTTTAATAATTTTTCTAATTGAAAATCTTGTATTTTCTAAGAAGCAGTATATTTCAAATTCACGAAGTACGAACTGCACATTTCTAAAAGCTGTGGTAATCGATATAATATGAGGTTTATGTATACCTAACCTCTTTAATTGACAGCTAGAGTCGCCTTCAAAATATATATAGGATTCATTATCTGTTTGGATTATAAGCTTATAAGTTACATATATAAAAGCAAAAATAATTTAAAAAAGTGTGTTTTGGGATGCTCACACGACGTAAATGTAAATGTAAATGTAAATGTAAAAAAATGTAAATTCATTCCCAAGCGATCCCATTTTGCGTGATAAATGGCTAAACGAACCCTTCTAGAAATAATTATTTGAAAACAATTCAGAACGATAAAAAGAAATTTGAATTGTTTCTAATCGTGTTTCTTAATCGCGGGTGCACGATTTAAACAGTCTTTAAACAGTGATTTAGATTCTACAGAATGACTTTGTTCTCCGATCTAGTTCTGTGCTGCCAGTCTATATATATTTCAGCTAAAGTATGTATCTTGTGTGATGTTTGAAAAAAATATTTCGATGTATGTGCGCGTGTCGTGTGTATGCGCATGCCACACTTTTCTTGTTGCCTCATTACATAATTAATTATAGTCCAAGAGTTGGTGACGTTTTCCGTGAAGTGGGAGTATAAGTCTTAGTTTGTGGCGACTATATCTGGGAAGTGACCCTTCTTCCGAAACACGTAGATGCCAGACGCCCTGCCTGGTTGTTATCCCCGGAATTTCGGTCTGTCGTTTTACGAATGCTACCTGTGAATACTATTCTTTATGTTATTAAAAACGCCAGACCTTGTATACAGAAAAAAAATTTGATTAAATTTTATACAACTAGTCCTTTAGTAGAGGATACGACTGTTAGTTTAATAAAAGTTAAAATCTTCTTGGTTTTACATTGCATTGAACTATTCTCCAAAATGTTTTACAAAGTTCTATAAAATGTAAAGAAAGAGGTGACGTCATTTTTATTAGAAGGTAGGATGCGAAAAACGTAAAATATTTTCAGAAAATCTAAAAGTCCAGCTAATATAGAGTCTATATCGGAAAAGTCTTCAAACTATAGAGAACAGTTCTATGAAATGATGACCGATTTTTCGCCTAAAAAAATGAATATTTATTATTATTATTATTATCATTATGCTTTGATATTTGTACACATATTTAATTACATAATTTTTTACTATTACGCAAACAATCACTACATTAATAATCGCACGCTATTATAATTCTTTTTTCGCTGGGGGTTCGGACCCCCTACCTACGCTACGCATTCGCAACTCCTAACAAAACCTCGCAGCTAACTTAACTCGGAGTACACAAAAAAATCTAAAATATAAGCTACAGCTGTGCAGGGTCGCGTGATAAACTTTTGTGATCCGTTTCATAAAAAATTTTTTGCTTTTAAAATTTTAATAATTATGGGTTCAGAATTTCTTCTTTTCTAATGTGCAGTTCTAGACAGTAATGCAGTTCTAAAAAAAAAGTGCAGTTCTTAATAAGAAAATGTGCAGTTCTAAATTTTTACCACAACACACTATTGGGACAATTTTTGGATAAATAAGGGAGAAAGCAGACGTTTATTTGTCTTTCGATGTATTATATTTCTGTATTCTTTATTTATTTCTGAGATATATTTTTGCTTCATAAATAAGTGATCGGTAATGTAGAACAGCCACTTATCTTCTGGGCTACATGCAAGAAACTATTGAATATTATTATTTTCAGTCCGGTCGGTACGGTAGAAACCTTTGCCCGTAGTCCGTCTCTAGTGGAATGTCCACGAATAAGAGGTTATATCACAGCTATCACTATTTTTATTAAAAATGACTTATTCTTCTTGCCAGATATATTTTTGTTGTTCTTTTTTATCAAAGAGCCTGGTTAACAGCAAAAAAACCAAAAGCAGCTGTAAACAATGATCTTACTCTAGTACGAAGACTTCTTGATTGTTCTTCTCTGAATGAAAAGAGTTGTAACGTGACTTTGAACAAAATTGTCAATCATCTGTGGTACCTGAGTGAACTGACAATCGGTTTAGCTTTTTTTTTTATATAAAAATGTCACTTTAGATTGTAAAAGAAAAATGTCTCTCGCAATTAAAGATAACCGCAGTAGCAAATAAATTCCGTCGAAGCGCTTGGAACTTAATCCAAAGCATAACAATTAAATTGAGGCTTTAACTCTTGACAAACTTGTGACTACAAAAAGTATAGAAATATTTCAGAAATTGAATCTTTCACCTGATTTTTTAAACTTCGATCCAGAGACCTGGAATTCCAGAAAGGATTACAAATTTGCTTCACATGCAATTTGCGGATTGCCCGTCACTAACGACAATTGAGAAAGCGGAGTAGCGTTAATTTCCAAATACAACTCTGACATAACTGAAAATGAAGAGCAATTGAAATGTTTCCTCCTGAATGTGAACCCAGCAAAAAAGAATGTATTGATACGAATTGGATTGAAAAGACTAAGACACCTGGCAAATCTCGCTTTGCGACAATAACGCATTGGACCTATGTGTCAATGCGTGTAAATTCGTGATGATGGTATTACAATTTTGAATCTTTCTATACGTACAAATACGGTGCAGAAGTCTAAAGTCAGTGAATACACTTCAATGCGTTAGCACGGAAACGCTTCAACATTGGTCAATGCGTCTGAATTCGTGAGAGTAAAATACACACTTGAATTCGCCCTAATGCGTCACAGCGAATTTCAGCAAGTGTTGGTTTATATAATTTAATCCGTAACTAATTTTAGTAACTTGTCTCGTAGCTCAGTGGCGGGTACTCTGGACTGATACACAAGGGCTCGCTGTTTCAAGTCTCGACGCATGCACTTTTTATTAATTTTTTTTCTAACTGACCCTGACCACGCATTCATATGAATTCATACGTATTCAATTCGCGCTGTCTCAATTCATCTAAATGCGTCTCAATGCGTTTGAACGAATCAGAAAACGGGATTCACGCGCATTACAAAAATGTTAATTCGCCCCAATCCGTATCAATTCTTTCTTTTTTGCTGGGAATTCTCATCGACATCATGTATCCGATAGTGATAAGACATCGTTAAAAAATCTGTAGATGATTATCTCTTTCGTAATTAATTGTATCGATGTACTCCAAACAATAATTTCTTGAATGTCCGATATTGCTCAAAACCTAACTTTCTTTTTACATTCCTATCATTACGTGAAAGAAGTTTAAGAGTAGAATTAAGCTTTTCTAAATATCTACCATTTTTCTTCAAAACTCTTTTTGTCAGATCACATAATTTTAGTGTTATGCATCAAAAATACATAATAAAAAAATTCTAATTTTAAGGTTAGATTTATCGAAAAAACTATGAAAAAAATACAAAATTTGAATTTTGAATTAAACGACGCAAAATATGAGGAAAGATTTTCAGAGGAATTTCAGCTTTCAAAAATTCCTACAGAATTTCTTTGAACCATTTTTCGACAGAACTCGTCGTTTTTAATTTATTTATTGAAATTGAGATGGAAAAATCAAGCAGTCTAATATTACGCCAAAAGACCCGAGATACGTAAAAAAGTATAAAAGAAGACTTGTAGGAGTTTTTGTTTTATCCGCCCAAAACATTTGTATTGTAATATTGAATATTTTTTGGAAAACACTATTCAATAAAGAGTACTATTTGCAGACATTAGATGTGTACTTTCATTTATTAAATATTTCTCAATACTAATTATTTATAATATTCAATAATGAACCAGTAAACTGACTATTTCAAATAAGCGCAGAATTTTTGTTCACAACAATTATTTCAAATTAACTTCACAAAGCATTATATTTTAAACTTTTTAATATCCATTTCGACTATAAGTGCGAAGGAGACACACTTATACAAATTAACATTGATGTCCCTCTTGGACAAACAGCATTTTTTCAGAGTTAGGGTGTTTAGGCGGAGGTTCATGCAGTCGGAGTAAGCTGCTAACAATGACACTTAAAGTTTCCAGTAAGAAACTTTAGGGCGTAGGTCTCTAGGTAGACGAACACATTAGGGACTGTTACCACATTGGAACGGAGTGAGAAGAAGCCTCCAGTCGCCAAGCAAGTGAATCCTTAGAGTGGAATCAGTTTTATCATTTTTACATTACATTAACAAAATTTTTTAAAACATTTTAGCGAGGTGAAAAATGACTATCCTATCAAACAAAAAAATAGGCATATTCTGATTTTTCCTAGGCTATACGAATTTTCAGGTGCCCATAAACATTTAAACAGTCGCTTTTTTGGACCACTCTAATATGTATATATATAATTAAAAACTAAAGGTTAACAACCACCGCAGGGTCCCACTGGGAGCAACTGTCATCTGAAAAATGATTTTCATAGCGCAGCATTCGTTTGTATAGGGGTTGTGACCTTCGCGGTGGTGGTCTTGAGTTTGATTCCGATTCAGAGTCACACGATGAATACGCTAGGCTACGCTGCCGTCGAAACGAAGGTTCTTTATAATCGGGTCTCGGCCTCGCTTGATTTCTCGAACTAACGCGTGCGGCTATACATGGATCATCTGAATTAGCGCCTGAATTTTCACATTCTGTTATTTTTATGACTTCGCTGGGTTTCTTTCTAGGTCGACCACATTTCTTTTGTTCGATGACGGGATGCAGAGGTAAGATCCGAATCTCGTGTACCGCGCACGCATCGTCCTTTTCCGGCGGGTTCCGAGAAAGTGCATCCGCATATTTATTTATTTTGCGGGACTTACATACTATTTCGTACTGAAAATCGTGTAGTTTGAATCTCCAGCGCATCAGTCTCGAGGGTGGATCTTTCACTGAGTGAAGCCATCTTAGAGCCTGATGATCTGTGATCAACATTAAATATTTGCCATACAAATAATGTCTGAAGTGTCGGACAAACTCTACATCTGCCAGACATTCTCTCTCGGTAGTCGAGTAGTTTCGCTCGGCCTTGTTAAGCCATCGCGACGCATACGCAACGGGTAGGTCATTTTCTATCTTCCCCTGGCTCAAGACTGCACCGATTGCATAATCGTAAGCATCTGTCGTCAAAAGGAAGGGTTGTTCGGAATGAGGATATTGAAGGATGGGGGCATGTGTTAAGGTATCTTTCATATCGTCAAAGCTCTGCTGCTGCCCTTCTCCTCAATGAAACCTCCGACCCTTCTTTAACAGATCCTCCAATGGTTTAGTCCGTCTCGCGAATTCAGCAATAAATTTTCTATAATATCCGACTAGTCCGAGGAATCGTCTTATATTCCTCTGATTTTTCGGTAGAGGAAATTTCTGCACAACTTCGATTCTATCTGGATCGGGACTAACACCATTTTCGGAAATGATATGGCCTAAGTATTTAACGTTGGTGGAAAGGAAGGCGTATTTGTCTGGTTGAAGGCGAAGACCAGCCGCTGATAGTCGCGTAAAGAGGCATTGCGTTCTGTCCATGTGCTCTTCGATAGAGGCTGCGAAGATGACTATGTCATCAAGGTAGACGAATAACTCCCTCCCATGGAGTCCCGTCAACACACGATCCATCAGGCGTTGGAACGTAGCCGGAGCACCCTTGTGTCCGAAAGGCATTCTCAAGTACTCATAGTGGCCACGATCCGTAGAAAACGCGGTCTTTGACCTGTCAGCAGGGTTCATTGGTATCTGATGAAATCCACTGGCAAGATCAAAAACCGAGAAATACTTTGCTTTTTCTAAGTTATCGAGAATTTAGGTTTCCTTCAGCATCAGGCTTTTTGGGAACAATCCAAAGAGGCGAATTTTAAGGCGAGTTTGATTCCTTTATCACACCGAGCTCGAGCAATCTTCCTATTTGCTTCTTTATTTCCTCTTTATGGACTGACGGATAGCGATACTGTTTCGTCACCAGCGGCACGTCGTCCGTGGTGGGAACAGTATGCTGTTCTAAAATAGTACCTGGGAACTCATCGCCTAGAAGTAAGAACAAATAAGGAAACTCCTCAATGAGTTTGATCACGCTCTCTCGTTCCTAAGGTGGCAGATCATTGACACCCACGAGTTCGAAAATACGACGTACCCGTTGTCGCCTTGAGAGTCGCGGACCCAAACGTTTTTTTTTCATGATTTTCTGGAGCTCCTCGTCGGAGTCTGATGGAGATTCGATGTCATAAATATCATATGGAATGATTGATTGGGGAGCTATCTGTATATTGATATCTTCATCACCATCTTCATGGCACCCCGCTGAGTTACCGATAATAATGCCTTCTCCAGCATCGATAAGTGGCAGATAACCCTTCTTACATTCCTTGTTCATGACTTCGATGGGAACGACATGTCGAGTTCGCGCTCTATGGGTCAAAACGGGCGCTTTCAACGGGAAGTCGGAAGGTTCATCGTCATACCGATCTACGAATTTTTGCAGATTAATGAAGGGTATAGGAGTGATTGGTCGGCTCCTCGTAACAATTGTCTTGTGATAGTATGAAATTGTTACTTGTTCCTGATGCAAGTATTCTCCGCCGAGACTACCATCATTAGGAACTCTGAGGCTATTTGGCATCACGTATAATTTTACGGGTGTATCAAATACCTTTAGGACGGCGGAACCATAAGAAGGTACTGATCCTTCCGTGATTCCCATGATGGTTATTCGATCGTTAATATTCACAGGTGTGTCTGGTTGCAAGTGATCTTGCTTTATCAAGTTCACCGCGCAACCTGTATCAACGAGGAAAATGCCTTTACTACCCTTCAATTGTCCAACGTCACATTTGACAACTGGACAGCGGGAATAAAATTCCTGACACCTGACAGCGTAGCGACCACTGCAACCCTGGCAGCCCTCGTCGATGTGCTCGCTGTCAGGTTCGCGTGGCGAGCGCTTTAGGAGTTTAAATGCCCAGAAGCGCGACTTCCAGTGAACTCTGGCGCGCGTTGGTAAGTCGAAGAGGGGGATCGTACTTGAGCTGACTGGGGTGCTCGGTATGGGTTTGCAGGATTTCTTTGACGAGAGAGTTCATGCCCTATAGCGTTGCAGAAAACGCAAAACAAGGCTCGATTCGCCTCGCTTTTAAAATTATCGCTCCACGTTACATTGGCTCCCCCAACTCTAGGATAGTCGGCATTGTTGTCCGACCCATTGTCGGGAGCCCTGCGCGTTCAATTGTTTTGAACCGCACTTACTACAACTATGTTTGGTTTTATCATTGTTGTTCCCACGAGCAGATAGGGAAAGGGTTCGTCCATCCTCGTAGAGCTCCATCTGCAAGGATAAGTCTGCATACTCTGAGAGGTTGCCCGGTATCCCAGAGTCACCGTTTAAGACACCTCACCCAGGTACAGGGACCCTCTACCGGCAAGCCGAGGACGCGGTCGGTGGCTTTGTCATAGACCCTTCGGTTCGATTCTTAAGGAATCAAAACCCGAAGGATAAGACGGCAGTACAAACAATCTTAATATTTTCTACCTAAAGGAACAACTAATTAATGTAATTGACACTGTAACTGACGATTATTCTAGTGCTCATTAAATTACGGATTATACCATGTAGTGGTTATTTCTTTGATTACAGGTGTCAAAGTTGCCCTGCTCAGATATTTACATTTAATTAGAGTTAGCTTCAGAGGAAGAAATTGTATTACTAAAGTCTTTAGAACTGATATCATAGTTTATTTAATCGTTTACAAGTCGCTTACAAAAAAATGTATATAGTGTCTACTATAGCGGCCCATTTGAAGCTTTTAAAATTAATATAAATTTTACAAAAATACAGTGTGTTCACCAGATTTATGATTTCAAATACCCGGTCAATAAAAGGGTTTAAGTTAGAACTTCAAAAAACCTCTGAGATCCAATTTTAATGCAAATTCTATGTAGAATTTTTCATTTTTCGGACGCAATATTGGTTTCTCATTTTTGAATTTTCAATTTTACATCAAATTCGAAGTCAGCGACCCCAAAGACCTCCTTTAGCCAAGTTTCATACAAATATGTAGATATTTTGAAATTTTTGCCGAGATGTTGGATCCACCATTTTGAATTTTCGAATTTTTATATAGACTTCAAAATCAGCAGGTTTTGAAAATAAAATTGCAATTCTTACTTTGAAGAGAGATATAGAAACATTCTATTGTTGTGAATTCAATTTAAAATCATTTTTCAAAATTCGTATTCCATCTACTCAATTTTACTTAATTGAATGGATTTTTAATTCCCCCCCCCCCTCTTTTTAATTCATTCTGATTTTCTTTAAACTCACCTTGAATTCTTAGGCATTTCAGCAAAGTCTCGTGAATTCTTTACTCGAATTCTATTCTGTTCGTTCGCCTATTGTTTGAATTTATCGTCAATTCGTTAAAATTCACCTTTTTATAAAAAAATAAAAAGTAGAAAGTAGTTAGTTCATAATCAACAGTAGTCTTCTTATAATCCATGATTCCTCACTTGAAGAACTGCATAAGTCTTATCATAATTACTCATCCGACAATAATTAATCATTTCTTATACAAATTTATATATTATACAATGTCAAATAAATTGATGACTTCACAATTTCTTTAAAAAAACTCTGTTTTTTATACCGCTATCAGCTCAACCTGTAGTTGATATTCTAACCTCTATGTTTAGCAAAAATCGAGATTCAGAATTTGACCGCTATGTGACTGATTTGCAACTTCTTCCGCGGAAGAAGGTATTTTTTCGTTACTCTGGTTACTTGGATCAATAAATACATTTATGATTTATTTTTCGTTTGGTTGAAGTTACTGATAAGTAAACAGTCTATCACCATCCTGGACCTACTTTTATTTCGGTAGAATACAGATTTCTGTATTAATTAAGAATAAAATGATTATTTTTTATCATAATGAAGTGAACGAAAATAAGTTTGGGCAATTGATAAATAATGCCCCATATATTCTTTTTAATTCTTTCACATAAAATAGTTATCAGTACATTGATCACTACGCGGTGAAACTTTTGCATTTCTGGATATCAGTTTTTTAAATTATTTTATTTTCAAATTGACTTCGGAAGTGATGAAACACTCAGTAAATTATTACACAAATTTGGGAAAAAACCGGCTTTTTTCTCTGCATCTCACCATTCACATTATTTCTTCCATCTCTTTGATCTGAAGTACCTTTTATCCAAGGCATTTCGAAAGTTAAACTTTTTTGAGCTTACATGCTACTGTTTGAAAAACAAACATCAAATAATGAAAACATTTTATTATCTAATTTCTTCATTTGTTTGACAAAATAATAATTTGCAGGTTAAATTGTTAATTCAACTATAAAAATAAAGTAAAGTATTTCTAAATCTTAAAACTAAACTGTTTTTGTAAAATATAGCTAAATACGGTCATTTAATAAAAAAAATTATTAATAACATACTGCCAATTAGGAGAAGGATTTAGTTGAATCAAATATTTAAAATATCTGATTCAACTTTCTTTCTTTTCAAATTTAAAACTTTCGAAAGATTAATCAGATTAGATCGTGCTTTGACATACTTTTTGAAGGCCTAAAAAGAAAGAACGAGTTTGTTGACCAGCTATTTTGGATCAGAATTCAAAAAGTGAGCACATTTTGAAAATTTTTGAGACCACTTTTTTCAAAATTTGAAAATTCTATGTGCGGTTGTTAGTAGTACTCCAAGAGACAAGCAATTAGTCACCGTGAAATTTTTCGATAAAATCAAAATTATCAGAGTTACAGCATTTTCAAAATATCAAAAAACAAACGAAAATTAATATTTTAAGCCGAAAAACGCATGATATGAAAAAAAGTTGAGAGAAGAAAAACGTTGTATAAGTACGACAACATGGTATCCTAACCTATAAGTAATCGTTCGCGCGCTTGTTAACTATTGTTATATATTTTTCAAATTGCCATCTCGAGTTTTATATCCTTCACACACATTCCCCTAGAAATAGTGATTATAAACAGAAGTTAGTAAATCATCAGTGACATCAATCATATCAGTATAATAATAATGTCAGTTAGAATTTATAAGTTAAGAATTCAAAATATTTTTGTAATTCTAAATATAATTTGTATGAATAAATATTATATTTTTATGCAGGGCCGCACTTAGGGTTGTGGGGGCCATAGGGCAGTTAAAATTCGTGGGCCTTTTTTAATTCATTCCTGGCTTGTGAAAAAAGGGTCTTTGGGGTAGGAGCCGATGAAGAAGTATGGGGGCCCTGAGGCCATGGCCCCGCTGGCCCCGTACTAAATTCGGCCCTGTTTTTATGTATAAATATAATACCTCCGACACAAGTTACATAAACATGTGAAAAAACCTCAATTTATGAATAGTGGACTTTTCCGAGTCTCGAGTTCTGGAGTTTAATTAACAAACATTATATTACATACTCTTTATAAAAAGAAAATTACAAATAAGGAAGATTGTAAAAATTATGAAACAAAATAATATTTATTCTTTGTTGACATACATATTCACTTTTACTTTTATACGCTTCAAATTTATATCTTTACATGGGATATCGGCTATCCTTGATTTATTTCACTTTAGCATCATTTTAGAAAAAAAATTAATGATCAGGAACAGTGCTACAGATTTCAGGTCTGAATGGATCTGACCAGGCCGATGTCTGGCTCCCCCCACGATCGCTACCATAGCCTCGCGTTATTTCTCGTCCGCTTGATTGCTATGTCTTTTAAATTCTAAAATATGGCTGAATATAGTGGAGTAGTAAATCTAGAAAATAACGAAAATTATAATAACGTGATCAATAAGCACGTAAGATTATTTTACGGGACTAAATCTGACAGAGAACAGTGTCCCTTACCAAATCGATAGAAGTGCTCCTAAAAATAAGAGAAAATCATAAAATTAAGAAAAAGTCCTATACTCTTTATATCTAAATCAAGAGCACGATTAAATATCATGTAATTTCTGAGTATCCATACAAATTATATTTAGAATTATAAAAATATTTTGAATTCCTAGCCTATAAATTCTAACTGATATAATTATTATATTGATATGATTGATGTGATTGATGATTTACTAACTTCTGTTTATAATCACTATTTCTACAGGAATGTGTGCAAAGGATATAACACTCGAGATCGCAATTCGGAAAATATATAACAATAGTTAATGAGCGCGCGACCGATTACTTATAGGTTAGGATACCATGTTGTCGTACTTATACTCATGTTCCACATGCTCGAAAACGTTGCGGATTATGAAGTACAATTAACACGTATATAATTTTTTCAAATAATTTGTTCAGGAAAGTGATAAATAATGACGAATAATTAATTAATTGCTCAATATTAGTTGTTTCTGTTAGGCAATTGAGTATTTTTAGAATAACGAATTCAAACATCCCACCCACGTAGTCACGTGATCAAATGTAAAATACATTTGCAGAAAACTTAGGACAGTATGCATGTCGAAAACCATGTAATATACATGTATTATACATACCCATCGCTGCTCTGGACTCTCTGCATGCACCCCCAGATCGTCGCGCTCAGGTGGCCACTTCGAGAAACACTATTCGTTTTCAAAAACGAGTTATTGCTCCAATGCCCCCACCACCGGAGATTCTCGACCAGTATTGGGACTCTGATACCGTGTTGAAAGTCGAACGGACCCTTTTTCTAACATGTGAAGATAGAAAGAGAGGGTCGTTCGATTTTCGACTTGGAAACAGCATCGAAGTCCCACTCAGGGATGTGCAGTTACGCGTAACTGGAGGTTTTTTACGTAAAATACCTAATTGAAGTATTTTACGTAGAAAACAGGTAAAATACATAGTAAATTACGTACCCAGATGGTGGACCTGCAGAACTGTGCATAACATGTTATTTAAAAAATAATAATGTCATGGCGCCGGCCAGACGCCATAAAAAAGCGACCTTTGGAATTTCAAACAGGAAATTCACTTAAAGTGATTAATGTGAATCCTGTCGAAAAGTAAACTTTGGACCTTTATCCTTGAACTGTCACTCACTTTTAGGGTACTATATTAGACAGGAACATGCAACCGAGAATTTTTTTGGTATATTTCAGCGAAGTAAGATCCAGAAGAAAGTAAGGTTAGGAACGCATATTTGTTTTTTTCTTAATTTAATGAAAACATATTTTTTGCTATATGTATGCGTTTTTATATTGATTTCGAATCGCATAAAATTTCGAAACAATAGTTAAAACCTACGTGTTATCGGTAAGTAGAATAATTTGTAATTTTTTTTCAATTGATCAGTATATTATAAAGATTAAAAACATTGATCTTCCTAGTATCAATACTATCTTGAAATATTACCGCTAACTTTACTTCAATTTTGTTACACATTTCTATTTAATTAGGTTCTAGACAAAAATTCATCTCTTAAAAATTCGGTATCAAGTTAGCGATTTTGAATTCCGCGGGGAACCAGGATGGCAGCTTGCATATTCCCATCTGTGACGGAATGCAATTTTCGTTCTTGTAAAACTGCATGGTTCATGACGAAGAACCTGACAACAGTCATGCTGAAATTGCTCTTCTTCTTGCCGATAAAGAGCTTCATATCCGTTTTTGCGCAAAAAGGATACCTGATCTCTTAAATACTGAGGTGTTTTATGAGCATATTCCGGGTGCATATTGACCCAACGTTCATGTAACCTCTGCATAAATCCTATTCGCTGAGGATTCGAACCTTACAAAAACTACCTAACCATAAATCTAACCCAAGTAAAAATATTTGGTCTTGATTTTGTCTGGGGTAAAGACTAATCCAAGAAAATTTCAAGTTATTTTGTATGCCTAGCTCGACAGACGGAACCTGGCTATTTTGTATGCCTTAAGACGAATATTTTCGACTTGAAAACAAAAATGTGTGTCTTGAGCAAGATTATTTTATTAACAAAGAACCTGAGAGATTTATGACTCGAAGACAAGTCAAAAGGTTCTGAAGGCCTCCGAGGGTCATCACTAAACTGCTTAAATTTTTACAGAATGTTCATATTATTTATCTTTATGGAATTTATTTTTTATTTATCAATAAGTTTGTTTGTCTGTAATAAATATGTTCTTTGGATGGAGAATCTAAAAATGTTGCTCATTTTTTCCTATCTTCAACAGTACACTAGATACTTGTAGAAAATGATAGTTTTAATCTTCCTATAGAAAATTTTAGATGCCTGTAGTTGTTGAGCCCAAAACTTTCTAAATTTTCAACTAAAAAATCACTTATTACGAAATTACAAGTTCAATCGGTTGTAAAATCTTAATCGTCAGCATATGTCAGGTGTTCGGTCCCAACCGATCTGGAAAGTAGTAATACAATCAAGCCATAAATAATTCTTCCTATTTCATAAAAATTACAAGTTCACAAGTTACAAGTTACTATATTACTAGTTTGTAATGATAAGTTCTTGTATTTCGTGTTTTGGTGACTGCGTATTGTAGAATCGCCGTTTATATCTTTAAAAAGATAATTCACAAAAATTATTTTATTTCGTGCTATCATTAAAAAAAATCAATTTCATATATATTGTAAAATTTGTACAAGGAGTATACCGATACCTCCCGGTGGTAGATAATGAACTATTTAAAAAAAAATTATTATGACTCGTGCAAAAATTTTTCCGGTTGGCCCTACTACAACAAGGTTTCTAGTCGGATCCCGACAGGGCTACCCCTGGTTGGGTTTCATGGTCAGCAACTGATTAGTTTTACTAATATCCATTAGTAAACGTGGTTCGCTATTATTTAGTAACTTCGCTTTACTAGTTCATTAGTAGCCTAGCGCGATTACTAACGAATTAGTGAACTGTAAGAATTGCAACCAATCAGAAATCATTTTCTTATATGGCATTCCGCGCAATTCGATGCCATGCTATTTGAGGTTATGCATCCTGTTATAGCGAAGTCATGAAGACTTTAATTGTAGTTAAGAAGTTTATTCATATAACGATCTATACTGCTGGTATTGAGTAATTACATTGATCAAGTATATTATATAGTAATCTAATGATTAAAGTCAATGATATTATAATATAATATTATACTTACTATGATAATTTTAATACATAATTTCATTTTCGGGTTAAGTTAATCAAAACAAAATTTTAAATTCTAATTATACAAGAAAGCATTTGGAAAACACAGGATGTGTTATATTAATAATGTCTTTTGTTTTAATTATTGTTAGATGGATCATTGTATTTTTCCAGCAAAAATATGCAAATGCTTCGACGAGGCTGCAAAATTCACCACACAAGAGTTGGCGAATCAGCTGTATCCCTACAACGATAAGAACTACTAATTACTTAGTGGGATTTTACTAATATCATAAGTGGACAATTTGCATTAATCAAATTAGTAGTTTTCTACTAATCGTTAGTGACCGACTTCTCTCGGATTGAATCATTGAAATTTCACGATCAATTAGTGAAATTTCACTAATGCAGATTTAGAGAGTATATTAACCATTTTTTTCACAAATTAAAAAATTAATCATTTGATTTCAAATATAATAATTTCAAATTGTGAAATCTTTAATAAATTTAGTGTTCAAATATGAGAAATTTTTGAACATTTGAAACTATTTCTTCTAAGTTCAGACTTTTCATTTCAAGGTATTTTCTTTACAACCAGAATTATTATATTATATACTTTTTACTCTGAAATTGTCATGTTGTTGAAATAAATCAGCATTTGAGTAATAAAACGTGCTCGCTGATAATATGAGCTTGACCTTGAAAAATACACCACATCAAAATCACATAATTTATAGGACATTTAATTCAAAGCCCGTCATTATACCTAACTCTCCCCTATACAACGTTTCAGTGACAAATTTCAGAAAAATATCCAAACTCAAGTAAGAAAATTAAATATAACTCGGGCCACCAAAAACTTTTTGTCTGGCACTGGTCGTTTCTCACAAGCGGCAAGCATTTTCTTGCTTAGTATATAAGGACCATTTCGACCCATACCCCCAGCGTGCAATATTCTGCATTAGGGAAGTGCGTTGCGTGTATTATAATATATATATTTTAAAAATAAGGTGAAACAACCACCGCAGGGTCCCACTGGAAGCAACTGCCATCTAAAAATGACACTGGCTCCCAGTAGGGCCGCAGTAAATCTAACTCATGGCCACGTCTCACAACAGTGAAATGGGTGATATATATAATTAAAAACTAAAGGTTAACAACCACCGCAGGGTCCCACTGGGAGCAACTGTCATCTAAAAAATTACACTTTACGGTCGTCATAAATGGCATCCCGGATTAGTGCTTGGTTATTGCCAAGAAAGTTTCAAGGGACTGCCAATTTTTATCTGGCGACCATATTTTCATGCCGATGTTAATTGTTCGTTCGAGCTCCTGAGTGTTTAGGCATCGCAGAAACCCGAAAACAGGAAAGACCCAAAAAAAAAAGGTTCAGGCTTCGGGATAATTTCCAGAGAGATTATAAAGTGCCAACTAGCATCCTTTTCAACAAGGCCTTCATACCAGGAAATATGGAAGGACAGTATTAAATATATTTAAAGAGAATAAAATGCAGCTGCATGAACTTAACAATAAATCTATAAATTATCAAAATAGCTGTTTAAGGTAGACCTGGCGTCAAATACCTACAATCTTTTCTCACGAGGTCTAATTAAAACAAAGAGGGTGTGAGGTCAAAAAGAAAATTGGTAAAATTCATTCGGACGTTACACCTCCTTTCTTAGACGAAACGTCGCTCGTAGACGATGTTGCGTACAAAAGAATGGCAGGGAATTACATGCGGAAACAAGTCCGAGATTGATATACAAGGCAAAAGGGTCAGTATGCCGTTTAAGTAATAATTGAAATAATTAAAGACAAAAATAGTAAATCCCGACATAACATTTTTCAAGTTTACAATTATTATATTTAACACAAAAATCAAGTTAACCTAGAAAATTGCATCAAAACGTTTCACAATGGATAATTTTCATTTGTTACATAATTTGGTTGTTCCCTGTTTGCAACGCTTTGATAACCTACGTTGAGTGCTCATTATTTTGATAGGAATTATATTACGGCAATAAAATTTGTAGATAGAATTTGGACAAAAAAATCGTTAATATTTAAACTCGAAGACCTATTTCTAAATGTTAGAGTAATATAATAGATTGATGAAATTGTTATCTGTAGTTCTCTTTTCTCATACATAAGGAAAAACTAAGAACAATACGGACATAAATGAATGAAACTCACACACATGCCAGCTCGCGATTTCACAAATACATATACATAAAGCAGGAAAGGCATAAAGTAATAAAACAATCATTCATTGTAAACTAATTATCTTAACCTATGGCGAGAAGAGACTGTTCAATCGCGGAAAAACTTTAGAGTTAGTATTAATTTTTTTTTCTTTCTTTTCTCTGGAAAATCTCGTGTGACTTTTTCCTTATCGCTTAATCAATTAAATTTTTTGTTTTGTTTTCAAATAGAAAATGAAATCTCTTATGAAGAAGGAAACTTAAGAAACCCTATTTACTCTCTCCGCCACCCCCTTTCTTGCACCGAAACCGCGAATTCTCGAGGCAAGGGGGAAGAAAGAGGGAAGAGATACGGCGTTGACCAATTTTCTGAAACATAAAGAGGGTATTCAAGCCCTCAAAATATCAATGAAATTAGAAACGCGCAAACAGGGATATAGAAATTTTGGCAGGAATTTGTATTGATTAGAAGGTAAAAGTTTTGAAAGTTAACGTTCCACTATGTTAGGATTATTGAATCATTTGTTAATCTGTTTTTAAGTAAAAATTTAACTGCAGATTTCTACTATTACTACTATTAGTTACTATTAGTTTTTGTTTGTTTACGAATCAGAATCGGATAGATAGGCCAATTTGATTTTATCCAAGTGTTTTAGGAACCGGTTTCCGTGTTCGTCTTCCAGCAGAACATTATTACGCCCTGGAAGATCTGCGATGATATACACACCTGTATACTCGCTCATTAGCTTGTGTTCTTTCTTTTCCCGTATTAGGAAAACAGGATCTCCTACATGGAAAACCGTCTCTTTAGCGCGCCGGTCGTAAAGAGTTTTAGACTTAGATTTTGCGTTTTCGATGTTGCGCCTAACGATTTCACGAACGTTTTGAAGGTGCTCTATTAGCTCAGTAACGTAACACCTGTAGGTCCCGGTCTCTTCGCTTGATGGATAATGAGTGGGGAAGCGCGCCGGTTTGCCATACAAAATTTCATATGGCGAGAATTTATTTGCCTCGTATACTAAAGTATTGTAGGAGAGCATGGCGAATGGGAGCAAACGGTCCCAATCCTCATACTTTTCCACATAGTACTTCAAGTAGTCTGCTAGGACTTGGTGACTTCTCTCCAGCGCTCCATTGCTCTGCGGGTGATAACCGGCAGTCATGCCCAGTTTTATCTTAAAGAGATCGTCCAGATGTCGTAAAATTTTATTATTATATTCTCCTCCACTATCGGTAAGGATGACTTTCGGTGTACCGTAAACAGCAATGAAGTTGCAAGCGAAAGCTTCAGCCACAGTTGAGGCACTCTTATTTGGCATAGGGAATGCTAAAAAAAACTTTGAAAAGCAGTCTTGCATGGTCAAAATATATTTGTTTCCTTCGGGAGTTGTGGGAAGTGGTCATACAGTATCTAAAGCGACCTTGAAGAATGCCTCCGGGGGTGTATGGGTGATAACCATTGGTTGGCGATTTTTGACGCACACCAATTTTTGGCGCTGGCAACTTACACATCTCCGGATGCAGTCTTCTATTTCGCGTTTCATTTCAGGCCAATAGTATTGCTCACGAATTCGTATGTAGGTCTTGGTACACCCCTTATGACCGCTGATAAGGCTTGAATGGAACTCATGTAATAGTGTTTCTCTGATCGATGGGAGGGATTGTTATTTCTCCAGAACAGAGAGTGACTACTATTTTACTTCCCGAAAATGCTCTGTTGCCTCATCTATGCGTTCGTTTATCTTATTCTGAAAATCTATACGCACTTCCGGTTTCTGTAAATTTTCAATCTTAATTCACGTTTGTTTCGTTTTTGTAGTTTTCTTTTTTCTCCATCCCCGCCCTAAGTTCATTTTGGAGACTAAAAGGTCAATTATAATTTCTTATATTTGAAATAAATGAGAAAACAGGTTGCATATTATTTAGTACTGAATGCAGTGGACTACAGTGTAAATAAAAATAATCGTCCAGTTCGAGAAAATTGAAATATTAGCTCTTAATTTGAGGTTATCCACGGTAAACAAATTTACGTAGAAATCAACGTGAAATAAGTGGCAAATTGAAACAATCCACGTAAAAGTTTGACGCCGCATTTCACATGGAATTCCACATAGATCGTTAAACATAATTTTCAATTGCAAATATCTCGTAAACCATAAGATATACGCAAAAATGTATGGGGCATTATGTATTTAATTTTGAGTACCCTGTATACTATAATTCTACGTAGAGTTTCAAGCAGAAATGTTTGCATGGAAATCCACGTAGAAATCCACGAGGAATTCTACGTGAATTGCTTCAATTTACCACTCTAATTTCACGTGCAATTCCACGGATAACCCCAGGATGAATTCTTTAATCCACGTGGAATCCTACGTGTTTTTCCACGGATAATATGGCGTAAATTTTCACGTAAATTTGTTCTTCTGTGAAAAAGTGCCTCTTGGACGACAATATATACTGTAATTATTATTTTTCTTATATGTGGTTTTTTGTAAATTTATCTTCGTTCAAATTAGAAATAATGAATTTATTATTTTGTGTTACATTACATTATATTATTACTATTTTAGGAATGTGATTATTTCTCAATATTGAAGAAACATTTTTTGCTCACTTTGAAAAATGGAGCCCCCGAAAAATCCTTTGGCTGGAATGTGCATTCATACTTTTCTCATTTTTGAGAAAATAAACCTGATTTTGAGAATCTGGCGCTTGTCTCCTTATGCATATCCACCAGGATGTCCTAAACAAACTCAATGGTTGTTTTTGATGACGCACCTCTTAAACTTGTTCCATTTGGTGAAAAAATAAATGCATCTTTTTCTTTTCTTTTTAAAATAATTTAAACCGTGGACCTGAGGCCTTAAACAGTCCGAAAATTATTAAAATGATTAATTGATCTTAATTTTTGTAAACATATTGTTAGGCAGGGAATAGAACTGATGGTACTATACGTTCAGAAAAAAATTTGACCCAATTAGACCAAAAGTACTACCCCTTGGCTTCAAAAAATACCTTTTATAGGGGTTAAACTATTATATTTTGAATTTTGAAGACTTTATACGCCATTCTCTGGATTTTTTGGTACTTAAATGACTCAACAAGATACAGGAAAAGAAAAAATTATTGGTACAATAGGTTTAAATCACGTAAGTATCTTTTTTTATACAAATAAATGTTTGTTTAAAAAAGAACCAAACCCAATTTTCATTATTAAATGACTAGCAACCGAATAGACCACATCCAGTTTGGAATTTTTTGATGGTATAGGCAATGGTGCCACAGAAAAAATAAAATTTAATCTTTACAGCGATTTCGGAGTAATCTTTACCTGCAACAAAAATAACTTCACGTGTTAAGACTTACCCACCACATGGGAAATGGTTACCATGTCAACTCTATTAAATCTTGTTTTGTTTCGATGCGGAAAAATTCACCTTTATCTACTTAAAAATTACCAGCAACAAAAATACACTTCTGTTTTTTCTGTGTGCGTTCGGTGGGTCGATTATTGCGACCGTAAGTTGCTTTAAGTTCACAATAAACTTGTTTCACAGAGCGATAATTGTCGTATTACAGCTTTACAAATTGGAGATGCTGTGCTGGTTTAATTCTTTTCAGGGTGAAATGGTATTAAATACTGAGTCAAACTGCAATGACCGCTTGACGCTATTCACGAATGATCTTTCAAAAATTCATATTGAAAAAAGTACATCACGATGGATCACCTTGTACCAATGACGCATTTCTTTAGATGAATACAATATTTTTTTGACATAAATATTTATTTCTTCAGTTAAAGGAAATGTTTTTTTCGATTATTAGAATAAAATTATGCATATTAGGTAAACATTTATTTCAAATGAATAATTATTTTGGTAAATTAAATATTTATTAATTTATTTGAAAGAAATATTTCTTTCAGTGTATAATACGAAGAAGACTATTCCAAATAAATATTTTTTCCAATCAAATAAATATTTCATGAAAACAAATGCATATTCATTCAACTGAAATAAATACATATTCTATTAATGAATGTTGGAGTAATTTATTTCAATTGAATACTTCTTTATATATAATACTTCTTCGGATTAAGAAAATTTGTTGTTAAATTCAATAGCCATGTGTTGATTGGAAGAAATATTTGTTTGGAATTTATGGTCGAGGGTTAAAGACAGCTTTCCGACTTAAGGGCATGTGATACTTAGAAAATTATCGATTTTAGCAATGTTAGGTTTCCTTGGCTTTTTTCCTATAATAATACAGATTTTGCCTCAAAAATTTGGGGAATGATAGCGTACATGCTAACGGACGTCCCAGAACTCTTCTGTTGTGGAATGATTAAAAAAAATTTCATTTTGCTGAATTTGATTAATATGTGTGTATTTTGAGGTACAACAGAGACTGACATTATCGGAATGTTACAAAAAATCAGACTTTAGTATTTTAAATTTTGTTTGTTTCCCAATTTCTGGGAGACACGACTTTCCTCTACTCAAGCAATAATATTGAATAGAATCAATGCCAATCAATGCGATTTAATTGTTTTTTGGACAAAAATGCAATTGATATGCATTTAAAGGCATTGAAATGTCAGTTTTTTAATGCCAGCCTATGCGTCCCAATCAATTCCTTGCTACTGGGTGACTTTGAGCGACGCGACAGATTCACGTAATGACGGACCTTCCTATAGTTAGGTGCAATATATTCTATTCTATTATATTGCAGCCCGGCCCTCATTTAATGTTGCGAGAGTAAAGTGCTTTTTTTTTAACGATACCTGATGATACCTAGCTTAGTTAGGCATACTTAACCAGCTGACGGACGACAACACGTACCAGATGCCTACTGGTACTTAATAAACAGTCAACCTCACATATAAAACAAGTGATGGAAGTCCACTGACTTATATCATCTGTTTCAACCAGTGAGATCTCACTGGGAATCAGTGCGGTTTCACTGGTTCATTGCAAGAGAGTGCGCTATGCGCGCAATAATTACTATTTATATGTCACGCAATTTTCAAATTAAAATACAAAAATTATTATTACACTGGAAAAAATGGTTAGCTGTGACAAGAAGCTCTTTATTAGTAGAGATGGTATTAAGTGCGACAACTACATCTATGGTATAAGTCGGGGCCAAAATTCCCACTCTCATTTCTTTTGATTGAAACTCGCTCAAAAAAATCTCTGAATTGTTTAATGAAAAGAATCTGAGAGCCTAAAGTTTTCTGAATTTAACGACATGATCAATTTAATCCTAAAAAGTTTGAGTTAATAGTTAGAGGGCAAAACATCCCAAAAACAGGGTTTTTAGGCCTCCTTTTTCAAGCGTCGACTTTCACCTGTTCCCAGAACGAGATGTACAGTAGCGAAAATCTGAAAAAATTCCCAGATATTCTCTCAACATTCTTTATTGCAATACATTTTTGAAAATTGTGAAATAATTATTAATTTACTTTTTACAGCGATTTATTTACAAATACTTTATCTTGAGAGCACATGAAGATAGGAAGCCGTGTAATGGCTTCACGTGCGCAGTTTTGTGATTCGAGTACATTTCAATGATTAAATTGATGATAAAATCATTTTCACGCAAGAAATATCATTTTGAATATTTCTGAACCTAATTAGTGTGGACACGTGAAAGACACAGCAGGACAAGTGGTACAAAAATGTATCCTTTCGATGAATATAGTTACTTCAGAAGCAATTCGACTCCGTTCAATAGATTTGAGTGAAGGAAGCGCTGGAGTTACTATTTTCATCGAAAGGTTACTTTTTTTCTACCACTTTTCTTGCTGTGCCTTCCACGTGCCTAGGTTGATTAGGTTCAGAAATATTCAAAATGATACTTCTTGCGTAGGAGCTATTTTATCATAAATTGAATTATTGGACTTCACTCGCATCACAAAAGTGCGCATGTTTCCTACCTCCATTTGTTCTCAAGATAAAGTATTTGTAAATGAAACCTAAAAAAATTAATCATTGAATATTTCGGAATTTTGAAAAATGTATTGTACTGCAGAAAGATTAAAGAATATCTGTGAATATTTTCAGATTTTTCCTGATGTCGACCTCGATCTGGGAACAGGTGAAAGTCGACACTTGGAAAAGGAGGCCGAAAACCCTGTTTTTGGAATGATTCACAATCTAGAATTCTCGTGTTGTTTATTCAAATAACACCTTTGCTCCGCAACACTGCTTCGACCCAGGCCGCTGAGCAATCTTCCTAGCAATCATCCGAGGCGACGAGCTTCACAAAGTCGCCATGTAAAGCTCTCCACTCGGGCCCGTTACTATCCAAGGTCTTTCGTTTCAGGCGTCATTCACTCCACTGTCACTCTTCATCATACATTTCTTATAAACTATTTTTTGCCACACTTTTCTGTCCTGGGATAACATTTCCTAAATGAAAAGATCTAACCTAAACAATGAAACATGAAAAAAGAAATTAAGAAGGAATTAATTTAAGGGCAAAATAGTCACCAGGATCGTTGTTGCTCATCTCCTAGGACCTAGAAATTCGTGGAATCAGAAGGCAATGAGAAGAGTGACCGCGAACGAGTTAAAAAGTCGCACGAAGAAATCTGGGCCTTTTATCCCATCTTAATAGCCCCAAGGTCATCCGGGATAGACACGCGATCGGGTAGATTCAGGTAGATTCTAAAAGTCTAAGGCAAGGAGTCTCGTGATGGCGGGCATTAACATGGCGTTGCTACATTACCAACTACGATCTGCCCCGCGAACAGGTTAAAGTGTTAAATGAATCGTGAGATCGGGAACGATCTCGATATTATACCAATCTTTAGTTTATCAACCTTAAGAAACAACAAAATTCGTGATTCACATACCACAGTTTTCTTAAAAAGTTACACCCACTCTTTAAATTTGTATCAGTAAAAAGTACGTCACTAAGTCAAAACATTAAGGATTTTCACTAATTATTCAGTGAATTTGACTGATTATTTTGTGCGTTTTCACCGAATGATCAGTAAAAGTCCTTCGTGATTTAACTCAGTGACGTACTCCTATTTCAAGCTTCCTTATGCCAGATTATTATTATTATTATATCATTAAGCCGTTTCCCTTTCGGGGTAGGCGTGAATTGCTCGGTTGGAAAGTAGTGATATATATATATATATATATAATATATATATTTGGTTTTGTTGGACGAGTTGAAAAAGGGGTTGGTTTTCCACCAATCCCAGACCATCGACAGTTTTCGGCCATCTTTATTCTCGCGTAACTTTAGACACTAGTTTCTTTATATTCCAAGCTTTTATTTAATATCTGCTGGTAAAAAAAACGTATTACTTTTAATATAAATGTACCTGATAATTCATATTAATGAAAATACATCTTATTTTTACTAAAAAATTAGGAGATTTCACCGATGACGGACACATCCCATCCATACACTGTAAAAAATCTGGTTGAAAATCACCACGGCAAACATAATAAAAAATGGCAGAAAGATACCAGGGACCGCCGTGGTAATTTTACCAAAAAGTGTAAAAATAATAGCTTTACCGTGGTAAATTTTATTTCATTCATGATTTTCTCCCGTTTGTTAGTGAAGTTATAACGTTCCACATAGTAGAATTACACTGATAAACGATAAAACTACGGTTGAATTTCACCCCGACAATCAACGGTGTATCTTTTCTGCCCATGGTAATATAACACTTCTATAATGAAATTGCTGAAAATTTATTAATATTTACCCGGAACTATTTGCAAGTTCACAATAACTTTGTAGAATTACCACGGCAAACAGAGTAAAGCGATTACTATAAGGAACTTAATTTTCAACCAGATTTTGTACAGTGTATGCACTTCTAGGTTAAAATCTGAAATTTTTAATCTTATTCTTTTCAAGCCTTCTTACCGAGATACCAATAAGATAAAAAATCTTGCAAGATTATCTAGATTCAGAAAGGGATAACCGCATCCATACAAAATGACGTTGAGACACAACTTATTTATTTGTAATTCTGTCAAGTAATCGACTACTGAACACTAATAATGGAAAAAAAATTACCAACGTGTTGTACTGTATAATACATAATATATTACATATTTATACATCAGGTATTTGGAAAAACTTACCTGCGAAGGATTGATAAAATCATCCAAATTTGTTAGTTGCAAGGCACCGCTGAATCTTGATGCCATATTTTTATACTCTCTAATGAGCCGAAAAGGAGGTAGCTTGGAAATCTAATTTTGAAATTCGAATCTTTTTTGTGCTCTGATTTCGTTGCATAAAGTTATTCATAAGAAAATAGATTTCATTTCGATCTTAAATCAAATTAATCTTCTTGTTACGTGTGTTTTGGCCATCAGTGACTGTCAGTGCCCATGGACGTACAAATTCATGATTGCAAATTAACTGGACGGGGCACCCATGATCCAATAGACACCAGGTGTAGCCGAAAAACGTTTCATTTTCGCCCAACTCGCGCACACCAGCTCCACGGCCATCTTGGTTACTATTCAACACAGCCGCCAGGGCTGTGTTCTAGAATTCACTGGGAGTACTGGAAGCACAGGTGTGACGTCATGGTAATAACTGTGCGAAAACTGGTGAGTGAGTAGGAGTGGAAGAAGCACTGATGCAGGGAGGCCAACGCTGGAAAAATAATTATGTGCAGAGCCGTGATTGATTTAGGAGAAAAATAGACGCCATTTTCCGTGACGTATTTCGCAGTGGTTTTATTGAAAACTGTAGCACGTGTAATAGTACTGGCAGCTGGAAGTTTCCGAAATATTTATGCAAATGTTTAAATTAGAGGAAGCGTATTACGACTTTTCGCATAAAAGCAAACATGTATAAATGAGTGTACAGATTGTTATGAAAGTAATTATTATTAAAAAGTATTTTTATTAAGTATTCTACAATAATCGAAGCTTGTTGTGATAAGGAAAATCTGAAATGATGTGTTTCAACTTTAGGTAAAAAAGGGAATTAAAACGGAATTTCATTCATGATTAAAAACTTTTTTACACATTCGCCGTTTCTTTATCAAATATTTCAGTTATTTTTGTTTTGTTCAAAAATAATTTTATTACCTAGGTTAATGACTTGAATTTTAATAAATCGTATCTTCATCACTTATCAGTAGATACATATTGATTCCTTATTTTAAATGTTTTCTAATGTAGAAGCCTGAGTTGTTGAAAGTATTTTGTTAAGTACGCTACTTCTTTGCATATTATATTTTCAATTTCCAAAATTTTGTTTCTACAGCGAAGACTGAAGGGTTGCCGTACAGAACTAGATATCCTACAAAATCAGAATTTTTCAGGATAGCGAAATATCATTCTATAAAATCGAAATCACCAATATGAAAGATCAAGCAAAAGTTTAATCTAGAACTGGAGTGTTTCTGAATTGAGGCCAAAAAAAGTATGATTGCAAAAAATTATCCAGTTCTGTGAAATAAAATGTGGAAGATTGCAATCTCAAAGTGACAGGAACCTAAAATTGGAATAGGCTCATGTTGCGGATCACGGTAACATGTGCATCTTCCAATTTCAACACAAAATAAAATCTTGCTCCCGAGATATGGGTAGGCTAAATAAGAATAAAAAGGTTTTCATTCGAAAAAATTATTCTCTTCCGGGAAAATAAAGATTTAGTATGACGGTGTCGCACTGTAACAGACGATTTTTTGCTGAAAGGTCTATTATTATATCATTAAGCCGTTTCCCTTTCGGGGTAGGCGTGAATTGCTCGGTGGTAAAGTAGTGATGTGTGGCTGGGTATATAGGTGAAGGGTAGATAGGTATATAGGTTTAAGGTATAGATATTTTAGATTGATCTAGAATTCTCGTGTACATACAAGTTTAATGTTCCTCATTTTTATTTTAGCTTTATATGATTATTTATGAGACTGTTTTCGAGTTTTTTTTCAATTAACACATGCAGTGTTGAACCTGTTTTAAACTTCCTGCTTGACTTCCCTTTAAAAATGGAGGACGCCGTACGAATTCCTATGAGCCATTTGATTGGTTCACTTTTTTTTAGATGCGCGTGGCGGGACCATAGTTTGTTGAATCATGGGGCTGGACATTGCTGTGTCACATCGTTTTGGCGTACTTTTCACTGTAATTTTCGATTTTCATGAGTAACACTTTCATTTTCGTGGTAGAGTAGCTGACAGTTCCAGACGCTTGAGTGTAATATAATTAAAAGGTTATGGTTATATAGTGTTTTGTGCAGCGATAAATATACATCTGATTTTTTGATGGTAAGTATCTTGCAATTATTATCACATATTATTGTGCATACAAATGAAAAGGGCCCACTTTTTAGATTTTATTGTAGGATTTATGAGAGTTCTTACGTGTTTCGGAATTCCGAATTCGTGCACATCTCATTGGAAATTTAATGTAAAATAAATAAGCTATCTAAAAAATGTAGGCTATTTATTAATAAAAGTGACTATAAGGGTCAATGTTTAATTCGAAAATTGGTTTATTTATGATTCTTATAAAAGTCCTGACGCTTTAGCGGAATTCTTGAAATCAAAGGGAGTATACGAGGACGCCATCAGTTTTTGAAGAAGTACGTTATTTTCTTATTAACTTGTTACAATTAAAAATACAGGCCTTAGACTCACTACACTATTTACACTATTTGACTCTTTTTTTTTTTAGTGACTACACTATTTTCGTACTATTTCAAAAAAAATTCTTACAATTGTGCACCAATGACACTATTTTTTTACTTTCCCTTTACGAATATTTTTAAGACTTCGTTCAAAGTTGAAATATTTTCTTAAAAATCCATGGTTTTGATTATAGATTCATCTCTTCGATTGAAAATTGAAGTATTTTTTAGACACTTCTTTTTTTTCACTTTAATTATTTTTTGTTAAAAATTCACCTTTTTTTATAAAATTTACTGTTTTTGCTTTTAAATGACAATACTTCTTGTATAAAGAATTTGGTTTGTAAATTAAATTTTTTACTAAACATTTGATACATTCGTGTAGAAAATTCAACTACTTGCTTGGAAGTCGAACTGCTTAGTTAGAAATTAATTTGTTAAGGACCACCTCTTTGGTTTAAAATTGAACTGTTTTGTTGAAAATTCCTGCATCATTGGTTGAAAATTTATCCTTCATGAGTTGAAAATTCAAATATGTGTAAAAAATTCAACTATTTTGTTAAAGTCATCTTTTTGGATAAAAAATTAAGCTGTTTTATTGTAAATTCGTCCTTTTTGGTTGGAAATTTCTGTAATTTGTTGACAATTCATTTTTTGTTAAAAAATTATTCTTCTGGGTTAAAAATTAATTTTTTAATGATCAACTGTTTGGTTTAAAATTTAACTATTTTGTTGAAAATTCCTTTATATTTGGTTAAAAATATTTTTTTCTGAAAATTCAACTATTCCATTTTTGGTTTAAAATTTATCCTTCAAGAGTTGAAAATTCAAATATGTGGTAAAAATTCATGTATTTCGTTGAAAATTTGTTCTTTTAAGTAGAAAATTAACCTTGTTTGTTAAAAATTCAACTATTTGGTTAAAGTTACCTTTAGGATCAAAAATTAAACTGTTTTCTTGCATATTCGTCCTTTTTGTTTGAAAATTTCTGTATTTTGTTGAAAATTCATTGTTTGTTAGAAAATGATTTTTCTTGGTTAAAAATATACATCATTTTTGATAAAAAATTTAACTTTTTTGTTGCAAATTCGTCCTTTTTGATTTAAATTTCATCTTTTATGGTACAAGAGTAAGCTGCAAGAATCACACAAGAACAGATGACAATGGATGAAATTCTATAAATTTTTGTATTATATGTTAACTTATGCTAATTATTCATTTAATATGCCTGAAAGTACTGAAGGATAGTTAATGTTTATAGAGTGATAGTAGCTTTGTCGTGAATTGTGATCATATAAAATTTAGTTAATATATTGTTTGGCTTTATCAAAAAGGAGCTTTGTAATAATAACAATGTTAGAATCCTATTTCTTGGCATTTTGCGCGACCTAATTCGATCCCAGGAATCAGGAAATGATTTTCAAAAACGTCCGTGTTGGCGCGAGAATTGATTGTTATCTGTTTAAAAATCGTTTATGTTGTTATCCCAAGAAGAAAAGTAGTAACTACTAGATTGCAAAATTCAAAAATACATTTCTTCGTGCAACACATGGGCATGTACTTTTAAAAGGTTACACAAAATATTATGAAACTTAGAAGTTTAGAACGTTGAGGAAAAATTTAAATCCTAATCTCAGAAAAAGAAATGTTTCATTTACTTCCAAGAAACCATCGAGAAGATCGAAGCCTCTTCCTCATTCTGTTTGAAAAATAACAATTATTATAGATAAATTTTGTGTTTCAGACTTTCAATGTTAAATGCATGCGAGCAACTGAGGACAGTAAAAAAGAGAATTTAAAAATCATGGATGAAACAAGGCCTAATAGGATGGAGGAAATACTGTATCCGAAAGATACTTCGAACATGATGTCAATCACATCAATATTGGATAAATATCCTAAATTTAAGGACTACGATGGTGAATTGGTGAGTAAAAAAAATTAAAAATCGGTTGAGAATTGTGGGCTGTAGGTGATTTTGAATAGTAAATTCCCGATTCAGCCCACTGTGGCAGTGGTGAAAGTTAAAAATAAATTTCTCAGTTTCATTTGCACGATTACTTTGAATTTTTAATGAATTCAAGTCCGCAAAATAAAAGGGAGCAATTGGACTTTCATTGTTCGAAGCTCGTCCTTAAAATGTCGATATCGTGATCTGTAAATCATTGAAGTGGCATGCAATAAAAAAAGTGATCGAGAGCCATGGAAATCGCAATGAACGTTCGATTTGGGCTTATAATTAATACTACGTCGATCTGCGACTGATATAAGAATGAAAATATCGAAGGCAAAGGCGAACTTATGCGGGAATCGCGTGACGCACACTTAAGGTCCTGGTTTTTTTAGGACCGTCTGAGAAAATAAAAGGCAAGAGCCAAAAGGGGTACGAGAAAAAGCACTCGAAGAATCTCGTTTATTATGCTTAACGTAAGCTGCTCAGTGATTGACACCTGCTTCAATCGAACAAAAAGAAATCTTTTTATATCGCTGCGGATGAACCAAACTAAACATTGATATATTCACTCAATTTATCGATTTTGCTAAGTGAAATATTCGTATCTAATATCTGAAAAATCATCATTTCTTTATTTAATAGACATATTTTGTGAGTAATATTAAGATTTTTACAAGTTGCACGTAAGTGTCTTTGACCTTTCCTTTTTCGGTCGTTTTTCCTGGATTTTCATTTGCAACGGGCAGTAATTGATATAAAAAGCGTGATACTTTTTGGAAATTGTTTCATCTTCGAACGATACTTCACACATTTCGATGATAGATTTAAAATTATTCAATTTTCAACACATAAATTTGAAAATTAATGAAAACAAAGCTTTTTATTTCAAACGCTTTAACAACTGAAATATGCGCAACTATAAATTATTTAATTTTGAAGTTATTTCGAAAATGTAAACTTAATCATTTTCACTATTTCAATCTACAACTATTCAATTTTGAATATTTTGAATAAAAAATTATTAAATTTCAAGAGATTTACGTTATAATGATTAAATTTTGAATACTTTTAATTAAAACTACATCAATTAAAACCCTTTGATTTCAAATAATTAAATCATGAACTGAAAGCTGAAATTTTTTAATTTTTAAAGATTAGCAAGTTAAATTGTCCTGCAGATTTTAATATTTGAATTTAAAATTATTCAATTTGGAACGTTTTCAATAAAAAAAAAATGGTAACTATATTAAAACTTTTTTTTGGAAATAGAATTATGCCATATTCTTATTTGAATTGAAATCATTTAATTTAAGAGGGTTTCACTTTCAAACTTGTTCAGTTTGAAAGATTCAAAATGTAAATTGTCTAGTAACTTTGACCATTTTTGATTTGGACTTTCTCCGTCTTTTAAGTTTTGGTAACAGCTTGGTTCAGATTATATAGGGTATTTCATTCTAATGAAAGTTGATTCTAATGACTTAAAGAGTGTGTATCATGTGTACAAAAGTATGTAAATATTTCTCATAATAAAAAAATGGTACAAGGAAGTCGATCTCATTCTAAAGTTATTAACCAATTAAATAGCCACATAAAATGACACATACGTTGTGTATATTTTTTGCCAGATTTACAAAAACATGTCAGTAATGGAATATAAAAAAGAATGAAATAATATCATGTTGCATGATCAGACATTGACGTTGTCTGTAATTAGTGATATACCCATACGTACAGAGAACTATACAATGTAGTCAAATTTTCGTTTAAATCAGATAAAAAATGAAGTTGGCGTGTTGTTGAACCACAGACTACGAAAACCTTGGCGTAGCCGGTAGCATCGGCGGCCCTCTTTCAATTAATAACGTGATCACAGGTTATTCGGCAGACCAGCCCCCTCCCCCCCCTTGCCACTTTGCTTCTTTCCTGTTCTTTTCTCTCCTCTATTCAGTTCTTATTCCTCCACTACCTTTATATACCTTTCACTCCTTCTGGACTGAGTTCCCTTTTTCTTATTCCTCTTCACTCTTCACTTTACAGTCTTCTCTTTCCAATACCTCTCGTTTTTAGTCCTACATAACAATCATGCGAACTTGGCAATCGACTCTCGACCATTTCAAAATCTGGAGCTCCGAACTTTTTAAATTGGTTCCTCCTCTGTTATTGCAATGGCTGCTCGCCAAGATGGTTATTTTAGTTCAATATGCCTTGGTCTCTTCCTTCCTAAAACTTCACCCTATTAATTTCATCGGAAATTTACCATTAAAATCATTCAGCCCTTTCTACTGAATCTATATTAAATCTTCAGAATATATCTCTAACGAAATCTAAAAATTTAAACGTATCCAATTGTTTAAGGTTAATTCAATCTCTATTTGAGTTGCAAAAATATTTTTCCGTGAAAACCAAATGTTTAAATTAGAAGGCTGATTAATTACTGAATATTGTGCACCATTTTTGCACTAGCATTTCTTTTTGTACTACTGAATTTTCATCCGTCAGCTTTGGCCGAGACATTTTGTCAATGTGTAGAGATTGCGGAGCAATACACATAAATACCCAATTTAGGTATATAGGTGAAGGGTAGATAGGTATATAGGTTTAAGGTATAGATATCTTAGATTGATCTAGAATTCTCGTGTTACTTATTTAAATAACACGTTCATTCCGCAACACTGCTCCGACCCAGGCTGCTCCATAGGTCGGGTTTTTCGGAAAAATCTCCACGAAGCTCGTCATCCAGTTCAGCCAGATCTTAGGGCTTCAAAGAATCCTGAATGTCGATGTTTCTCCGGGTCCTGAAGCATCGCTCTTCCTTGATTGGATGCCTGCTCGCGGTTGGTCCCAGTGTCGCCTCTCTTACTCTTTTTCCGGCTTGCTCTGACTGCAGTCGAGTAGGCGTTCCGCTCATATAACCCCTTTTCCGAAGGTGGTAGAAGGGCCTGTTGTTGCGGTTCGCAAGAACCCTCGTCCGGGACTAAGAAATTTTTACAACTAGAAGCTGCTTGGTACCTTCCGATGTGTCTACATCCTGAGGCCGATCGTACCTGACGATTCGCCAGAGCGCTATCCTTAGTAGAAGGTTAAATCCATCGATTTGCCAAAGGACCACAGACGGGTCTTCCAGCTTACCTGGAAACCACGCTGTAGTCCACACAATTTTTTGGAACAACTCAACCCCCCATACTCTTAGGTCTGCACCTTCCCAGGGCGTTGTCTCGGCCACTGCATTATGTTGCCAAGTTTTAGCCGATGGGTTGGCTGCGACAAATACGAAGAACCCTCCCCTACAGGAGGAAAGTTCGAATTTTGGTCATTGATCTGGGGACACTCTTTCGAGCACCCTCAACGTGGCCTTCCTGAAGAGCTCAAACTGCTCCGCAGTGAGCAGGGAATCTGAATAGCATGTGGTCACCACAACCAACGCCAGGGGGCTAGCTTGTGTCTCTTCATAGGCTTAGCCACTCCCCCCCCCCACGGTGGAGTTTCCTCTTAGCCCCACCCTCTTTTCCAGGCCTAAGTGCTGGTTGTCGGCGTTGTGGAGATAGACAATTTCTATGTACTTCCAACAGCTAAATGTTATTCTCTGTCAGAATTTCCGAACAAGCTTGTATTGTCCGACAACATGTTTTCTATCACCAAAAAAATCAACAAGAAATCAATTTTTTAGGATAGCAAGTGAAAAAAAGCTAATTTTGGAATTCTCAGTTCGGATTCGGATTCAGCAGCATGAAATCCATAGGATGTCACTACTCTGCTTGGACGAAACATCAACATTTTTTCGGAAAGGTTTTACGGGGTTTTTTGTTACATATTTTCTGATGCAAAAATAGCCCAAAAAACAATGTTTTTGTGGTTTAAAAAAAACTTCAGGATGATGGCGGAATTCTGACCTTAGATTCGGATTCAGTAACCCAATATCCATAGGATTGTTCTACTCTTGTCCGTCGGACATCCTACTTTTTTTTGTGGGGCTATGTGACATTCACTTAGAACTAATTTTTTATATAATTTACTACATTGAACTATTTTCTCCCATAGTAATGCTTGATGCGGTTTCTCCTGAAATCTTCCGCTTTTGGTCAACTTTTCACTTAAGTAGTAGAGTAATAATTAATGCAAGTTGACAAACATAATTGTTCAAACAATTAATTATTGTTTATATTCATCTTTCCTTAGATAATAATTAATAATGAATAATTAATGCAAGCTTGGAACAAATAATATATAATGATTATTTTTGAAGAATTTTGAGAAGTCAGCGATTCCTAATATAGCTTCTTTCCATAGCTCCTTTTCAAATTTTCACTTGCATTCGTACCTTCGAGTCGGTCACACTCAAAATTCTCATCACAGTTCCTTACTACTTCTTGCACCCACAAGAAGTACTACGGAATCCGAAAAAGCACGGTTTCTTGTGCTTATCTGCACTTGACATGAAACTGAGCTGGGCCGCGACTTCATTATCAATTAAATTTAGACATTTTCTCGCAATTTTATTACATATATTAGAACCCAAACTAGAGTTAGTGCCTCAGTTATTCAAAAGAAAACACTTTTTATCATTGAGATTCAACGGTAACAGGGCAGTAGAAAAAGAAAACATTTTGAATTATTCAGATGGTTATCACGATCCAAAAAAAAATTGAACAAATTAATCAAATTAATTTCACAACCTGAAACCGCGGTACATTATAGTAATTAGAGTTTACATTAGAGTTTCCTTGGAGGTTTTTAATATTGAAAACTATAAGCTGTTAAGTAAAAGTTCGCTATTTGCATTGACATACAACTTTCATAAATAGCAATTTTAATAAAAATCCGAAGAACAAAATACCATGATGTTTAAATGTTCTAATTTAATTTTGATCCAACTTCAGGCTACAAGGATTATAATGTTTCATTTTACAATTCTTTCATTCAATTATTTATACACAGTCTGCAGTGGATCGCAATTTGTAACAACGTTCATTTCCATTCTGACTCTAGTGAATCGTAATTTGCAAAAGCTTTGATGAAACTGTTTGGGAAGATTGGGTGATATTTTCCTACTGGGCAAGACGTTGTTTCACCTGCAGTTAAATTATCAACTGCGCCGCTCATTAAATTTATTTTTATTCTCGAATTATTTTTATCTGTCCTATATATTCCATGAAGAGTCCCACTATAATCCAATATTGCAAAAACGTCACCACTGGCAGTTGATAATACAATATATTCTTGGTTTGGACCAAGCACATAGTTCGTATGATCTATTCGGATTCGAATTGGTTCATAGGCAGGAAAAATGTATCTTCGAAAATCAAATTTCTGGTTCTTGTTTGTGTAAGGAATAAGCCGAACATAGCCAAGTTGTTCTATTGCACATCCAAGTACTTGAACAGAAAGAGGCCTTCCCGGAGAGGACAATTTCTTCCAAAAACTACCCTTTCACGTAAATTTATGTAGCGGAACTTACATATACTTATCAAACGCATCAAAAGCAATATTATTCATAAAAGACTGTTTGCGGGAATGTTATGTTCTTTTCTCACTCTCCGATGACATATAATAAGTGGTCAAAAAAACCACCCCAAAGTTATACATACCTACCCCTCGTGATCAAAAATGTTATACATGTGTAAAAACAAACTTAAGCTACGTAAAGATGATCCAGAACTCCAGAGTAATTATTGAACACTTGAAAATTTACCCCTTTTACAATTTCGCACAAAAACTACCCTTCCATGTAAATTTATTTAGCGGAACTTACATATACTTATCAAACGCATCAAAAGCAATATTATTCATAAAAGACTGTTTGCGCGAATTTTATGTTCTTTTCTCACTCTCCTATGACGTATAATACGAGTCCAAAAAAACCACCCCTAAGACATACATACCTACCCCTCGTGATCAAAAATGTTATAAAATTGTAAAAACAAAGTTGTACTACTCAAAGATGATCCAGAAGTCCAAAGTGATTATTGCACACTTCAAAATATACCCTTTTTTCCATTTCTCCCAAAAACTACCTTTCAACTTAAATTTATGTAGCGGAACTTACATATACTTATCAAAGCATCAAAAGCCATATTATTCATAAGAAACTGTTTGCGGGAATTTTATGTTCTTTTCTCACTCTCCGATGGCATATAATACGTGTCCAAAAAGCCACCCCTAAGTCATACATACCTACCCCTCGTTATCAAAAATGTTATAAAAGTGTAAAAACAAACTTGAACTACGTAAAGATGATCCAGAACTTCAAAGTAATTATTGAACACTCGAAAATATACCCTTTTTAAAATTTTTCCCAAAAACTAGCCTTCCACTTAAATTTATGTAGCGGAACATACATATACTTATAAAACGCATCGAAAATAATAATATTCATAAAAGACTGTTTGCGGGAATTTTATGTTCTTTTCACTCTCCGATGACATATAATACGTGTCCAAAAAAACCACCCCTAAGTCATACATACCTACCCCTCGTGATCAAAAATGTTATGAATGTGTAAAAACAAACTTGAACTACGTAAAGATGATCCAGAACTCCAAAGTAATCATGGAACACTTGAAAATATACCCTTTTTACAATTTGTCCCAAAACTAACCTTCCACGTAAATCTATGTAGCGGAACTTACATATACTTATAAAACGCATCAAAAACAAGAATTTTCATGAAAGACCGTTGGCGGGAAATTTATGCTCTTTTTTTGCTCTGCGATGGCATACAATACGAGTCCCAAAAAACCACCCCCAAGAGTTACACACCTACCCCTCGTGATCAAAAATGTTGTAAAAGAGTCAAAACAACCTTGAACTACGTAAAGATGATCCAGAACTCCAAATTAATTATTGAATCCTTGAAAACTTACCCTTTTTACAATTTCTCCAAAAACTACCATTCCATGTAAATTTATGTAGCGGAACTTACACATACTTATAAAACGCATCAAAAACAATAATATTCATGAAAGACTGTTGGCGGGAATTTTATGCGCTTTTTTGCTCTCCGAGGACATATAATACGTGTCCCAAAAAACCACCCCTAAGGCGTACATACCCACCCCTGGTGTTCAAAAATGTAATAAAAGTGTAAAAACAAACTTCAACTACGTAAAGATGATCCAGAACTCCAAATTAATTATTGAATACTTGAAAATTTACCCTTTTTACAAATTCTCCCAAAAACTACCATTCCAGGTAAATTTATGTAGCGGAACTTACATATACTTTTAAAACGCATCAAAAACAATAATTTTCATGAAAGACTGTTGGCGGGAATTTTATGCTCTTATTTGCTCTCCGAAGTCATATAATACGTGTCCCAAAAAACGACCCCTAAGGCGTACATAGCCACCCCTCGTGATCAAAAATGTTATAAAAGTGTAAAAACAAACTTGAACTGCGCAAAGATGATCCAGAACTCTAAATTAATTAATAAATAATTGAAAATTCACTCTTTTCACAATTTCTTCCCAAAACTACCCTTCCGCGTAAATTTATGTAGCGGAACTTACATATATTCATAAAACGCATCAAAATCAATAATATTCATGAAAGACTGTTGGCGGGAATTTTATGCTCTGTGTTTGCTCTCCGAAGTCATATAATACGTGTCCCAAAAGACCACCCCTCAGGCGTACATACCCACCCCTCGTGATCAAGAATGTTATAAAAGTGTAAAAACAAACTTGAACTACGTAAAGATTATCCAGAACTTCAAATTAATTATTGAGTACTTGAAAATTAACCATTTTTACGATTTCTCCCAAAAACTACCATTCCAGGTAAATTTATGTAGCGGAACTTACATCTGCTCATAAAACGCATCAAAGACAATAATATTCATATAAGACTGTCGGCGGGAATTTTATGCTCTTTTTTTGCTCTCCGATGACATATAATACTTGTCCCAAAAAGCCACCCCTAAGGCGTACATACCCACCCCTCGTGATCAAAAATGTAATAAAAGTCTAAAAACAAACTTGAAGTACGTAAAGATGGTCCGGAACTACAAACTAATAATTGAATACTTGAAAATTTATTCTTTTTACAATTTCTCCCAAAAACTACCCTTCCACGTAAATTTATGTAGCGGAACTTACATATACTTATAAAACGCATCTTGCTTACAGCTGTGAGGCCCGTAATAGGGTATCATACTCTCGTCATAATCGTAATCTCTTTTTAAAATCATCAAATCGCGAAACTTTCTCTGTAGGAACGAGATCAGAGGCCTCAGTTTATACATTTTGTCATTCACATTTATATCGGTATTAGGAGCACAGTGAAGGAATTTAGAAATTTCTAAGAACCTATTTCTGCGCATAGCACGTGAAACCATAGGATTATGGACATCTTCACACTCCTCCCAGTATGCGCGTTTGTCCGGAACTCTACTGTACCCTGACATCAGAAGGATAGCGATAAATATACGCATCTCATCCTTAGATATTCTAGGGTTCGGACAGTTTTTAAACATGGCGTACTGGTTCGATTCATTTGTCAAAAGTGTATAAAACTCGTCATCGAAAATCAGCTCAAGATATTCCACGTATGTCTTCCCTGTCAGATGGGTTACATTTAAGTCAGGAAAGACCGGATCGCAATTCAGTATATATTTTTTTCCAGGTGTCAGCAGAAGAAACTATTTTTTGACCTCTTGTCCGTTTTTTCTTTGCAGCGGTTTTAGGTAGGATAAATTCTTTTTCGTTGCTAGATGGCGAATCCTCTCTATCGCTTGAACTGCCATCTTCATCTGCAACGGGCACCACCCTATTGATTTTTCCTTCTCTTGCAGGCCCATGTTTCTGTAACTTCTTACCTGGGTTAAGTTTTTTGGAGGTAGATTGACGGGATGCCACCCTTTTGCGTTTTCCTTCTCTTGCAGGCCCAGGCTTCTCTGAAGTTTCACCCGATTTTAGTTTTTTTGATCCTGGTTCACAACAGCTCTTGCTGCAACTTTCTAAATTTCGGAAAACTACTTCCGCTTCAGTCAAAAGTTGCCGGCCCGAAAGATTGTCAACTGTCCCTCCAGCATCCTCATTGCCTGAATCTTCATCAGAACCCACGTTGGCATTGGGAGGAACCATATATATTTCATTGATATCTTCACCTTCGAAGAGTTCAAGAGCATCGTGAAGTGTCAGATTACTGCGAGAAAAGACGTTTAATATTATATATTTAATTACTAGTATTAATTTTTACATAAGTGCACCATATATGTAACACAAAGGCATCGTGAACGGAAACGGACACATAGACAAAGGATTGCGCAGCTTTTTTTCAACATACTTGAGGATTCCTTAGGACAAGAAAACACCTGTTAGACGTCACGTTACATCACACATATCGTAGGTATAACAATAACTTACCTAACACGATGAGCCATCTTGCCTTCTCCCAAAAACACTGCGCTTGACGGTCCCTTGAATGGTCATGAATCAGAGGAATCACATCTGTGTCCGTACAAGATTATACCAGCAACCCTTCTGACTAACGTGTAAATCGGTGCGATAAAAAAATGTCATTCGTCTCAAAGTTATACTTCGAAAACGTCAAGGCTGCTGAACGTTACATATATGTCACTGTGGGCGGTAGAGGGTTAAGACACTTCCCTTTCGGGCTAGACGTGAATTGCTCGGTTGGAAAGTAGTAGTGTATGGATTGGTATATAGGTATGGGGTAGATAGGTATATAGGTGTACGGTATAGATATTTTAGATTGATCTAGAATTCTGCGTTATTTATTTAAATGACACGATTGTTCCGCAATACTGCTCCGCCCCAGGTTGCTGATCAATCTCTCTAGCGATCACACTACGTGGAGAGCCTCACAAAGTTGTTATCTGTGGTTCCCCACTTGGGCCCATTAATATCCAAGGTCTTTGTCTCAGGCGTCATTAGCTCTACTCCCATTCTTTTATAAACTATTTGTCGCGACACTTTTCTATCCTGGCATACTATTCTATCTTCCTTCACGTCCATACATGTTTTCATGCAAGCTCTCGTGTTTCTATAGCTTCTTATGTCTCTTCGAATTAATGTCTCATTCACAGATTATAACCATTCTTTCAGTGGTCTACCTCTGTGCATTCTGCTATTTACTTTACCTTTATACACCTATTTGGTCAGTCATTCTTCTTTCATTCTTTCAACATGTCCGAACCACCTCAACTGATTTCTTTCCCATATATCAACTAGTCTCTCTGCTGTACCACATTCTTTGAGGATTATCTCGTTTCGTACTTTGTCAATAAGCGTTTTCCCGCATATTATGCGCAGAGGTTTCATGCCAATCGCTTTGATTTCACTTTTGTCCTTTTCTTGACATGTCCATGTCTAGCTACCGTATAGTACATCCGGTACAAATAAAGATTTATATACGGTCATTTTAGTTTTTTTTTTATTTGTTTTTATCTCTGAAAATGGTCCCTGCTCTACTGATAACCTTCTCATCCTCATTTATGCGCCTATCTAACTCCTTATCAATTTCAACGTCGCTAGTGAATAGGCAACCCAGATATATGTATTTGTCAACTTGTTCTAATCTCTCATCATTTAGGACAATTTTGCACATTATTTTCTCATTTTTTCCTTCAGACACCATTACCTTTGCCTTATTTACGTTAATTTTGAGGCCCATGTTCTTCATGCTTATATTAAGTTTATTCAACCTTCTCTGAAAGTTCTCCATTGATTCTGCCATAACAATCTTGTCATCTGCGATAGCCAACCCATGCACCTTCACACTTATCCATAAATATGATAAATAGCCATGAGGACATAACGCATCCTTGTTTCACGTCTTGCACAATATCGAAACAGTCACTCAGTTCAAAACCCATTTTTTCACTTATGGGCTTTTTTGGGACCCTATGAGACAGACTTATGGGGGTGATATTTGGAAAGTCATATTTTATTCGTATTATATCATTTTATTCGAAAAAAACACAAAAAAATGAATTCATTTTTGTGTCGATCTGAACAAATTTCCGGGCGTTATTCATAAAAATTCGAAAAAAATTTTGTGGACCACAAATATTGAAGTCATCATGAAAAATAACATTTTTACATTATTTTGCAAAATCTGAACAAGCAGTACCAGCTTTTTTTGTAGAAAACTAATTTACTTTGTTCAAAATTCATCCATTTGGTTGAGGATTCAAATATTTTCTTAAAAATTCATCTTTGTGGTAGAATAAACCTGGTTGGAAATTACTTTTTATTTGTGTAGAAATGTATTATTTTTTTAAACTGAAAATTCAACTATTCTATTTCTGGTGTATTTGGTTGATAAAATTATTATTTTGTTGAAGATTCATGTCTTTGGTTAAAAGTTATACTTCTTGTTTTAAAAATTATCTTTTTGGTTGAAAATTCGAATATTTTGTTAAAATCTTTTGTTTAAAATTAATTTTTTAGGCTCGTAATTCATTGATTCTGTTTTTGGTAAAAAATGTATCTTTTTTAGTAAAAAATTTAACTGTTTGGTTAAAAGTTCACCTTGCTTGCCTGAATGTTACCTCTCTTGTTAAAAATTCATCTGTTTAGTTGAGGCTTTAATTATTTTGTTAAAAATTCTTCTATGTTCATTGAATTAAACTGGTCAAAAATTCCTTTCTATTTTTGTTGGAAAGTAATTTGTTGAACTGAAAATTGAACTATTCCATGTTTGGCGGAAAATGGATAATTTATAAGTTGAAAATTCAACTGTTTGGTTGAAAACTAATCTTCTTGGTTGAAAATTCATCTGCGTTACCTTAGGTGGGTAGGGGTACAAAATGGCGGACGAAAAAGGGCATGTAACTAAAAAATGTGTCTCTCTCTAATTTGTTTGATTGGATTTGTCCATTTCCGAATGAAAGAGTAATTAGCCTACTTTCATGTACAATAAATGAAGGGGGGAAAATGCAGTGACTTTGTCACAAATGGGAAAGGCACTCGTTACTCTGCCCGGTTAGACCTGAAAAACGTGACGTGGCCTACTCTATTCTTAATGGAAAATCGAGATTCAAATCCGACTAATCGATAGACTGCTACTTCCAATTCTAAGTCATGACTTCCTCCTATTTTCTAATTCTCGGCTATAAAATTCCATTAATAATTTAATTTTTTATGTTCAATTAGTTTTATGCACTGGCGGACTAATATTTCAAGGCAATTTAACATAAAAAAAGAATTTTTTTTCAGAAAATTCGTGCTTGTGCTTTGAAACTTATTCTTTTTTTAGTTAAAAATTCAACTGTTTGGTTTTAAGATTAAAATTTTTGTTTTGTTTTTTCTTTTAAAGATTCATGATTTGAGTTGAAAATTAATCGCTTCCGTTGAAAAATTTAATTAGTTTGTTGAACATTAATTTTTTTTGGGTAAACATTAATTTTTTTAACTCGAAATTTATCTTTTTTAGTCCAAAATTGAACTATTTGGTTTAAAGATTCAATTCTTTTTTTGTGTTTTTTTGAAAGATTCATCATTTTAGTTGCAAATTGATCGCTTTAATTAAAAAATTTAATTATTTTGTGGAAAATTTGTTTTTTTGTTGTTGTTAAAAATGTATCATTTTTAGTTGAATGTTCAACTTTTTGGTTTCAAGATTAACATTTTTTTTGTTCTTTCTTTTAAAGATTCATTATTTTAGTTGAAAAATTTAATTACTTTGTTGAACATTTGTTTTTTTATGATTAAAAATGAATTTTTATAACTCAAAATGTATCTTTTTTAATTAAAAATTGAACTATTTGGTTTCAAGATTAAAATTTGTTTGTTTATTTTGTTCAAAGATTCATCATTTTAGTTGAAAATGATCACTTCAGTTGAAAAACTTAATTATTTTGTTAAAAATTAATTTTTACAACTGCAAATACTATTCCATTTTTTCTTGAAAATTTATCTTTTTTAGTCGAAGTTCAACTATGGTTTTAGGATTAAATTTTTTTTCTGTTTTTTCTATTAAAGATTCATCATTTCAGTTGAAAATTAATCGTTTTTGTTGGAAAATTTAATTGCTTAATTGAACATTAGTTGTTTTTTGGTTAAAAATTAATTTCTTTGACTGAAAATTTTACTATTCCATTTTTGGTTAAAAATTTATCTTTTTTAGTTGAAAGTTCAACTATTTGGTTTCAAGATTAAAAATTTATTATTTTGTTTTGCTTAAAGATTCATAATTTTAGTTGAAAATTGATCGCTTCAGATGAACATTTTGTTAATCATGTTGAAAATTAATTTTTTGTTGTTGTTAAGAATTAATTTTTTTCAACTGAAAAAATTTTAGTATTCCATTTTTGGTTACAAATTTATCTTTTTTGGTTGAAATTTCAACTATTTCGTTGAAATTTGTTTTCTTTTTTAAATAAAAAATATATTTCGTGATAGAAAATGTGTCTTTGTGGTTTGAAACTTCATCTTTTTTAGTAGAGAATTTAACTCTTTGGTTTGAAGTTAAATTACTTTATTCAAAATTAATTTTTTTTGCTCAAATAATAATCATCATTTAAGTTGAAAATTCATCTCTTCGTCTTAAAAATTGAACTGTTTTGTTTAATACGATTAATTTTGAATCAAATAATCGAATTTTCAACAGAAAAGATTAAACGTCAATCAAATAATTGCATTTTCAAAGTATAAAGTACCGAGTAGTTAAATTTTCAAACTAGGAAGTCGAATGTTTTAGAAAACGTTTCACTTTTAAACCCAATAATTAAATTTTGAACCAAATAGTCAAATTTTTAACCAAATTGTTGAATTTTCAACCTACAAAGATTAATTTTGTATCAAATAATCAAATTTATAAACAAGAATGATTAAAAATTAATATAACAATTACATTTTCAAAGGAGAAAGTCGACTATTTTAGAAAACAGTTGACTTTTAAACCCAAAAATTGAATTTTCATGAAAAAAGTTAAATTTTTCTCCAAATTGTTGAATTTTCAAACTAGAAAGATGAATTTTGAGTCAAAGAATCAAATTTATAAACAAGAATAATTCAATATTAATAGAACAATTGCATTTTCAAACGAGAAAGTCAAATGTTTTAGAAAACAGTTGACTTTTAAACCCAAAGATTGAATTTTCAAGAAAAAAGATACATTTTTAACCAAGTTGTTGAATTTTTAACATAAAAAGATGAATTTTGAATGAAATAATGGAATTTTCAAACCGAACAGATTAAATGTCAAACAAATAATTGAATTTCAAAAAGTCAAATGTTTTAGAAAACAGTTGACTTTTAAACAAAATAATTAAATTTTCAACAAAATAGTTGTATTTTCAACCAAATTGTTGATTTTTCAAACTAGAAAGTCGAATTTTTCAGAAAACAGTTGACTTTTAAAACCAAAAATTGAGTTTTCAACCAAATAGTTAAATTTTTAACCAAATTGATAAATTTTCAACCTACAAAGATTAATTTTGAATCAAATAATCGAATTTTCAACAGAAAAGATTAAACGTCAATCAAATAATTGCATTTTCAAAGTAGAAAGTCGAATTCTTTAGAAAAAAGTTGACTTTTAAATCCAAAAATTAAATTTTCAACAAAAAAGTTAAATTTTCAAACAAATTGTTGAATTTTCAAACGAGAAAGTCGAATTTTTCAGAAAAAAGTTGACTTTTAAACCTAAACATTGCATTTTCAACAAAACAGTTACATTTTTAACCAAATAGTTAAATTTTAAACCAAATTGTTTGATTTGTAACACACAAAGATGAATTGTGAATCAAATAATCGAATTTTCAAACAGAAAAGATTAAAGATCAACCAAATATTTGAATTTTCAAACTAGAAAGTCAAATTTTTCAGAAAACAGTTGACTTTTAAACCTATAACTACATTTTCAACAAAAATGCTAAACTTTTAACCAAATTCTTGAATTTTCAAACTACAGAGATGAATTTTGAATCAAATAATCGAGTTTTCAAACAAAGAAGATTAAAAATTAACCAAATAATTGAATTGTCAAACTAGAAAGTCAAATGTTTTAGAAAAAATTTGAGTTTTAAACCCAAATATTGAACTTTCAAGAATAAAGTAAAATTTTTAACCAAATTGTTGAATTTTCAACCTTCAAAGATGAATTTTGAATCAAATAATCGAATTTTCAAACAGAAAAGAATAAATTTCAACTAAATAATTGCATTTTCCAACGAGAAAGTCGAATGTTTTAAACCACAGTTGACTTTTAAACCAAATAATTAAATTTTCAACAAGACAATTAAATTTTTAACCAAATTTTTTAATTTTTAACCTACAAAGATGAATTTTGAATCAAATAATCGAATTTTAAAACAGAAAAGATTAAACGATAAACAAATAATGAAATTTTCAAACTAGAACATCGAATATTTTACAAAACAGTTGAATTTTACACCCAATAATTAAATTTTCAACAAAATAGTTACATTTTTAACCAAATTGTTGAATTTTCAAACTAGAAAGATGAATTTTGAGTCAAATAATCAAATTTATAAACAAGAATGATTCAATATTAATATAACAGTTTCATTTTCAAACGAGAAAGTCGACTATTTTAGAAAACAGTTGACTTTTAAACACAAAAATTGTATTTACAACAAAAAAGTTTAAACATCAAAGAAATAGTTGAATTTCCAAACAAGAAAGTTTAAAGTTTTGAAAACAGTTGACTTTTAAGCCCAAACATTGAATTTTCAAGAAAATAGTTAAATTTTTAACCAAATTATTGAATTTTCAACCTAAAAAGATGAATTTTGAATAATAATAATAATAATCGAATTTTTAAACAGAAAAGAATAAATGTCAACTAAATAATTGAATTTCCAAACGAGAAATTTGACTGTTTTAGAAAACAGTTGAGTTTTAAACCCAAAAATTGAATTTTCAACAAAAAGAGTTAAACATTAAAGAAATAGTTAAATTTACAAACCACAAAGTCGAATGTTTTGAAAACATTCGACTTTTAAACCCAAAGATTGAATTTTCGAGAAAATAGTTAAATTTGTAACCAAATTGTTGAATTTTCAATCTAAAAAGATGAATTTTGAATAATAATAATAATGATAATCGAATTTTCAAACAGAAAAGAATAAATCTCAACTAAATAATTGCATTTTCCAACGAGAAAGTCGAATGTTTTAAAACGCAGTTGACTTTTGAATCCAAAAATTAAATTTTCAATAAAAAGGTTCAATTTTTAACCGAGTAGTTGAATTTCCAAACTAGAAAGATGAATTTTGAGTCAAATAATCAAATTGTTAAACAAGAATGATTAAAAATGAATCCGGCTCGATAGATATCAATATCCTCTCATTGAGGATGCCAGTGAATAGCTTGTAGCTGGTGTTTAAGCAAGCTATGTGCCTGTAGTTCTGTGGACTTGACTTGAATCTGAAAAGTTCCTGGTTCAAGCAATAACATTCTTCACTTCTTCAGCAGTGAGTAGTGGACACTCTTCCTCTGGAGCCTGCAACCTTTGTCTTTGGCAAAATTTACGAAAGACTGATATATCTAAAGCGTCCCCATTTAGCTGATAAGTAACTTCATACACTTCCTCCCAGAAGACTTGAATCTGGTGGAATTTTCCTGAACTACACAGAACAGATTCCAGAGATTCACATCTTCGGGGAGAAAATCAGAGAGAGCATTATTAGCTTCAGATAATTTGTCCATCCTGAGAAAGACTTTTTGGTGGATAGATCTCCTGCTTCGTATGTTGGCATTATCGTCTACCTGTGAAGGTGGTCTTGCCGAAACGGGTGGTTCTTTCGCTGGAGGATTTTGCTCTTCGTTTTGCCGATAAAGAGCTTCATATCAATTTTTGCGCAAAAAAGATACCTGATCTCTTAGATACTGAGGCGTTTTATCAGCATATTTCGGGTGCATATTGCCCAAACGTTCATGTAACCCCTGCATGAATGCTCTTTGCCAAGGTGAACTTCTTCGCTAACAGGTAAGGCTGTCCCTTTAGAGTTGGTCCGACAACCTGAATCTATGTTCTGGCGTTTTTCCGGGGGCATTGCCTGTTCGTCGCCTCGGTTCGGTGCTATTGCCACTCACAACTGAACCATGGCCTCCATCCGAGGGAGGCCTATTGTGGGTAGCACTGCGTGATACTAGTGACACAACCGCGTAATTCGTTTCGTTGGGGAGTCAGCCCATTGCAACGTGGCTGACTGCAAGGACCGTAGCTCTCTGGCGATGGGATCGCCACATCCCTACGCCTTCACTGTAATTATTAATTTTTTTGTTTTTTTTTTGTCCTCGTTTTGAAAGGAACCCCGTTTTCCATCATAGCCACGGACCAAGTCAAATGACTGGTGCGATGTGAATATAGATAGTTAAATTAATACGATGTATGAGATCATTTGCGATGAGGTATTAGGTACAAAATTAGAAGCATGGTGTAGTTTGCAGGTCGTCTTTTACCGCTGTTACGCTCACACAGCGGCCGTAAGTGTAACAGCCCCTGACGTTTGGGTAATCCCATTGGGTCCCCTTGTGAGCCTAAGCGTGACCAAAAAAACTCTTTTCATAAGGAGAGGACGTCAGCCACGCTGTTGGCTGATATCTCTGACTCACTGAAGCAGTAACTGCCAGTGATTGTAAGACGTTTCCTCGCAATCGCAGGGCAACTACAAAGAACGTGAGTAGCTGTTTCATCATTCATTCCGCACAGACGAGAGAGAAGACTTTCCGCAAGCCCTATCTTATGTCTGTGATATCCGAGGTTCCAATGTCCTATGAACATTTCTGTTAAGACTTTGATCTCTTTTCTTCCTAGCTAGAGTATTTCTCTTGTTCGGTTAAAGTTAAGCTTTGAGCCCAAGAGTGTTTTGGCCTTCTGCAACCAGAGACCAAATCCCACTCATTCTGATATTCCTCAATTAGCCAACTGTTGAGTTCTTCAGTGACTGACCTACTGGGAATACCTACAACTGGCTCGGGTATAGTAAAATTTCTTCTTGCTGCTAGTTTGGCTAGCCTATCCGATATTTCATTGCCCTTGATACCGCTGTTTCCAGGGATCCATAGCAAAGTATCTTGGCTTTCCGTCGCTAGCAGATTTAATGCCTCAAAGCACTCCCATACTAATAGCCACGTGGCCGTTGTTCCATTCAAGGCCAACATAGCAGTTTTGTTGTCTGAGCAGATACGGATGTTCCTTTTGTTGTCATGCTCCTTTGTCTTGTAGGCGCACTGGAGTATGGTCATAATCTCAGATTGGAGAACTGTGACGTAGGACACAAACTCGATTGTGAAGCCCATTCCATTCCTTCTACGAAATACACTGACTACTGCATTCTCCTCGTTCCTGGAGCCATTTGTAAGCCAGTAGTCCCCATCACTGTGCAGGTGTGCGTCACTGTTAACTCGTTTCTCATTCGTGGATAGGCCAGGAGACTTGCAGGGGCTGAAGGACTTCAGGGCCCATCTAAACCTGGCAGGAGTGACAATCTCGTAGATAGGCCGTCGCTTTGCGCCTAGTTATGCCGCATGCGACTTGATTGCCTCTGATGTGCTGTCTCCACTTCTCCAAACCTTGAAAAACCTGGGAAATCTGCCTTGATCAGGTGAGCTAAGGTGTCCTCGTCCGACACTAAGTAACCCCCGCCGGGCAATTCCAGAGTGCCGAGAATAGCGTCAGGATTTTGAGAAAGCAGTTTATTCAGTCTAGTCGCCTCAGCTTCCTTCTCGATGTAAGTGCAAAAGTTGATCCAGCTGTCTTGCTTCGCTTTACGTATCACACCCCTGTATTCATCTCTCATAGTTGTGAATGAGGTCCATAGTTCCTACGTTTCGCCATTATTGGATCGTGTGAACCCCTCTCTGGTTTCCCTGCGGAGCTCTTTGTGTTGCCCATTCCACCAGAATGTCTCCCCAGCCTTTCGGACTCTTGTAGGTCGACAATTACTTTTATAAGTAGCTTTGATGGCTTCCGTGAAAGTGTTGGCTGCCATCTCCAGGGTATCCACGTCTCGAATTGACCTGGGAACTGTGTTAGCTAAGCTCTTTTACCCTTCCACCATACTACCATCATACATCTGTATGTAATTATATATGTATGTCTGCCTGTATGCATATATGTCTGTATATCTGCATGTATGTCTGGCTGTTAGTACGATAACTTATAAAAAAACTAATCTGTTAGATTGTTCTCAAGTATACTCTTTTAGCGTCAAAAATTTGAAGGTCAAGTTCGTTCGCCATCCATTTTTGATAGAAATTGAAAAAGTAAGAGAATTTGGAAAATTTTTGAGACTGCTTCTTTTCAAGATTTAAAAATTCTATGTGCGGCTATTTTTAGTACTCAAGAATTTGAACAATTTATGACGACGACTTTTTGTGATCTTCAGAAAATTACCAATGTTGTAGCATTTTTGAATAAAAAAAATCAAAGGTAAGTGAACATTTTAAGCCATACAAAGCACGATACGAAAAAAGTAAAGATAAAGAAAACGCTGATTTTTGGCATCCTTACAAGATCATCATACCAACTATTTGAACTTTTTTGAAAAATTAAAAATTCAAATTTTGATCGCACAAAAAATACTCAAAAATAAAAAATTTCATTTTTCGGTGAAACTATGAAAGATACGAGAAAAAAAACAAGGGAACAAAAACTGTGCACCGAAGAACGATCTGCAAATTTCTTATATGTGACTTTTTGATACGACGTGCAGTTTTTGTTTTAATTGTGAAAAATGACTAATTTTTCTATTCAATTGTCAAAAACAAGACAAGGTACGAAAAGAAATTAATGCACAAAAGTTGTTAACCCTAAACCGATCTACAAATTTTTTATAAAATACGTTTCCGCAAAATGCGTATCTATGATCAAACCGTAAAAAGATCATTGAAAATATATGAATTAATTTTTTACAAAAATGAAACAAGGTGCAATTCAATGTTAGTTAACAGAGTTTTTTCATACGATGCCCACTTTTTTATTATAAAAAAAGAAAATGAAAATACATTTTTTTCAATATTAATGTATATTATGAATTTTAATAATATAAATTTATTAAAATGATACATTTTTTAGGGTACCTGAAAATGAAAATCAATGCAAACCAAAGTAAAAATACTAAAGTAATCATGAAAAAAAATTAGCACCTCATTTTGAAAATATCTGAATAAGCAGTCCCAGGCCAAACAAAAGAAATAAATATAACATACATTGAATATAAAACTGTTGAACACAATGTAGAAAAATTTACATTTCGGACAAAACTCGATCGCGAAGCACGAGATACATGATGAAAATGTATTAGTCAAAGTGGAAGAAGTTTTAGCAAAGGAGAATCCACAATCACCAAATCACAGTTGTCGATGCTTTGACGAAACGCGAGATCCAACTGACGCGCACCCTAGGCGAACTCAAACTAGCGAGCGAAGCGAGCCGCGTGCCATGACAATGTGCCGGCGCAGCCGGCAGACTCCCCGTGATTCTATTTGTATATATATAAAAATATATCATATGTATAATTTTTGGACGTGTAGAAAACTAACAAGACTTGTTCATTGCTTTCGTCTCACGCAATTTTTACATTGAAAGAAAAAAGAAAGACCAAAGGCACAAAGTTTTAGTCAACAAGTAATTCCAATTTCCAAAATCAAAATTTTTCCAATAAAGAAAAGCTTTGTGGTGAAAATTCGACAAAGATATCGTGGATGTGACATATCATATTGTTTGCTTTCGTCCACGTTGAAGACCGGGGTAGAAAAATAAAGAATACATTTTAAACGAGTTTTATGAGAGTGTATTTAAGGTTCAAGTGAGAGTTCATTCAATGCAATATTTGGCATAAATTATATTTTCTTACGAATGAGATTGTTGTTTAGCTAAGTCTTAGGTACTCCAAGGCCCACTTTTGAACAGAATCCAAAGAGGTTGGGATAAAATCTTTTTTTTCACTGCTTCACTGAATAACGTTTAAAATTATATTAATAATTATTATAATTTGTACCATTCCTAAACATTTATCCTTATTTCGTCACCCACTTTAGAACGTACAAATAATGACAACTCCCGTCATGACCAACCAAATTAAAATCAGTTTACGTTTTAGCATACTATTATCAACTATGTTGAAAATGTATGCACTATTCTCGAAAATTTCACTCACTTGTATTTGACGACCACCAAACAACCTTCTTCAAGCCCATAGTCACGTCTTCCTAGTATCTAGCAGGAAAACTCAATAAACGTTTCGGAATCTTAGAATAACCAGGAAACTTTCTTCTTAAAGTCCACACAACTCACGCAAGTACGCCCTCCAATTTTCAGATCCCCAAAAAACAATCCTGAAATCAATTGCTATCCATTCAGGAATATGTTTTCCAAAAAGTATTCCAAAAACACAGTTCCCAGTCTAAAAATCTAATCCGGTCACGACAAGTCACCCTCAGGAAACTTGAGGTTATCATCTCTGTCCCATTATTATATTCCCTGCAACCTTCAAAAGTCAGAAAAGAAGCAAGGGGGACACTGCAAATGCAAATTGGCACCATCTGGCAAAAACATCATAACCAAGCAGAATAGAAATAATTACGCCAGTGACCTTCCAAAGAATCGACTGGATATTTCCTAGCCCAAAGTAATATTCAACGACCCCAAAGAACCGCACTGAGCACATCAAGCGAAGCGCATTTTATCTGAATTCGGTTCTAAAGTTTAGGTCTTGTTTTGCATGAAGGCACTTAAGTACGTACCACTTTTCAATCTGAAGTTAGCAAAGTAAAATAGTACGAACGATGGCATCAAAACAAGACGATTTGGTACTATAACGGGACGCTAAAAAAGTGATGCTCAATTAAAATGGAACCATAGTTTTTACAGTGAATGGAACCCTTCAATAGTAAGAAAAAATCCTTTTGCAGCACCTTGAGAATTTAATCTGGAGAATATTTTATAGAATTGTTTAAGATTCACAATTTATATTATGTGTTGGAGACATGAAATTCTAAATTATTTGAAAATTACATATAGGTATAGGTAATTTTCCAGCAATCTTCGGTTTTAAATAATTGTAATATTTTTCAACGCAGAATAAGACTTTGGTACACTGATATTCTTTTCCCGGAATATTAATTAAAAATGTTCATTATAAGTATTTCTAATTTTGAATTAAACATTGTGAAATTACTTGTAAATAGCGCAAGGCGCGCGAGATCGACGGAAGGCGGCACGGAGTACGGTGTCCCCACCGCTCCGTTGCGACTCCAGTTTCGGGAGTCTCAGCCAATCAGCGGGCCAGCAGCCGCTCCCTTCTTCGCTCGAGCTCTCGCCCCTCTTATCCATATAAGCCGGTGCACGAGCAGATCTCGTCACTTGGCATTGCGACTCTCCTGACTATTTGGTAGGACGGTGCTCGACTTGAGCTCCGCTACCAATTCAGCCAGATCCACGAGACTTTTGAGCAATCAGCCAATAAAACTGTTCAATCAATTGCAGTGCCTTTTTCCTGTACCTCTCTCTCCTCATACACTCTCTGCTTTTCTTTTCCGCGGTCTGCCTTCGAGGCTCCGCATCTTCACTATCTGTTAGTGTGGTCTGCCTTTGGGGTCCCATACACCCTCTTTCTCTCCCCCCCCTTTCCGCGGTCTGCCCTCGTGGCTCCGCTCTCTCTCTCTCTCTCTCTCTCTCTTTTAGCGGTCTGCCTTCGTGGCCCCGCTCTCTCTCTCTCTCTTTTCTACTTTCTCTCTTTTCCTACCTTGTCCTTCCTCCCAGCCGTATTACTAGCAGGGAAATCCGCCGCTCCCGTCCCAGCAAAGGCAACCGAGATCGCCGTCTCCGGGCTGCTCTCCTCTCCTTCGCTTCCCGGTCTCCTTTATTCCCTGCTCTCCTCCAACCCAGCACGTGGTGCCCCTCCGCCTTCGGGCTGGAACGGGGGCCCACCAATAACATTGTCTGTCGGTGCCCCTCTGCATGGCCACAGACTAAGAGGCGGTCACCGCTCGTCTTGACACGTGGCCCGACTAGCGCCCGTCTGGCGCCCGTGTCAATAACGAACCTCGGCGCCTTCCTTCAACAGGACGAGAACCTGCCCGTACGAGCCCTACACAGCTTCACCAACACCACAGCCGGTGCCTACATAGCACCTATCTAGCGCCTGCCTAGCGCCGACAAGATTCTTCTACGCTATACCATCACCGATCTTCCTTTTAATTAAGTCGGGAACATAAATACAAAACCCGGCTTACATCAGTTGACAGATAAACTTTAAAAAAATTTTAATCCAAATATCTGCTTGATAATTAACTTGTTTCTTGGAAATTCAACTGTGAAAATCCCTTTTGTTGAAAATTCAACATTCGTCTTTTTGGATAGAAAATCCATCTATTTTTCTTAAAAATTCAACTGTATTTTTTATCTTTTTTTTTTTAATGGAAAATTCGTCCTTCCGGTTTGAAAATACGATGGTCTTCTAAAAATTTGTCTTTTTGGTTTTAAAATTAAATAAATTCATCGACAAATTTGGATTACTTGACTAAAAAATATTTCTTTGTTGAGAAAATAACTCTTTTGTTGAAAATTCATTTATTTGGTTGAAAATTTAACTATTTTGTTGTAACCTTGTTTATTTAGTGGAAAATTAATCTTGTTTTGTTTCAAAATCAATTACTTGGTTGGAAATTAACTTTTTCTTGAAAAATTTATATTTCCAAGTTGAAAATTCAACTGCTTTGCAGAAAATTCGTCTTTTCTGCTTAAAAATTATGTTTAGTTGAAGATTTGTCTTTTTGAGTTGAAATTTCAATTATTTGATTCAAACTTAACTTTTTTGGTTTTACTTCAACTGTTTTCTAGAGAATTCGCTTCTTCATTTTAAAATTAAACAATTCCGTCGAAATTTTTCTTCTCACTTCACTGAAAATATTTCCTGGTGCAAAATTCAACTCTTTTGTTCAAAATTCAAATATTGTATGATAAATTAAATTATTTTGTGGGAGAATTAATTATTAAAAAAAAACTGTTTTGTTGAACAATCGTGTTTTTAGATTAAAAATTCGACCTTTTATTCTAAAAATTTACCTGTTTTGTAGAAAATTCGTTTGTTTGGGTTGAAATTTCTATTATTTGTGTAAATATTTTCTGTTTGAAGATTGAACTCTTTTGTTGTAAATTTAATTATTTTATTAAAAATTGAATTGTTTTTGGTTGTAGTGTAATCTTTTTTGTTGAAAAATTCGACTTTTTGATTGACATTTCATCTTTCAAGGTTTTAAATTCAATCATTTAAAAAAATTCAACTATATTGTAGAAAACTCAACTAGTTTCTTAGAAAATCGTCAATTTTTTATGAAAGAAAATTTTGTCTCTTACATAAAACGATTAAAAATTAATTTTTATCTCTGAAAATCGAAAAATTGAAATTTTCAAAAAAGTAGAGTATGATTCGAAAATAGTAGGGGTAAAGGTAAAGGTAAAGGTAAAGGTAAAGGTAAAGGTAAAGGTAAAGGTAAAGGTAAAGGTAAAGGTAAAGGTAAAGGATAAGGTAAAGGATAAGGTTAAGGTTAAGGTTAATGTAAAGGTAAAGGTAAAGGTAAAGGTAAAGCTAAAGGTAAAGGTAAAGGTTAAGGTAAAGTTAAAGGTAAAGGTAAAGGTAAAGGTAAAGGTAAAGGTAGAGGGAAGGTTTCTGATGGAGTTGAAGCTATACGGAATAGGGCATGAGTAGAGTAATGTTATAATGTGGGCGATGGGCTCTATGGGGAAGACGAAGATGGGCGACAATGAGGAAACAATGCAATGCGTCGTCGACGCGGACGTAAGGGAATGGAGAAAGACGCGCGAGTAACCGTCGAACAATGTGCCGAAACAATGCGCGGAAGAAGGACGCCCCCGTGTAACAATGTGAACAATAGGCAGATAGTTAGAGAAAGATAGAGCGAGTTTGGCAGTAACAGATACGAGTGAGAGGGGAAAAAAATGGGTGCTGCGATTTCTGAAGCGGACCAGCTTCTCAGGCTCCCCTCGCCACTCCACCCCAGCCCCCACAGCGAGGTCAGAGATCTAATAAAAAATGGATCAATTTTCATTGCTCCTTTTCAAAGGAACTCGTTTTCAACAATCAGAGATACAATATTGCACCAAATTAATTAGGAATCGAAGATTATGAATCGACTTTTTTGTCAAAAATGTTTTTATATGATTAAATAAACTTTCAAGTGAGCCCATATTCAATAGGGTGGTCCAAAAATGCAGTGGATTTTTTTCTAATTTTTATGCATATCGCCCGGAAATTTCTTGAAATCTACAAATTAAAAAACAAAATGAATGAATTGAAGATTTTTTAGAGATTTTTGATTTTTTTGCGTTTTTAGAAATATGTCTAATACATAGGAAACTACTTTATACTGCTAATTAGATGTTCACATAAATTGCTTAAAAGATTTATTATTTTTTCAGCAATTTTCTCTTAGAATAGAGGTAGAAAGTCGCGGGTTTTCCAACAATTTTCCACTTTTTGTCCAATTCTTAATTAAAGAGAGATAATGGTTAATTAATGTTGACAAGAATAATTGCTCAAACAATTCATCATCATTTTTAATAATATTCTTTCAGAATAAAGCTAGAAAACTGCAATTTTAAAAAAATGTTCCACTTTTTGTTCAATTTTTAATTAGAGTGAGGTGAATAATTAATTAGAGTTGACAAAATTAATTGTTTGAGCAAACAATCATTATTTATACCTATCTTCTCCTAGAGTAATGATAGATACTTGCGGTTTATTTCTGAAATGATTAACATTGCTTTGCCTTTTTAGCTATGAACAAATAATGAATAACCAAAACTTTTACAAGTCATTTACAGACCTAGTCCTCCCACCTACACCTAATTATGCCACTCTTTGTTTTTGTCTCTTGTGTGAGATAGCCTTTCTGTTTTTTTTAAACATTGAGAAAGGAGCAAAAATAATGAACTTAAAACAATAGCATACTATTTAAAAAATGATTCTTGTGGGGGTTCACTTATTATTTGTTCATAACTAAGAATTCGAAGCAAAACTTGCAATAATCATTACCTCACTAAGTGAAAAGTGGACAAAAAGTTTAATAGTTCGGAAAAAGCCGCAACTTTTTAGCACATTGTTTCAAGAGAGTATTATTAACATTAATATTAAGTTGTTTGAAAAATTATGTTTGTGAACATTAATAAGGTATGACCTTACTCTAATTGAAAATTTGACAAAACGTGGAAAAATTTGAAAAAAAACCGCGACTTTCTAACACTATTCTTAGAAAAAATTGCTGAAAACAATAATAAATTGTTCAAACAATTATGTAAACATTCAATTATCAGTATAAAGTAGTTGTTGATGTGTCAAGAATAATTTGAATGGTGAAAAAACCGCAAAAAATTCATGATTTGGGCCAAAAATTCGCAAAATAGTTTTTTTCACTTACGGGGGTTCTTGGGACCATATAGAACAGACTTATAGGGGTGATATTTGAAATGTAATATTTTATTCGTATTCTATGGCTAACTGTGAACATAATTGTTGAGTTTCAACTCGATTCACCTACAATTGATGATTCTGAGTAAAATGTATAAAAACGTATTTTTTTTTTATGGGAAATACGTGTCAAATTTCATGAGGCTTGTGTCACCTCTACATATCATTTTTTTCGATTAAAAAAAATGGATTAATTTTTTTGTGAATTCGAACAAATTTTTGGACTATATAAATGGAAATCCGAGAGAGCAAATTTTTGGACTACCCTAACATTGAACCTTCTTTGACTAATAATTTATGAAATATGAATTTTTTAATTAAGGGCAAGCCTTCACTGAAAAAGTAGAAAATATAACTATTCCTTTTAAAATGTATGCATTTTATTGAAAATTCATCCTTTTTGGTAGAAAACAAATTTTATTGGGTAAAAATAAAACTGATTGGTTGAAAATTAATCGGTCGCAGTAGAGGGTTGACGCATTTTGTAGAAAATTCATATTTTTCAGTTAAATTCAACTCTTTTTGATTTAAATTTGGAATATTTTTTGGTTAAAATATCATCTATTACATTTTTGTTAAAAAGTCATCTTTTTAGGTTGAAAATTGAATTCGTTGTTCTTGAAAGTTCATTTCCCTAATCAAAGATACATAATTTTAGTTAAAAATTCATCTAAATTTCAAATTGTCAAATTTTAATTGCTCTGAATTTAAAATGATTCAAATTCAAAAGTTTTTAATTTTTTAATTGGTAACGCTTTTAATTATAAATAATACAATTTCAATTCCTCTGAATTTTAAATGATCTATTTTCCAAAATTCGAATATTAAAATATTCAATTTGTAACGTTTTGACATTGTCCTATTTTCGAAATTTGAATCCGAAATAATTAAATTTCGTGATTCTTCAATTTAAAGAAATGTTTAATTTTTAGCGCTTCGACTTAGAAATTACACAATATTATTCAACTACTTTTTCTATTTAAAATGTCCAAAGTCCAGATTTTTATCTTGTGCATTTTATAAAACAATTAGAAAAAATCTACTAAAATAGCATGTATTTTAACCAACAAGATTTTAATGCTTAAAATATTTCTTTTTAGTTTCGTAATAATGTCAAGAACATGAGTATAATGTTGTTAAAAAAATACACTTAGTTAATCGTTTAAAGTATTAAATGAAATACTTATATTCTTGTTTAGAATGCTTCCTTATTTTCATTTTTTTTTGTCATTTCTGAATACAAATAGGAATTCACGATAATAAAAATCATTTTATGCAGCTGTAGCATAAAGTAACAAAAGTATATATCAAAAAGAAATACAAAAAGAAAATTAAATTTATCAGCTTCTTTTAGAAATTTTATCAATCCAAAAAATTATGTTTCCTCAATTTTATAGATAAAAACTTAAAAATCTCATGCAACATGATCTTTATTTTAATCATAAACTAAAAACAGATGTTTGAAAAAATAATAGGATGTAGTTCGTTAAAATAAATGCGATTTTAGTCGATTTTTTGTTAATATTTCTATTCTTTGGAATTTTTTTTAAATGTACAAGATAAGCAAGGTGGAAAACCTGAAATTTTCAGAGAATTTCGTATACCTGGAGAAACTTGGAAATTCCAGGAATTTTTTCAAGAGCGCGCTTAACTTTTTTTTTAATTGCAATTTAAAATTGAATAACAATGATTCTCCATTTGTAAACGTAGCTTTCTATTATTACATTTAACAATTTTAGTTAAAATTCTTTTTTTTTTTTGAAATTTTTTAAACTGAAAAATGCCACTTGAATATTCCATCATTTTAGTTTAAAATGCATCTCTTTGGTTGAACATTAATTTTTCCAACTAAAAATTTAACTATTCAATTTTGTGTTGAAAAATTAATTTGTTAGATAAAAATTCGTCTTTTTCTAGTTTTTTTATTTTTTTTTTTTGTTTTGTAAAAATTATATTTTTTAACTGAAAATGAAGAACCATTCTAATTGAATATTCATCATTTTAGTTGAAAATGCATCTCTTTGATTGAACATTAATTTTTTATCTGAAAATTTGATTATTCAATTTTTTATTGACAATTTACTGTTTTTAGTTGAAAATTCATGTATTTTGTTGAAAATACATCCTCTTTGGTAGAAATTTATCTCCTTGATTGAAAATTAATCTTTTTTGTTTCAAATTTTACTATTAAAGTTGAAGATTCATCATTATACTTGAAAATTCATCTGTTTGGTTTAACAATTCAACTATTGCAGTTAAAGATTCATCACTTTCTAAAAAATGTAAATATTTTTTTTGATTATTTTTTTTTTGTTGACATTTTTTTTTCAAATTCATCTTCTATAGTTCAAAATTCAACTATTTGTTTGAAAATTTGTCTTATTTGGTTGAAAATTAAACCATATCATTAAAAATGTATGTGGTTTTTTGAAAAATTGTCTTTTTTGGTAGAAAATTATTCTTCTTGTTTGAAAATGTATCTTTTTGGTAGAAAATTCAAGTAATCCAGTTAAATATTCGTCATTTTTATTGAAAATTCATAACTTTGGTTGAAAATATACTTTTGTTTTGTGGAAAATTATTATTTTTTAACTAAAAATTTAACTTATTTATTTTTGGTTGAAAGCTGATCTTTAGTTCAAAATTCAACTATTTGGTTGAGAATTCATATTTTTTGTTGAAAAATTATTTTTGATGAAGAAAATTAATCTTTTTCTTGAAAATTCAACTACTTAGTTAAAAATCCATCTATCTTGTTGAAAATGTAATATTTTTATTTGAAAATGTAGCAATTTGAAGCGGTTTAAATTTAATTTAATATAATTCACACTTTAAATTTAACTAATTATGCACCGAATTTTAAGTATAAGAAGATAAAATAAAAATTTGTTTGAATTATAATTCAAATGCATGGACTTTAGAGACAAATATTTAAAAAGTGGTTCATTATATTTTTAATATTATTTAATTAATCGATGGTGCTAACATTTTTAAGAATATCTTGTAATATAATTTGCGAAAGCTTTCTAATTTAAACATATTAATTGAATTCCTAGAAAGCGAAAAGAAAGATTACACTGGTTTACAAAAAAAAAGGCGTGGACTATTTGACAAGACCACTTTATCCTTATGTATTTTGACGCGCGGAATACGAATCCGAGGTCTATTTACCTCCATCACGTCAGGTTAAAGGTCATTTCAACGTCAAATACAGAAAAAGCCGTGCAATAAACTTCAAAAAACCTTTCACATATGTTTTTTGGGGCGCTGAATCGAAATCCGAGGTCTATTTACCTCCAACGCTTCAGTTTCAAGGTCATTTCAAGGTCAAACACAGGAAAAGCCGTTCCACAAACTTCAAAAACCTTTTACATATGTTTTTGGAACATGAGAGTAAAGTCAGGCTAAAACATTTCACGCAATCAGCAGTAGCTGAGCATCATATTGAAACCGGACATAGTATTTTATTTGACAAAACAACCTTTATCGCAAAAACGTACAATATTTTTGCAAGAAAACACAGAGAAGCAATCGATATCTCAAAACACCCTGATAACATCAATAGGCACAATGTATATAATACCAATCCCATTTGGCTTTCCGTCCTCCCGGGTTTTTCAAAAGACTTGATCAGCCAATCAAGTTCGAGCAGTTCCCACCATGGGGCGCTCTGGCCAATCATAGGTATCGTAGAGAATCTATATAAGAACAACGTAACCTGAAACTTCAGTTTCTGGTCAGCCCTGAAGCATGTTTGATTTCAAATTTGGCTTAAAGTGACAATTACTAACGCATTTACCTTATTTGTTTAAGATTGTATTTCAGTTTTTAAATTACCTCGTCTACGGGGCGTGCTTGACGTTAATTCTTCATTCGTTGTTTCTGTAAAAAGAAATAATATAGGAATTTTCCTCTAATGACATTTTTTAGTGTACCCCAAAGCAAATAGTCGATATAAAAATGCTCTCGCAGATCTTTTTTTCTTAAAACAAGTTCAAAAGTATACAAGTTTTAATTTTCAGGTAATTGTACCTGTTTGTCATATTTTAATACAATTTAAATTAAATTTACGATTGTACAATAGGTTGGTCCAACAATGAATGTGAACTTTTTTTTTTTTAATTCCATATTAGGTGAATCGAGTTGAAACTGATTGTTTCTTCTCCCATTTCGTTGGATATAACCAAGCTAGTTTTAAATTTGTTCCAGCTTAAATATCAACGATTTGAAAATGAGAATTTTCAGTCTCATATATGCACCACCATACCTAGGTGGACATCTAGGGAATTAATTATACCCATTTAAGGTGTCAAATCGCTCCTTCTCAACAGAGTTTGCTTTAGATTTTCAAAATTTGTTTGAGTTTTATATTTTCCTTATTTTTCATAAAAAATGAAAATTACATAGCAAACTCTGTAAAAATGAAGTGCTCTGAATAAGTATGAACTTGAGTGTCTATGCAAGTTTATTTTTATCTAATACATTTTTTCCCAACGCAGAATATACTTTATTGCTTCACTAAATCAAATTTTAAACACCTCACTAGTTACTAGTGAACTAATTGCTTCTTGAAAATGTCTCAAATCATTCAGAATTTTGTATAATAATTTTTAAAAGTGATGGAGTCACAAAAAGAAAAGTTAATTCAAACGACGTGATGGTGTAACATTTTCATCTTTATGAAAAAAAGAAGGCCATCTTGAGAAATTTTTCATGTGACCTAGTCCGTTCCCATCTACAAAATATTTCCATCTCATTGATCGAATTTCGTTGTTTTTCTGTAAGTGTATGGGCATTAAAGAAATTATTTTTGATGTGAATGAAGTAGGGTAAAATAGATTGAGTGTGTGAGTAGTTCTTGCTTTTCCATTCTCTGGTGTTTGTGGAGGTGATGTAATATGATCCACGATCATGTGGTTTAATCTAGCGAAAAGTTTTACAATATTGCCTTCTCACTGTTTCAGCAAATCTGAAAATGTTACACAATTGCGTTCTTTTATTAAACGTTTCTATTTTACAAATTTCTAATTCCCAGAAGATTTTTCTTATGATTCAATACAGTCTTGAATAAATTTGTATATTTTCCTTAAGCAAATAATAAGCTTCCAATATCGAATTACTAAATATTTTAACTAATTGAATTAGTAATTTTTTACTAACATTGAATTGCTAACTTTTCTCTAATTCAAGTAGTAGAATTTTACTAGCAATGAGTAAAATTTCACTAATTCAGATATTTAGTGAACATTGAAGAATATATATTTTTTTTTAAATAAATCAAATCTTCACTATTTATGCAGAGAATCTCATTTTAAACTAGAAAAATACGGACAAATAAACAATTTCTAAAATTCAAAATTAATTCTAGGTAGGTAAACTGCTTAAAAGTATCTGTTTTAAATTCAAGCTTATCACTTTCCTGCTTCAGATTCCCAAAAATTGTTTACTGGTTTGAACAAATTATATAAAGATGAATCTCTATTCGATTTCTGACAAAACTGTCCCGATCTCGAAAGCTGTACTTTGTGAAATCTCCAAGATGCGCCTAATATCCCAATATTGCGCCCGAGATCGGCTGCCGGTTTCAAAGTTTTTAGTTTTAGTGCGAAACCTGTGAACCTATTTTTTTAAACACAACTTTGGAAATTTCCAATCTTGCAGCATTTCAGAAATTTCTAGTAATTAAACTTTCGCAAAATAAGGCAAATAATTATATTGATTCTGCTCTTTTGTGTCCGTAAGAAAACAAGTACTCGGATTGGAATAATTAAAGAAAATCTTGAAAACTGAATTGGAAAATATGGCGAGAAAGAAAGAGTACATTTCCGAGACAGCTTAGAAATTTCCGATGTCCCTATTCAGAATAGCTTGGAGATTGAGCTCTATATGCAATCAATGTGGGTAATTTTGGTTAATAATAATATGTGCTATCCATATACCTTGATTCGATTGAACAAAATTTTATTATATACCTGTGGATCCGTCCATGGATTATTTCATGTGAGGCAAAACTAGACGGTTTGGCAAAATTCTCTAATATTTGTTCTATAGTTTATTTCAGTTTTTAAATTACCTTGTACAGGGTGCCAGCGCTGGACGATTTTAGACTTAGTAAAAATTTCAGTAAAAATGTTCCTGATAGGAACCCATTCAAACCACTTTGAGGCACAGCTTTCGACATTTATTTTTGATTCTGTTTACCATTTAAGTACCTAATAGAACCTTTAAGAAGGACGATTTTGGACTTGGTACAATTTTCAGTAAAAAAGGGCCTGATAGGAACCCATTCAAACCACTTAGAGGCAAAGCCTCTAACATTTATTTTTGATTCTGTTTACCATTTGAGTACCTAATAGAACCTTTGAGAAAGACGATTTTAGACGTGGTACAATTTTTAATAAGAAAGTGCCTGATAGGAACCCACTGAAACGACTTAGAGGCAGAGGCTCTGACATTTTTGTAATGAATTTTTGATTATCTTTACCACATAATTACCTAATAGAACTTTTTAAAAAGACAATTGTAGATTGTCAAAAAAACCATACTTATATTTTGCCAATTTTCTGAAAAATCAAGTTTTTAAAAAACACTGAATGAGATTAAAAATAGTAGTCGGAATCTGGGAAATGGGACAAGATATCATAAATGAGTAAAGGAACTTTTTATAAAACCTTTTTAACATTGCAAACTATTTTGTTATCATTTTTTCGTATCTGTTGTTGTTTGCAACAAAAATGCGAAAATTCGGTTTTATGAAAAAAAATCTCCTGGCCACAATAGTTATTTAGCCCACATAAAACAAACAAGGTATTTTCCTTATTATAGTACAAATTTAACAAAAAATTGGCAAAAAATATAAGTGTGGGTTTTTTGAGAATATAAACTTTCAATATTTTAGTAAAACCATCGCCATTTTCTTAATTTTGAACGTTTTCTAATTTTTCTGGCAGATTGCAAAAGAAAGCGATAAACTCCACAAGAATCTGGAAAGAAATCTGAAATACCTTAATTAGGTCAAAAGTTATATCATTTTAAAGCAAAAAGTGAGTTTTTTTTAAACAAAGCAAAAAATTCAAACACGCATAACTTGGTAAAAAATATTTGTTTGAAAAATCGCAAAAATGCGTATTGCCTAATTTCGTCAAAAAACAAACTCATTTTGTCTTCTACATTTTGTTATAAGCTTTATAAAATCTTTTCAAGTTTAAGATTACATATTTTTGAATCTTTTGAACAATTTTAATATTAAAATTTTTTAACTTTGAAATGTACGGAAATCTTTTTTGAGTTCATTTTAAATATGATTTATCAATGAAAAATTTCGTTTGAAAGTTTCCCGGAAATCGCAAAATCTTAAGAAAATTTCATCATTTTCCTAAAAAAAAAAACGTTTGTTGAAATTGGCCAAACTTATTAAAGCACATTTCGGTCGAAAGGCTGAATGTAACTGAGTATGTTATTCATTATTCGTTTGATAAAATACCTGCAATATCCGGAAAATTCATGAAATTTTGAAAAAAAAGTTAAAAAAAACTGAAAAATCATGGAATTTTCAAAAAAATGACTGGATTTTTCTTATTCAAAGATTAGTTTCAAATGAGAAACTTAATCTCCTAGGTTAACAATTCATCTTTTTGATTGAAAATTCACGTAGTTTTTGAAAGTTCGTTGCTTTATAATTGAAAATTTAACTATTTTATTTTTGCTTCAAAATAATTGCTCTTTTTTAGTTATAAATTCAATTATTTGGTTGAAAATTGAAATATATATATTTTTTTAATTAATTGTTTTTTTAGTAGAAAATTAATTTTATAGGTTAAAAATGCATCCTTTGATTGAAGATTGATCTTGTTTGAAAAAACTGGCTGCTCGAAATCTTTAAAAATCTACATTTTGTTTTAATTTTTGTAATCTTCTGTAGTAAAAAATTATTTTTTAATCTTTTGAATACTTTTAAATATATCTTACAATTGCTCGATTTCTCATTAATTTTGTAACTGTGCAAAATTGCGAAATTTGGTTTGAATATTGAAATATTCTAAACTTTGAAATGTTGCAAAAAAAGATTTTATTTTAAATAAAATTCATCAATAAAAAATTTCACTTTAGAGTTTCCCGGAAATCGTAAAATCTCAAAAAATGTTTTCATTTTTCCTAGAAAAAAATCATGGTTTGTTGAAATTGGCAAAATTTATCAAAGCACAAATCGGTCAAAAGGTTAATTATTACTGAGTAAGTTTGTTACTATTTTTTTGATAAAAAACAGGGAAGACCTGGAAGTCATGGAATTTTAAAACAAGTTCTGGAAAAACTGGAAAAATCATGGAATTTCGAAAAAAGTACTGCATTTTTTTATTCACAAGTTAACTTCAAAGAATTTTAGTCAAAGTCCTAATAATGATTTTAACACACCACGGCGCAAAATGGTGGAAAATTAAAAATTTGTATTGAAAATTAGTTTAACTATAGTTTAACTATGTATATTTTAATTTGGTTGTGTTTTGGTTCTTGTTTGAAAATTCATCTATTTGGTTAGAAATTCATTTTTCTGGTTGAAAGTGTAACTATATATTTTTACAAATTTTTTATTTTTGTGTAGAAAATTAGTTGTCAAGGTTAAAAATTCATCTTTTTGATTGAAAATTCAACTATTTGTTGAACATTCATTATTTTTGGTTGAAAATATAACTATTCTATTTGCTTTTTTATTGTTTTAATATTATTATTAATAATAATAATAATAATAATAATAGATCTTTATTATGTTCCACGAAATATGTACATTAGCTTACAGAAAGAGATAGACGCATCTCAAAGATCATGATTTTGTATCACCCAGATTGTTGTGGGCTAGAATGAAGGTAGGAATCAGAAGATTATTCATAGTAGCGTGCTACGGCTCAGTTGATAGTGACCCGAGAGAAGTCAAAGACGCTTTTCTGGGACACTTCAAATGATACAATTAGTACTTGCGATCAAGGTGAAAAAATTATTTTGCTAGGAAATATGGACCGATGGGTCGGCGCCCAACGTCAAGATACAGATACAGAAAGGGTGCTAGGTAAATTTGGGAATCCAAGAAACAATTATAACGGGGAAAAGTTCGTTAGCTTATGCTTAGAAAAGGGCCTATTCATTACAAATACTTGGTTTCGACATAAGATAATCCACACCTACATATATGGGAAAGAAATCAGTTAAGGTGGCACTACGAATAGCCGTGCATATAATTTTTAAATCTTAAAAAAAGTGGTCACAAAATTTTTGAAAATTCTCCAATTTTTTGAATTTTCGTTTATTTCATTCACTGATCAATTGCAAGGAGTAAAAATTGATTAAAAATGTGAACTACTGAAATCATTTTCTTCAGTTTTCTCACTGTCAGATAGTTTTGAAATCAATATTAGTATATAATTTTGTACACTTTACAACATTTTTTTTTAAATTTAGATCAGCTTTTTCGGATTTGTGTCCTTTTGAGATACAGGTAACTATTTCATCACTCATGCCTTAATTTTTATAATTAACAGGTTATTTTGGCAACATTGTGAGTAGTGGTTTTAAGGAGGAGCTTAAGGAGGAGAATTAGTCAAAAAAGTTTGCGATTCAAGAGCAGATCAATCAAAAGTGGCAGAAGAAATTGAGAAAAACATTTGCAGATTTGCTTCCAAAATGTAAGTTTTCTTAAATTGACGTCTGTACTCGTATCTATAAAATCCAAACTTTGAATATTTTAGTTTAAAAGTGTACAGTTCATTTTTCAAGTGAATTTTTGAAAACAATTCTTTTCCTTTCTAGCGGTGTGTATCCGGAATCAGCTTTTCTGCCAGACCCTGCTTTTGTTAGTGACTAAACTCGCCTTTCAGACACAGACTTCGCCCAGGAGTTTTTCTGCAGTTTTTCACTCCTCTGACCAAATTTTCAGGCATATGCGAACGCTTTTATTAAAAAACCGGCTGCAGACGGTAGGGGATTTTAGAGATTGAAATCCTTTGAAATTTAACTTTTGATATGTATCTAGAATAATTTTAAACTTCGAAATTTCCAACAAGAAGAGTGTGAATTTGAATAACTTCAGAATAATAAAAGTTGAGAATTTTATGTGTGTGTTTCATTTCAAAAACTCCATTTTGAGCATTTTAGCAGGCAGTTCAAATATTGAGCTATTGGATCAATATTTTAGTAAAAAAGAATTAACATTGAACCAAAAATAGTAGATACATTTACGGTTCAAAAATTAAATTATCTACAGAAAAAGCGAAATTCCAACAAAATAATCAGATTTTCTACTAAGAAGATCGATCTTCATCTAAAATATTACCACTTCAAACCAAAAAAATGAATATTTAACCAAGGAGTTCAGTTTCAAACCAAGTAGTTTAATTTTCAACTGAAAAAAATCAAATTTTAACCAAAAAAGGAATAGTTGAATTTCCATATAAAAGATATCATTCAAGAAGAACCAGGCGGGAAAATTATATATAGTTTATATAGGAATAGTATGAAGCATTCTATATAATATTCATTTTTTTATACAAAAAATGCATAAAACTAATGAATATTACATATAATACTTTACACTATGCATAAACTATACATAATTTTTTCGCCTGGGAATCAATTTTGAATAAAAGAGTTTAACTTTCAAAGAAAAAGATTAATTTTTAAAAGAGAAGATTAATATTCTACGAAAAGAGATTTCGTAATGAAATGCATCAATTTTCAACCAAATAGATGAATTTTCAACTGAAAAAATGAATTTGTGAGAGAAGAGTTTAATTTTTTACGAAAAGGATGAATTTGTAACTAAAAAAACAGTTCTTCAACCAAAAAAATTGATTTTTAACAAAGAAGTTCCAAATCCAACCAATTAATTGCATTTTTAACCAAAACAGATGCGAACTCAATGAAAAATGTAATAGCTGATATTTTAACCCAGAGACTTTAATTTTAATTTAAACATACATGAATGTAACCAAAATAGAAGAATTTACAACAAGAGAGTTGAATTTTCAACAACAAAGTTAATTTTCATTCAATGAGAATTTTCAACTGAAAAAGACCAATTTTCAACTAAACAGTTTAATTTTCAACTGAGTAATTAAATTTTCAACATAATAATTAAATTTTCAACCAAAAAAAGATGATTTCCCAACCAAAAGTATAATAGAAGGCTTCTCAACCAAAAAGAATTCACTTGCAACGAAAATTATTTGAATTTTCAACCAAAGAGATGAGTTTTCAACTAGAATGATGAATCTTCAAGTGGAGAAGTTAAATTTTTGGTTGAAAAACTTCATTTTCAACTATAAAAAAGCAATATTTAACTCAAGAAATTAAGTTTAATTAAGTTCTTTTAATAGAAACTCAATGTTTTTTGCTTTGAAAACGTAATGGTTTAGTTTAAAATGATATATAATTTCAAGCAAGTTTTTTTCCCATCACCATTTCTTCAAAACGTCTCTTCTTAATTATGAAAATCCTTCATCCCTGTCCTGGTGTCCATTCATTGTAACCCTCCCATTTTCTATGTTTCTACATTCGCGACCCTTTTTCTTCGTCTCAGGTACACATAAAATGTCTAGTTTCCTTACGTACATAGTTTCTCGTAGTTCTCTAACCTTAAGATCATTCACTCCTCTAGCATTCCAAACACCCAGGCTCCATTCATCGCCTGAAACTCGACCTTTACGTTTACCGTGTGTATGCATTTCGTCAATCATAGTTTCTGTCCATTCCGAGGCTATTTTATTGTTTGTATTATAAGACGAAAAAAAGCTGGGAAATTTCCGTCAAACCATTAAAATCAATCGACAATTCCCTCTAATCCAAAAAGAATAACAATTTCAAATCACTATAAATCAATTAGAAAAATATTCCAACATTATCATAAAGTTCCGTGAAAACCATTAAATTAATGCCTTTCTTTCTTAATTAATTAATTAATTCCATTCAAAGTACTAAAATCAATTCACAAATATACATTGGTATAATCTACTTATCTAGCAAAGTGGACTCCAACATTTTCTATTTTCTTTCGGATTTTCAGGTTACACTGTTACAAAAAAAAATCAAACTTTAGTATTTTAAATTTTGTTTGTTCCCAAATTCTGGGAGACACGACTTTCCCCTACTCAAGCACGCCCGCGACTGAATCAAGAATAATTAAAAATATTAAAATATCAGACTTTGTAGCCAAAAATTCTCCTCAAATAGGGGAAATAGGATGATTTTTCGTAAAAATAATAGAATAATAGTTTAATAAGTTTATTTAAATAACACTAACATTAATACAATATTCAATTCGATATGAAACTGTTTAAGCTCTTGAGGGTTCATGTCGAAATCTGTTGGATTTCTAGTACAATAATTGAATTTTTAACCAAAAAAGATTTTCTACCAAAAGAGATAAACTTTTTACCCAAAAAACAAATCTTCAACCAATTATTTAAATTTTCAACGGAAAAATTACTTAAAGAACCAATCATTGTCATTACCAACCAAATGGAATTTCAAAGAAAAGAGACCCAGTGGGAACAAACGTTGAAGAACATCATTAGACCAGCTCAAAAACGTCCTAAGTCAGTCCAAATAACGTTCCTTAAACGTACAATGTTCCAGATACATTTTAAGGGCGTATTTGGAACTTTGAACGTTTTCAGAACATTACTTGGTCTGACTTAGGGAAGTTTTTAAAACGTTGAACTTTTAACCAAATAGTAAAATTTTCAAGACGTAAAGACGAATTTTTAGAAGGCAGTGAAATTTTCGATTAAAAAGTTAATGTTCAACCAAAACAGATTACTTGACTACTGAGTGGGCCAGGAGACCCGAAATCTTAGTCGAAAATAAAAACATCAAACAATCGGGCTAACAGTGCTTACTCGGGGGTTTTCAAAGTCCCGGATTACAAATTTTTTGTTAGAAATGCAAAATTCAAAATAGCAAATTCAAAATGGCGGCCAAACTTTAGAAAAGTTGACGGATTGGGCTAAAAGTGCTTCATTAGGGGTTTTACGGATCGCTGATTACTAATATTCAGACACAACCTTAAAATTCAAAATGGCGGATACAGAATGGTGTCGAAAATTTATAATTGTTGACAGATTGAGCTAAAAATGCTTACTCGGGAGGTTTTCGTGGTGGCTGATTGCGAAACTTTGGTCACATATAACAAAATTTGAATGGCAGATTCAAAATGGCGGCGAAAAATCAGAAACTTTAATGGATTGGGCTAGCAGTGCTTTTTTAAGCTGCATTAAAGTTTTTGAAACTTAAGATTCTAACAGAAGGACAATAAAATCGTAATTTATATTTAAATAAATTATTATTTCATTATTTATCATATATTTTTCAATTAAATTGGTTGGATGAACAAAATTTTGGTAGAATCAACCCTAGTATATGATTCTTATATGGACAACAAAATATTTGGTTGACCGAAGAAAATTTGTTGGTTAGTATAATTTGGTTGATTACACCATATTTTGTAGTTTATACAAGCATATATATTTATTGGTCCAAGTAAAACTTTTGGTTAATCCAAGCAAATATTTTGCTAATAGTAAATTTAGGCCGAAAATTTTGGAAAAAATATATGTTGCTCGCGATAATTCAATAAAGTTGACGTGTTTTTGAATTTTCACAAAAAATGATTTTCAAGGGGGTTATCACCCTTAAGCACATTTCATTATGTTATTCTAAAATAGAGCAGCATTTTTAAACAAAACCAATTAGAAGAATTGCCGTACAATGAGAGAACCAAAATAGGATTTTTAAAATGTTTTCGAAAAATGTTTAGGGGGTTGAACTACCCTGAAATTATTTTTGGTTACACAAACATTCCCATACAGGAGTAGATTCAGGCAAAAAATATATATATGTTGCTCGCGATAATTAAATAAAGTTTATGTGTTTTGCAATAATAGATTTGTGAGAACAAATCTAATCCTTTCATTAGACCGTGATTATCAATATATTTGAATAAATTACCTTTGGTCTTACGGTCTATTTTTAATCAAACATCCACTAAGTTGACATTTTGTTTTATTAAAATAATCAAATTCATTCTACGTACGTTTCAACACTACTGTGTGTCTTTTCCAAGCATACCTAAATTAAAATTATATATAATTAAAAACTAAAGGTTAACAGCCACCGCAGGGTCCCACTGGGAGCAACTGTCATCTAAAAAACGACATCGGCTCCCAGTAGGACCGCGGTAAATCCCAACGTGTGGTGACATCAAGGGCCTTAAGTTCGTTCTTCGTCCATTGAACCACCCCAAACGAGTAGAGTAGAACCGGGAAAGCAAGCATGTTAGTCGCATGTGACTAGAGCTTTATGCAGTTGTCGATTCTGAAATTTCCGTTCCTGTTTAGTAATATTTAGAAACGGTTACTGCATAAGGCGTCAGTCACGCATTTCTAAAATTCCTACAGAAATTTCTGACAGTGTTAATTATTTCTATTATATGTCTCTTTGTTTATAAAATTGGTTCATAACATCAAAATTGTTGCCTAACCAATTTAGTTCTTAGCTTATTATATTTGCGTTTGTGTATCGATTATGTCTTGTGTACTTTCCGCATTCAGACGTGTACAAAAAATTATACATTGAGAAATCATTATCCGTTTCAAGGATTGATTATCAGGAAAATTTTGATGTGGACTTATAATTTTTTCCAAATGAGAGATGCCACAATGTGAGTTGCCGCAAATGTGACATGCCCTCGGGCATGCCGCGACGAAATGTGACTTGCCCATTGTCATTTCACGTGACTCCTAAAAATAAAATCATGAATATGATTATCATGTATAATTCATTAAATGTGCTTCAAATATACAGCACAATTATTTTTTATATTTCTGTTATAAATGATTTTACTTAGAATTTTTACCAATGTTTGGTTCACGTTCGGACTTTGACAGAATTCATGGAAAAAGGAATACAATATTCTTGACACGTCGCGGATATTTTAAATTTTGTTGAATGTTCACAATTCTCGCAATTATTTTATAATTTAACAAAGCTTTAAAATTTATACTTTTTTGCAACATCTTTTTAAAGAATTGAAAAAACACTCATTTTGGAGTCTCTAGAGATACAAAAATAACAAAATACAAGTGGTCTTATATTTTTAACCGGTAATCTATTTATTAAAGTGCAATTATTAGTTTAAAAAATCAAAAATTCATTTGATTTATAATAAGAGTTCTCTTATTTAATTAATTAGCTTTTGTGAAAAAAGTTACGTAAGCCCTTTCGGGGGTAAAAAATGTCCAAAAAAACGTTACGTATTTTTTGAACGGCGCCATAATTAAATGCTTTAGGCCTACTTTTTAAAATTAAAAAATGGAAGTAAAATAATGTTCACTTAAAATAAATCAAGTGTCAATTCTTAATTATTTACAAAGATGTATAAACCAATACAAAATTAATCTATTTTTCAGTAAATAAGTGTAGTTTTTTAGCATAGTCATCTTTAAGTGCATTGGATGAAATCATAAAAAAATTACTAAAAAATGACTTATGTATTTATTAACAGATTATGTTTTTGGACTAATTCTTAACACTTCTCTAACAAAATCTGTTTAAAATGCTCTAAATTCATGTTTAACTTCTTCCAATCTTAAGTCAACGTTAATTTTATTCCAGTTCCTTGTAAATATATAAATTTATGTGGCTCCGGTGCATTAACGCGTTTTTATGCGATAGCGCAGTGTATCGTAATCTTGTGTATTACGATACAGCTGGTCGCGTAAAGACCCTCATTATGCACCTTGGCGCATAATATACTATTAAAGTATTCAATATCGCGAAAGATGTAGACACAACTATTATTCACTAAGTTGTTCACAGAAATCTGAAAACATTGTTATTTAAGTAATGCTCCTAGACGTTATTTTAAATGAGTTTATGCCTTGAGTACGACGATTTTTAGTTTAATTAGAATATTTTTGATTAAATATTAGCTTCAAAATGGCAATATTTGTTTATGAATTTAAAAAAAGATGTGCTTCATTGTAACGATGCGGAAATTGATACATTTTCGTTTAAAAAAATCTGCAAATGGGAATGAAATTGTATTTTTTTACATATTTCCAAAAATGTTTAAAATAATAAAACTTTGAACTTTGAATGAAAAAGTTAAAAAAATAGTAAAACTTTAAAAATAATAATTTATTTTAAAAACAACAAGGTTGAAAAAATATATTGAACGTTCCCAAATGTTGTGACGTCATAAAATACTATTTAAGAAGACTCTTTTTTAATCCCCTACTTATTGTTCTTTTTTATTCACTCCATTTCCAACGTCATTGAAACCCAAAGATTCATATTTCCATGTATAATTTTAAAATTGCGGATGTATAAGGAATATGAGTGGATCTCTTAATAAGGACATAAAACTTAACTCAAGGAAGTGTTTAAAAGTTAGTCAAACACCGAAAATGAAATTATCTCGGTTAACACATCTTGTATTCCATCTGTCGACGGTTTATGCCATTTCGGCTATTAGAATTCGTCGTCATGATTGGATTTGTGGTGACTTGAAGTACGATATTAATACCTGTGGATGTGACTGTGTATCTAGTGCCAGTGGTGTGGTTGTAAAAGCGACATAACTTAAAAAATCATCACCTGTTCATCCACCTCGGATACATGGGAAGCCTTATCAATCTGATTGCAGATGTCTTCATTGCTCCGGATTTTTACGATCATTAGGATTACCAAAAACTCCCTTTGAGGTCTGGAAACGTGGAGATAATTGCTTTCACCATCTCTTAAATAAGTAATTAAAACAAATTTTTCCATTCACAGGGGTCTGATATATAATAATAGGTTCTTATACCTGACAAAAGATGGAAATGAATAATTATAAGTAAAAAACGTACACACACAGATATATATATATATATATATATATATATATATATACATATACGTGTGTAGTCACGATGGCAAAAATCCATGAATTGGGCTACGAACTGCTACCTCATCCAGCATATTCTCCAGATTTCGCGCTCTGCGACTATTTCCTTTTTCCAAACCTGAAGAAATGGCCGGGCGGTAAGAGATTTGGGTCGAATGAAGAGGTTATCACCAAAACAAACGCCTATTTTGAGGGCCTCGAGAAAACCTATCATTTGGAAGGAATAAAAAAATTGAAAAAACACTGGACTAAATGTATCGAGCTAAAAAGGAGATTATGTTGAAAAGTAAAACGCTCATTTGCCGAAGAAAAATCTGTAAGTCGAAAAGTCACTGACTTATCAAACAGCCCTCGTAGTTAGTTAGTTTCAAAACGGGATGGAAGCCCACGGAGATCTCTCTTGGCACTCAATCTATAAAGCCTATTGTGCCACACCCTTACCTATCCACTCTCAGCAGTCAACCCCAGACCTCTTGACGAAGCCTAGTTTGTGGACTGCTGATCACGTTGTAATTTCCTCTGGTCCCATTAAATGGGCTCCGCAGGTCTGTTACCTGAGCCTAGCACCGGCATAATACATGCAGGGATGTTTCTTCATCCCTGCCGAATCTACGGCACTCTGTCGTAGGGTTATACTCCTTCTTGTGCATATGATAGTTTAAGTGGTTTTGTCTCGTTGGGATCCGTACCACTGTCCTTATATCTTTCTTGCGTTAACCCAGGATTTCCCTGGATCTGCCCTTCCTATAGGTATAACTCAGGATAGATTTCTCCTGACGGCAACTCTGCATTTTTTGCCAGTATTCCCGGTGGTTTGTTAGTATCCAGCTTTCAATGGCCATACGGACACAGCAAGACGCTATTATCAGTACCGATTCTGGTCCTACGTATTCACTTACTGCGCCGCGTTTTGCCAACTGGTCCGCCTTTTCGTTGCCCTTGATCCCTATGAAACCAGGGACCCATATGAGGGCCACATTGTTTCTTTCTGCAAGTTGGTTTAATGCCTTTTTGTATTCCCAAACCAGTTCTGATGTTATGTCTGGTTTCGCGATTGCAGTTAGTGTCGCTTGCCTGTCTGAACAGATCGTAATCTGTCTGCCAGCAGCGTTTTCTTCTATTTGTGTTTCACCACAGTGAAGGACGGCCAGGACTTCCGCCTGAAAGACAGTAGCATGTCGACCAAGTGGGATCCCTATCCCTTTCCCTCTCTTGCTGTCATACATTCCTGACCCTGACCCTCCTTCTCCACGGAAGCCATCTGTACACCAGTTTTCCCCTTGGAGGAGCGGGTTACCATTTGCTTTTCACAGATCCCTGCTTGGGATGCAGACTCGGAATGCTTTAGCAAAGTTGAAGTGTTTGGTTATTTTATTTTGCCTTATCTGAAGAATCGGCAGTGCGCTGATATCACTCGGAAGCCGAGTGTGTCGAGTCCCCCGAGTTCATATATTTCCCCTTGCCAGGCGGCCAATCGCGTGTGCATTTTAGGACAGCAGAATAGAGACATGCAAGCATTTTAGGGCCTAGACCCCTCGTCAACCCGAAGGTTCTCCTGTACATACAGAACGTCACGACAAACTTTCTGCATTGGGTCTTCAGGTGCTTTTCCCAGTTTAGCTTGCTATCTAGGATTACTCCCAGATATATAATTGAATCTGGAAACGTCAGCTCCCCACCGCAAAATACAGGAGCGTCAACTTTTGGAATTATATGATTTCTCGTGAAAATGACCAGGCTGGTCTTTTCCAGTGGAGCGATTCCCCTTACTAGGCCCTTATTCCATCTGTTTTCGAGTCTTCTCCGGCGTAGCATGCTTCCTATCCATCATACAAGCTGATCCGGCATGCCACATCTCAAAGCCTTTCGACAGATGACTTCTGGAGGAGAATTGCTGAAAGCACCCCCCATATCCAAGAAAGTGTCCACAGCATACCCCTTTCGTTCCAACTGCTGCTCCAATTTTGCCACATCAGCATGAAGCGCAGTTTCTACCGAGCAGCCTGTCTGAAAAACATGCTGCCCTCTATGCAACGGGGAGGCCAAGAGCACCTCATCCCTAATGTATCTCTTGACCAGCCTCTCCAACGTCTTCAGGATAAAAGACGTTAGACTGATTGGTCGCAAATCTTTTGCAGCAGTGTAACCCTCCCTCACAGGTTTGGGTATGAAGGCCACTCTGTTATCCTGCCATGCCGATGGCACGTATTTAAGGGCTATACTTGCCCTAAATAGTTTCGTCAAAGGAGGGACGACCAAATCCATGCCTTTTTGTAAAAGCGCTGGATAAATTCCATCCGCCCCCAGTGATTTAAAAGGACAGAAGGACCCCACGGCCCATTCCACCTTCTTATAATCAGCGACCTTAGGGGCGAAATTCCAGTCGGTCCTCACCACCTCTTGGCCCCAGCCTTCCTCCTCTTGGTCGGTTTGGATTCGTTGAAACTCCAGGAAGTGAACTTCCATCAGGTGATTCAGCTTTGCTTCTTCATCTTCGGCAAACTCACCATTATCGAGCCTTATGAGCCCGAGACGAGCTTCCGGATTTTTCGCCAGGATCTTGTGCAGCTTCGCTGTTTCCGGAATGTTTTTCGATTTTTCGCAGAAGCCCCTCCAATCTTCCCGCTTATACGTTCTTATATTTGTATTGTATTCAGACTGGGCCGTCTTATAGATGTCCCAGTCCGAAGGCAATTTAGTTCTATTTGCCCTATTGCACAACTGGATGTCATTTTTGAGTTTTGAGTACCGCATATACTATCTATAATATAATATCCATATCATAAACTGACATCGAGTTTGACCTATCACCTACGGTTAACGCGATATTTATTGATAATAATAACAAAAGCGGTATTTTTTTTTGGGACGTTCCAGTGGAACGTTCCTGGAACGTTCCCAACCAGCGGAAATTTTACACCTCCCGGGAACGTTTCTGGAACGTTCCAGGAATGTTCTGTGCTATTAGGGCATGGCGTCGATAGGTGAAAATGTCAGCCGTCAAGAAAGTTAGTACATGTTACTGCAACTGCATACGACTTTTTGGAGAAAATCTCTGAAACGTTAAGGTAAGTGATAAAGGTCTCACTAGTAACATTTCCCAAGTGTAAAATCTATTTTGTTAGTCATGTCCCATTCTTTTGTCAATTGACGCTCTTTCTGTGTCACGAAATAAAATAACATATCCTAAACTGCAGGTTGGTGGTACTCTAACCTCAAATTTTGGGACAGGTGCTTGTATTTCGTGACATTAAAAGGTCGTGAATCGACAAAGGAATGGAATCTGGCTGAGAAAATCCATTCCACACTTGCGTGTATAGGGGGTGTATAATAAGGGAACTGTAGAATAAGCGAACTGTAGAATAAAAGAAAGTGGACCGTACTAAGACTCGATAAGACCACAGTTATTGCCTATATCAATAAAATAGGTAGTATTAGGTTGCTAAAATTAACAGCATTTCGCAGTGAAATCTTTAGATCTCTGCTTCTTATATTAGTTCAGGTGAGAACACAGAAGCTGTTGGTGAATCCCGGAAAATTTAGCCAGGTACAGAATGCGAATTGAATGATCAAGTATTTAAGACTGTAAAAAATTGATTCAGAAATTTTAATGTAGACTTATTTGCGACAAATATTAATGCTAAATGTTTTCAATATATTTAATTACATAAAGATCCTGACGCTATAGCAGTAGATGCTTTGACTGTCTGTTTGACAGATTATTATTTTTCAGCATTTCCCCCATTTTCGGTTATTTCAAGAGTTTTGCAAACAATTATTATAGACGAAACAGGAAGAAACATCTGATGAACCCTACCCTGGTAGTCGGGAAATTATCGCGCAATCCTTTGAATTGTAAGAAAACACCGAAAAAGCATCTCAAGTAGCCTCAGCCTCACTAGTGTTGGGCACAATTAAAACATATGATAAGCCAAAACGCCTCTGGTGTTAATTCTGCAGACGAGAAGATATCTTACTGTTTGAAGCTCAGATACCAAAATCAAGATAAGTCTTAATAAAAATCCACAAATTGAGAGATTCTTTAAGGGCATCGAGAAACTGAAACCAAAAAAACCGAAATATGACTATATTGAGGAACCATCCCCAGTTCATGAATTTTCATCTTCAATGGGACCTAATAATAGCCTTGATTTAAAACAACTGACAAAAAACTATAGTTACATCGTGAGCATTGGTTTCGGCTCCACGAGTTCTTACTCTGAGTAAACTCAGATTAGAAAACTTTAAGGATTCAGGGGAAGTTATAAAGATCATTATCCCAGATGAAATAAAGACATCAAAAGTAAACCGCGTCCAAATACTTCTAAAAATTCCGTTCTTCAAATTAAAAACCACTCCTCTGCGTTGCAACGGTATTAAAATGTTACATAACTACAACAAAATGTATTCGTCCTAAAAACTAAATCAATCTGCTTATAACTATAATCAGCCGCCCTTAGAAAGGGTGTTATTGTTGAGAAAATAAAAATATCGAACTCGCAACAAATCGTGTTCTCTAAACATTTACATATTTGACCTAGAGGACGAGGCGACGAAGTATAATTTAATAACTAAACGAACTTGCAAACATTGAAAATTGTATTTTTGAGATCCGAGATCGAATTATATCAAAATAGGTCAAAAAAGTATGTTTGAAGATTTGGGTCATTATAAACCAGTCTCTATGAAGAAGCGATTATTTTTGAAAGATTTTAAGTCTGTTTCAAATTATAGTGCTCTTTGCTTAAAAATCAAGTCTTACATTTCTTATTTAAGATTGATCTGTTTCGATTGAGGACTCATCAATTTTTTTTTAAACTCTTTTTTTTTGGTTTTTATGAATCAACAATTCAGCACATCTTTAGGATGTCAATTTTCCACATTCGGTGTCAAGAGGATTTTTTTGATTTTTTTATGCTTTCTCATCGAATCTGGTTTCATAATTTAGACCAGAAATTCTGTAAGACAGTCAACTTTTCTCCCGTGTTTGATTAAAAGTTAAACTTCATTCTTTTTCTTGAAACTGCCTAATGAAATGTAAATATATCAGAAGAACACGCTTGAAACCTATGATTATTCACGAGATAACGACTATATGATACATGTGTTATATAATCCAACGAAGCACCAGAATGTTAGTGAGTCAAATTCTTAATTAAATTCTTCACTATTACATTATTCAGTCGTTTCTCAAATTAGAAAACATGAGGATTGTCTATACTCTTGTCTCATCTTTATTGGCTATACTCAGTTCTATAGGTGAGTATAATGAGATAATATTATAATTCCAATTATATTTCTTTAGCCTATATACAAATAGATTTTTTTTTATCCAATCTGCATTCCGTCCCATTTATTATTTTCTTTCAAACTTTAAGTTAGTCCGACAAAAGTACGAATTTAAACTAAATTTATTACGGAAAAAATGCAGAATATAACAACAATAACATTCAAAATGTCGATAGTAAATTTTCTGAGGAAAAATTATCTGAAAAACAAATTTTTTCCCAAAAATGTCCAAAGCACTATCGGCTTCAGTAAAAACAATAACATTCAAAATTTCGATAATAAATTTTCTCAGGAAAAATTTTCTGAAGAAAATTTTTTTTCTCAGAAATGTAAAAAGCGCTATCGGCTTCAATAACAACAATAACATTCGAAATTTCGATAGTAAATTTTCTGAGGAAAAATTTTCTGTAGAAAATTTTTTTCCCAACACTGTCAAAGTTCTATCGGCTTCAATTCCAACAATTACATTAAAAATTTCGACAGTAATTTTTTTGAGGAAAAATTTTCGGAAGAAAAAATTTTTTCTAACAAATGTCAAAAGCAGTATCGGCTTCAATAACAACAATAACATTAAAAAATTCGACAGCAATTTTTCTTCAATTTTAACAATAACATTCCAAATTTCGATACTAAATTTTCTGAAGAAACATTTTCTGAAGAAAAAATTTTTCCCAAAAATCTCAAAAGCACTATCGGCTACAATAACAACAATTACATTAAAAATTTCGACAGTAATTTTTTTGAGGAAAAATTTTCGAAAGAAAACATTTTTTCTAACAAATTTCAAAAACACTATCGGCTTCAGTAAAAACAATAACATTCAAAATTTGGATTGTAAATTTTCTGAGGAAAAATTTTCTGAAGAAAATTTTTTTTTCCCAGAAATGTAAAAAGCGCTATCGGCTTCAATAACAACAATAACATTCGAAATTTCGATAGTAAATTTTCTGGGGAAAAATTTTCTGTAGACATTTTTTTTTCCCAATACTGTCAAAAGCACTATCGGCTTCAATAAAAACAAAAAAATTAAAAATTTCGACAGTAATTTTTCTGAGGAAAAATTTTCAGAAGAAAAAATTTTTTCTAAAAAATTCAAAAGGACTATCGGCTTCAATAACAACGATAACATTCAAAATTTCGGTAGTAAATTTTCTGCGGAAAAATTATCTGAAAAACAAATTTTTCCCCAAAAATGTCAAAAGCACTATCGGCTTCAATAAAAACAATAGCATTCGAAATTTCGATATTAAATTTTCTGAGAAAAGATTTTCTGAAGTAAAAATTTTTTCCCAGAAATGTAAAAAGCGCTATCGGCTTCAATAACAACAATAACATTCAAAATTTCGATAGTAAATTATCTCAGGAAAAATTTTCTGAAGAAAAAATGTTTTCCCAAGAATGTCAAAAGCACTATCGGCTTCAGTAAAAACAATAACATTCAAAATTTCGATACTAAATTTTCTGAGGAAAAATTATCTGAAGAAAAACTTTTTTCCCAAAAATATCAAAAGCACTATCGGCTTTAATAAAAACAATAACATTCAAAATTTTGATAGTAAATTTTCTGAGGAAAAATTATATGAAGAAAAAATGTTTTCCCAAAAATGTGAATAGCACTATCGGCTCCAATAACAACAATAACATTCAAAATTCGATAGTAAATTTTCTGAGGAAAAATTTTCTGAAGGAAAAATCTTTTACCAAAAATGTCAAAAGCACAATCGGCTTCTATAACAGCAATAATAATCAAAATTTCGATAGTAAATTGGCTCTGAAAAAATTTTCTGAAGAAAAAATTTTTTCCCAAAAATGACAAAAGCGCTATCAGCTTCAATAACGACACTGACATTCAAAAATTCGATAGTAAATTTTCTGAGGAAAAATTTTCTGAAGAAAAAATTTTTTCCAAAAATTTCAAGAGCACTATCGGCTTCAATAACAACAATAACATTAAAAAATTCGACAGTAATTATTCTCAGGAAAAATTTTCAGATGAAAAAATTTTTTCCCAAAAATGTCAAAAGCACTATCGGCTTCAATAAAAACAATAACATTCGAAATTTCGATAGTAAATCTTCTGAGGAAAAATTTTCTGAAAACAAAATTTTTCCCAAAAATGTAAAAAGCATTATCGGCACAAATAACAAAAATAACATTCAAAATTTCGATAGTAAATTTTCTGGGGAAAAATTTTCTGTAGAAATTTTTTTTTCCCAAAAATGTCAAAAGCGCTATAGGCTTCAATAACAACAATAAAATTAACAATTTCGATGGTAAATTTTCTGAGGAAAAATTTTCTGAAAAAAAATTGTGTCCATAAAATCTCAGAAGCGCTATAGGCCTCAATAACAACAATAACATTAAAAATTTCGATAGTAAATTTTCTGAGGGAAAGTTTTCGGAAGAAAAATTATTTCCCGAGAAATGTCAAAAGCGCTATAGGCATCAATATTAACAGTAATATTAAAAATTTCGATAGTAATTTTGTGAGAAAAAATTTTCTGAAGAAAAAATGTTTTCCCAAAAATCTCAAAAGCGCTATAGGCCTCAATAACAACAATAAAATTAAAAATTTCGATAGTAAATCTTCTGAGGAAAGGTTTTCTGAAGAAAAAATTTTTTCCCGAAAAATGTCAAAAGCGCTATAGGCTTTTATAACAACAGTAACATTAAAATTTTCGATAGTAATTTTCTAAGGAAAAATTTTCTTAAGAAAAAAATTTTTCCCAAAAATCTCAGAAGCGCTATAGGCCTCAATAACAACAATAACATTAAAAATGTCGATAGTAAATTTTCTGAGGAAAAGTTTTCTGAAGAAAAAATTTTTTCCCGAAAAATGTCAAAAGCGCTATAGGCTTATATATATATATATATGTATATATATATATATATTTTGTAAATTTCCGTAACTAAATATTTATTAATAAAATTTAGATTTAAAATATTTAATCCTAAATTCGTAAACAATATTTTGTAACAAGTTTGTAAGTAAAAATAAAAATTGTAAGTATGTTTACAAATTTTGTAAAGTTCATGATATTTACCATTTTTATCAAAAATGGCTGTTTTTAATGGTCGATTTCATCAAATAAATTTGCAGTGTTGAAAGAAACTGTATTAGAAAATCATTTTTCAATCCATGATGAAACGATATTTTGAATATAAGTAAAATCGGCAAAAATTAAGTTGTTTAATTTTTAAGTTGATCCTAAAGAATATTTTCCCATGTTAAAATGACAAAAGATCTCTCATAAATTAAAATTAAAATCGTACTATCAAATCGTTGTTAAAAAGATTTGAAAAAAGGAGTAGGATTTTATACCCTCAAGAATAATCCAACTGCTAGTGAAGTACGAAATTCAAAACTTCAGTTTTTGGCGCAACCTGAGGTGAATAATAAAATTTGAATCTGTAAATAAAAAATTATCAACACAAGAATCTATATTTTTACGCATCATATACCTAAATGGTTGAAAATGCTACATGAGTGTTTTGTCAGGTTACTTTCAGTCGTCATGTATTTATTGTCAATAGTTTGTGAAATTTCATTTTGTTCTTCAAAATAATTTTGTATCCTAATTGTGCAGTTAATCTTTGTCAAACTGTACTTTCTATATAGTCGCTCACGAAAAAAGGAATTATTTTTATTAATTCGAACTACTAAATCAGCGCGACATATTTGTAAATTAAGGCATGGTGGTGGATTGATGCACTTGCGTTACCGTAATTTGGTGAATATCAAAAGTAAATATATAATATTTAAATTAACTTTCTTTAGTTTCTTTTAGAACAAAAAAATGTCACATAGAATTTTCAAATCAAGTAGAGAATTTGGATCCTAAAAAATATTACAGAACTACTGCTAAACATGTCCTGGTTATTGAATGCATATATGAACATACGCCATTTATACGTAAATGGTTCATACGTGAACGAAGGTACACGGAAAAAATGTTTAGCTGAAAAGTTACCAAATTCAGTTCGAATCTGTTACAGTTTCTCTGAAAACTTCCATAAATTCTCGATATATTCGTCAGAAGTAAGAGTTGAAAATCTTGTAATTTTTAGCAAACTTTATTTTCCCGGACATTTTTTAACCATTTCTTGACGTCCACAAATTCTTTCAGGTCTTGCAGCACTTTCCCCCGAAAACGCTTTGAATATCTAATCAAGTTCGATGAATTTAACAGAACTACGTTTTCCCTTGTACTAATTATACGAATACTGAAATAAGTGAACAGTCGTTCATTGTCTTCAGTAACTCTTTTCATACAAACATATTTAGGTATATACATTTACATTTCCTTCATCAACGCATAAATTCATTACATGCTTCACTATTTTTATTTGACTTAAAAATTTGAGATCATTAAGTACAAAATCTCTCGCGAAAAAGCATGTGTACGCCCTTCTTTCCCCTTATTCGTTGGCTAATGGTCACTCAAGTTTGTCTAATTCTTTATTTTGATTATATTTTAATGTTTTTCAGAAACGTTTTATTATCATTTTTTTTTAATATTTCGTTTTTACTTTATTTGTTTATTTTATTGTTGCTTTCAAGTTAGTTTTCACGTAGATGTATATTAGCGTAAAGTGATACTGCTATTGAGTAAGGGAAGCGAAGGGAGGAACGTCAGTTGGGTGCAGTGAGTGGAGGACCCGCCTGCAGACAAACAAACGCAAAAAAATACCTAACTTAAAAGGGATCCGAGTGATGAAGAACTGTTAATGTTTTTTTTTTTTTTAAATAGATGGGGCCGCGGCCAACCTGATGATATTGGTGCTATCAATCTAGGAGATGAGAAATACGACCCTGACTCTGATAAAAAGCCTCGCGCAGGACAAATTCTATGGATCCGTGGTCTAACACGGCTGCAGACTCAGGTAACTATTCCTCTCTCATTGTCATACCGTTACTCAAAATGAACATTTTCGAATCCTTACGTAAATATAACACTTTCAGATGTGTTATTCTTCGCTAACAGTAGCCTTATTTACCTTCTAGGATCCACAGGTGTTCGTTCTATCGACACCTTGCCTTTATTTTTTTTGTGCTTGGTACTTATACAATTATTTCGCTTATAGCAATCACTTATTTTTAATTCATTCAAGTCCTAATTAATATGACTCGCTGTTGCCCTTTTTTTTCACGTGATGACAAATTTAAAGATCGTTCGATCAGAACCGAGAAAGTCTTCTAATATATATGTCCTGTGACCAACCATCTCACGGACGTGAGACGTGGCCATAGATTTGATATACCGCGGTTCTCCTTCTGGGAGTTGGTGTCATTTTTAGATGGCAGTTGCTCCCAGTGGGACTCTGCAGTGGTTGTTTAACCCTTATTTCAAACTATATATATATATAATAGAAAAACAACCACTGCATGGTTCCACTGGAAATAACTGCCATCTATGAAAATGACAGCGGATCCCATTGTGATGATTATCTATCTATCTATATATATAAGGGTGGGCCATTTTAATCTATACTGGATAATATCTCAGATGCTTGTGCAGATACGAAAAAATGTTTCAGACAAAAGTTGGAGGGGATAATGGGGGACATCGGAAATAGATCTAATATGGCTATACTCTATCATCCTATCACTTTGGCTCGTCTATCATCGTCTCTTCTCCACCCGATCCGACCCGACCGGAACCGAAGGTGCGCGAATGCGAAGAGGTAGATGATGATGGAGCGAAGGCAGAAAATGAAAATAAATTAAAATTTCAATTTCTGAAAGAATTGAGTTTTACGCGTTGAAGCCCAGGGCCGAGTTTGTTGGCGCGGAGCCCTGTGCCACCGCAGTTAATGGACATTTAGCAAACGAAACAATTGTAAACAAATATTTACGAAGAAAAAATAATTAAAAAAATAACTTCTATTATTACGCAAAAAGAAATAAAATGCATACATCATATTCAAGAAAATATGTTGTATGAGAGTTATCTTAATTACAGACGTCATCGCAAAAACTTGATTTTTGGCTTCAGGAGGTCTCAAAACGTGGAGATTCGTTGAAAAATTGTGGTGTCAAATTTCGGAAAATTCTAATACTTTATCAATAATAAATGATGAGACTGTACAAAAATTGTTGTAAAATTTGGTATTATCATATTCATTTTTACAAGAGTTCGATGACAAGCTTAGACATAGTCAGCAGTACTTACTCCACTGGAAAAACTTGTTTTATAACAAGGTAATTTAACACTATTTTTACTTTAAAACAGAACTGTATAAAGGTGGTCACTTTAATGATTCTGTGATTTCCCAAAACTAAGGGTGGTTTCAGTATCTTTTCCGGCAGCACTCACCCAAGTGAAAAAACTTGTTTTATGACAAGGTAATTAACATTATTTGCAATTAGCAAAAAAGTATATCAAGACGGTCATTTTGATGATTTTGTGATTTTGAGAAACTAAAGATGGCTTTAAATATCTTTTCCGGTGGCACTTACCCCACTAAAAAAACTTGTTTTATGGCAAGGTAACTTAACACTATTTTTAACTGGAAAAAAGTGTATGAAGGCGGTCAATTTGATGATTTTGTGATTTTCAAAACCTAAGGCTGGCTTTAAATATCTTTTGCGGTATTAGTTAACCCACTGGAAAAAAAATTTTATGACAAGGTAATTTAACACTATTTTTAATTCGAAAAAAAGTGTATAAAGGCGCTCATTTTGATGATTTGGTTATTTTAAAAAACTAAGGGTGGTTTTAAGCATCTTTTCCGGCGGCACTTACCCCACTGAAAAAAACTTGTTTTATGACAAGGTAATTTAACACTATTTTTAATTCGAAAAAAAGAGAATGAAGTCGGACATTTTTATTATTTTGTGATTTTGAAAAACTAAGGGTGGCTTCAAGTATCTTTTCCGGTATTACTTAATCCACTGGAAAAACTTTTTTTATGACAAGGTAATTTAACACTATTTTTAATTCGAAAAAAGTGTATAAGGCCGTCATTTTGATGATTTTGTGATTTTGAAAAAATAATTTTTCAATTCTTAATTTAAACTAATTTGTAATTTAGAGAATTTTAAAACGCAGTCTTGAAGAGTTAAACGATTAAAAATTAAAAGAGTTTGAAATTGAATTTTTTCAACAAAAAACATTTTTATTTGATCAACTGTAAGTATGAATTGATTGTTTTAAAAATTAAAGTGAACAATAATTGATTTTTTAGGACGACTCAAAATCCGTTTAAAATTTAAGAATTTCCAGAGTTCAACGTTAAAAATTAAGCTGTTTCAATTCAAAAGCCTTAGTCGTTAAGAAAATTTAAATAATTTCAAACTGAAATGTTTGAAAGAGAAAGCCCTAAATCGTTAAAATTTCAAAGTCAAAATTATTGACTTTGCAAAGAAACCAAGAATATGCAGCGCCCCAGCTTAATTTTCTCAAAAAAAGTGAAAGAGTGATATATTTAAACCGAAAGTGACAGAAAGTGACTCATGTTCTTTTGAATTTGAAGGAATTCGAAGAAATTTATAAGAATTTCAGGTGAATTTAAGAGAAATTGGAAAAATTCCACTTATTTCAGTCAAATCTCAGTGTATGTAGACGAATTAAATGGAATTCAAAAGAATTTAATTTAATGTCTAAGAATTCAAGGTGAGTTTCAAAGATTTCAAAGCGAATTAAAAAAATTTAAAGCTCTCATTGCATCTAATACAGTAGAAATGAGTGAATTTATAGGAACTCAAGTGAATTTGCAAGATTTAAGCAAGAGTTAAATTGCAGCCGAATTTAACGTTTTTTCTGAATATACTTGTCAGTCATATTTTATTCGCCGTTTTGCTTTTCAAGTTCGAATTCGCGATCAGCGACAACAAGAAACTCTCATTAAATTTAAGCTGAATTCCAAATTTTTTTAGCGACGAGCTACTGAAAATAAAAATTCAAAAACTTTGTAACGAAATTAAGATAACTCTCATACATCATATATTCTTGAATATGACGTATGCATTTTATTTATTTTTGCGTAATAATAGAAGTTATTTTTTAAATTACTTTTGCGTTTGTTAAATGTCCATTAACTGCGATGGCACAAGGTGCCGCGCCAACAAACTCGGCCTTGGGCTTCAATGCGTAACTCTCAATTCTTTCAGAAATTGAAATTTTAATTTATTTTCATTTTCTGCCTTCGCTCCATCATCATCCACCTCTTCGCATTCGCTCGCCTTCGGTTCCGGTCGGATCGGATCCGGTGGAGAAGAGACGACGATAGACGAGCCAGAGATAGAATGATAGAGTATAGCCATATTAGGACTATTTCTTTCTAACTGTGAACATCTACGTACGTAATCATCGAAGAACGAGGCTGAATATAATTGAACGATCAAATGAACTTACCTAAGTGAAGTTTGATCGCAATTATACGATCGCCTCGTTCGAAATGGTTACCTTCCACCCTTACAATATTGAAGAAACCCAACCCTAAACAACACATTTTTTTATTTCGTATAAACTCTAAACGTTATGAGGCTAGGAACACGAAACACGAGAGATAGAGAGGAAACTAGAGGGTTTTTCTCTCTGTTATAACTCTGAAAGTTGTGGCGCATCGCGAAGCGAAGAGGTACTACGTACGTAATCATCTCTAACGAGGTGACCGTATAATTGCGATCAAACTTCACTTAGGTAAGTTCGTTTGATCGTTCAATTATTTCCATTTTCAGATGGATTGCTTGTTTAAAGTTTGGTGTAAGGACAAAACACACCATAGTTTGTAAAAATGCTGTTGAAGCAGTAATTGAAGAAAGCAACAAAACCTTACAAAAATCGGGTATCAAACTGGTGTATGAAGCAGATGGCACCAACGTAAATAAACAGACGCTTCAATTTCTAACATCGCATACCAGATCACCAAGCCACGTATTCATGCTTATGCAATACAACGAATCCTGCAGACGGCCTACCTCAGAAGATGACTATCAATTAAAATATAATAGTTTGACAGCAATGAATGCTGTTGATTTAAAAAAGCATATCTATTCACGAAGGTACCACAGATGTTGTTCCATCACCTCCAAAGGTGCCGAGATTAGAAAAGAAAATTCAGCCTGAGATCCAAGTCGCTCAAACTCCTTTAGTGGTTAATTGGGAAGATTTTCAAATTAACTGGCCAGGTCCGACGGATCCATACGGGGCTGAACTGGAAGCAGGCGTATGAGAAAATTTTCTCGTAAACGCCTTTGCCTGATACGTTGTGGCACAGATGAGAAATTTCTGCCCAGCGATAGAGGCAGAAGTATTTACTGACATTGGAAGACGGCTGTACAATGATTTCCCCCGGATTTTTGGAGACTTCTATGTCAATGGTGAAGTGTTTGGGTCAGGATATGCCACTATTGTCAAAAAATTAAAAGACAGAAATTCTTATATAACAAGATTCAAGAAAGGTCTGAACAAATCCTTAGAAATTCCGTTAAATATGCAAAGATGTTTAAAATCAGCAAAATCAGGTTGTACAATCTGGCAAACTGATACTCATCCGCGTTGAGAAACTGAAGAATCAGTTATCCGAAAAGAAAAGTAGTTACTATAGTGCTCGCCGCTAATTTTGCGACACTTGAGGAGCAAGGACTGGCCACAGTACTGACCAATTTAGAAGCTACGTATGTGAAGCAAAGATTATTCTTGAAATAAATGCCAAAACTTCCCTCAGCAACGCTGATTAAAGAAACGTGGCCAATACTCTTTGAGCATGAAATTCTTTACTGGCATTATAGTAAATTGATGGGCCATGAAATCACTCGTCTCGGGGATAATTGCGTTAAACAATATGAAACGCTTTTTACTTTTCAGGAATTCAAAGTAAAAATGTTTAATAGAAAGAGTAATTCGCTGCCGAAGAAGGTGATTGGCGACGAGAATGATGAAGGGGACGAAGCTCCTCTATCTTACACAAAGACAAAAAATAGAAGAAAGATGTGCGAGCAAGCAATTTTTATTATTTCCGGACACTTTAATGAAGAGACCGTGACATTTTATGGATCATGCTCCGTAAGTAGAACACAACTTCATTTATATGTATGACAGGGTGTCTTCTGACCTGCAAAACCTAGACTTATTGAGGACAAAGTTGAATAAAATTGTATTTTAGGATCCCGAGAAATTGACGAGTGATGTGTTCAACTCTCCGTACATTGTCCGATTAGGTAAATGCACCAAAAACTTCATCGATGCACTGGAAATGTACTTCGCATCCATTTTCGTCTTGAACCGAATGTACCCTGACGCTGCCAGTGCTACTTGGCTTTTCGTCCAAGAATATTTCTTGAATATTAAAACAAATGGCAAAAGCAAGTGTGCTCAGCACTTCACCATGCATAAAAAAGTCATGAGCCTATTTACAAAAATTCGGGAAATTAATCAACACTAGGAATATATTCGTGAGGTTCTTTAAGTCGCTGTTAAAAAAAATTGATCTCAATATTATAAAACGTTACTAAAATTTACCTTTATGTAACTTTAAACTGTTGCAGGATTTGGTTTAATGTATATGTTTGTAGGAGGTACTTTAAATATTTATTAAAAGTTTAGAATTCTGCGTAAAGTAGATGTTGAAAAAAATTTGATTGCTCAATAGAATTTGTAAGAATTTTTGCGAACCTTCTTGAATCTTATCCTGGTCGCAATATTACGAAACATTACCAAAATTTATCTCTAATAGTACTTTAAACTATTGAAAGGTTTAGTCTAATCTATATGTTCGTAGGGGGTACTTTAAGTATTTATTAAAAGATTAGAAGTCAACTTGTAGATGTTACAGAAAGCTTTGGTTGCTCAATAGAGTTTGTAAGTATTTATGATATCCCTTCTTGAATCTTATCTTGATCTCAATATTACGAAACGTTACTGTCATTGAAGTCGGGCCCTTGCTCATGGGCAACCCGCCTGAAGCCGCCTTTAGCAGACTGCAATGACAGTCACATTATTTTTTCATTTTTTAACGCTGAAAAAGAAACTTGTTGCAATTACGGCATGATACAGTGTCAGAACGCATTTACCTATGAAGAGATTTCATTGGTGGCATGAAGGTAACCAGCGGAATGCCACGCAACTTTAGAGTCATCACTTGAAAATATTTCAAAAAATATACTCTAGTTTCTCCTACCTCCTACTGGACACGTTCTGTAACTGTTACATAACAAAAAAGGGAATATTTATACATAATATTGTTACAATCGTGTGCCATAACAATTACAGAACATGAAGATCACACAATTCTGGAACGCTGTTACTGTAAGGATACGTAGCAGTTCTGGAATTCAGTAATGTAACTAATATAGAACAGAGTGATAGAACTGTGATGTCACTAGAATAGCACACGTGTTCTAGAAACAGAACATAAAGGTCAAACTATTTTGTAACATTGTTACTATAATGATACGTAACAGTTCTGGAATTCTGTAATGAAACTAATATAAAAAAGAGTGATAGAACTGTTACGTCACTAGAATATGACAATTTTTACAGAAATGAAACATAAAGGGCACACTGTTCTGCAACGATCTTTGACCAGTTTTGGGCGGATGCTCGGGTGCAGTATGTAACTTGAACTGGATAAGAATACGCCGACAATAGGGCAGAATATCTTTCAAAGTCGGGCCAACCAAGAAGAAAATATTTTTTTTATAACAATTTATTTTTTAATTTGAACTTAACCATTTTTTTAACCCACCTTCTCATAATATGTCTAAAATCATGAAATAATAAATATATAATCCTGAGAGTATAAATAAATAAATAATAATAATAAATATACAATCCTGGCTGTTTCAGCAAAAAAGCATGGCCGAGATTTTGTAACGAACGTTCAAGCGGTTCCATAGCGCAATTGGCTAAGGCATCGGCTAAGCACATAGGGTTAGGTAATTTAGGTAGGGTTCGCATCTCCAGCGAGTGTAATTTTTCAACGAGTTTAAGCTTGAGATTATATGTGTAGGGTACCGTGCGTGAAATTGCGTTATTTAAAGTATGAATTAAGTGCAGCAATAATACAAAAAACATTTTTTTGTTGTTGCATATATGAAATACACATTACACGCACATAGAAACCTCACAGAAATCTTTCAACCTCCCAGGAAGCCAGGACAAAAAACCCTTCATCTTCTCTTAGGTTCTATATAAAAACCTCTTACAAACCTTGTAAGATCCTTGTAAAATCCTGGTACATCCCGAATCAGATACATTTAGAAACATTTCAGATATACATTACACGTACACAGAAACCTCATAGAAACCTTCAACCATACTTTTAAATAACGTTATACATTTTTTTAGAAAATTCTAATTTTAACTTTTCTGTTCTTCAAATTTCTCATTAAGTTAAATTCTGTTGACACAAAATGTGTAATAGTTGATATTTTAGCCGAAAAAGACGAATTATTATCCGAAAAGGATGACATTTTAATAAAGTTGTTAAATTTTCAACAAAATAATTACATTTTTAACCAAAAATATGTATTCCACGTGGGCACAAAATTTGATGACGTCTTGACGACATCACTACATCTTTACGACAACTTTACGACATCCTATGTCTATGTCGTTAAGGCGTCTTTACGATACCATAAAGATATCGTCAGGTCGTACGACGTATTTGCGATATCGTAAAGACACCTTAACGACATGGACATAGGATGTCGTAAAGTTGTCGTAAAGATGTCACAACGATGTCGTAAAGACGTAGTCAAATGTTGTACCCACTTGGTTGGCAACCAATAAGATTCATTTTATACTAAAAAGACAAATTTTCACTTATTAAACAATGAATTTTGAACCATAGAAAAAACTAATTTTCTTCGTCCCCTAGCCAAAAGTACGTCTTCCCGGCTGCATTTCTGTCCGGGAACAGTGGCTTTTCCGGCCTGCTAGAGTTAACGCGATCTCTGATTGGCTGCGAGATTTTTGTAGCCCGCTGACGTAGCAACCTGACGTAGCAACGCTTACTCAGTATTGTGTTATTGTTTACTTAGCCTCCGAAAAAAGTTTATCTTGACAGGTGAATGGAAAAACGAGAGCGTGTGTGTTCAACCTCAAAACTGATCGTATTACGAAAAAATCAAAAAATATGTGTTTTTGGTACCCACCCCGACCAGCAAATCCTCGGCTCCGCCTCGGCTTTGCAAAAGTCGGGCGGGCGACCGAATCCCATCCATACGCTCAGCTGACCGAGAGCAGCGGCACGGCGGTGCTACGCAGACGACAACGCATTTTATTAATAAAACATTCATTATTAAACGTACTTTCGGTTGGGCATAAAGAAAAATAGTATACGACACACGGCCAGAAATATTGGATGCCCTGGCGTGCAGGATATGAGGCCTCGGCTTCGCCTCGGCCTTCATATCACACACGTCCGGAAATCCAACTTTCTGGCCTTGAGTCGTAATTTACTATTTCAATCAAAGAGATGAATTTGCAACTAAAGTGATGGTGGTAAAAGCATTTTACCACCATCAAAACCAAAATATAGTTTTAGCAGCACAAGTAAACTTCTTTTTATGAATAATAGAGACAAGTTATCTTCTTGTGCTTTCTTCCCACTAAAACGAAACTAATTGAGGCGAATTGAGATGAATTCGATAGAGCCTCCGTGAATCTCGCTTTGCGACAATCTCGAATTGGAGCAAGCCATGAATTCTTCTAAATTCGGAAATAAGTAATTCAATCTTCAAATCTGCTATTCGCCCCTCCCTCTCCCTCTCCCTCTCCCTCTCCCTCTCCCTCTCCCTCCAAGAGCACCGATCATCAGAACGACTAGCTTAATAGAATATTCCGGGTATTATCGTCGAAATTCCCCTATCAGGTCTTTATACCCCTCTTTTTTTTTCATTTTCCGTGGCTGTGATGTTTTAGTCGGCGGGTGCCGAAAATTCGATACCGAACATGGTTCGTTTCTCGAAATCAAGGAGAACTATGTCAGGCTTCGATTGCACAGCAGAAACAATTGTTCAGAATATGAAGTTTCAGTATATGCGGCACTTCTTATTTTCGACAGTTGACTCTATTTCCCTAGGAGCGTTGTAACAGAATTATTACTCGGCAATTAGGCTCGTTGCGAACCTGCAACAAGGAGTCGCAGGACCGATACGAAAGGGATCAGAATCCTCCGAGGGGACCCGAAGTCCCATGCGGCAGCGCGTCTACGTCAGTTTTGACTCGATCGTCTCTATCCACGGCCCTAGTCTGGGCCAACCACCTACACCATCAGCCATCGCTATGGTCTGGCGGTGTCCCCGTCTGTGTAAGTAGCAATAAATGGCTCTTTTTTATTTATCAGCTGAATTTTAATGTGTTCGCCCTTCTTTCAGTGCCCTCATCATATTTCTCTCCTCAGTAGACCTCCCCTGTCATAGCGTTTTGCGGAACAGTTTTAGGGCTAATGCCGTAAGAGTCAGAGAGATGTTAATAAAGAACTCTTACTGTCGCATTGTGCTTTTGGATGTGCATCGTTCTCGCGTGAGTTAGACAATGAGATAGTATGTGTCCTAGATGCTCGAAGTGTGCATGATACGCTCTTCAGCTATCATCGGGAATATATTGGCTCAAAATGTGGCGACGGTATGCTAAGGTGAAAATTACACCATCTTGACACGCCAAAATGAAACCCTCCGTGCCATACTTCAATCCGGGTGATTTAACCATAGCAAGCGTTAGCTCATACGACATCGACTGATCCTTCACATTTCTGTGAAAGATGCCGTGCATCCTCTTGTCGAGGAGCTGTTAGTGGAAGTTTTTCTCCTGTGCTTTCTTGCTCCGGGCTTTCAGAAGTGAGTACTCGATATGGATAATCATTGATGCATTTTGCTCACCCCTGATATTGAAGTCAAGGCCAAGTGTTTCAACAGCCTTCTCCGCTGCTTTGTACAGAAAAGTTCCTTTGCCCACTTTTTCATATTTCCTGACCATTTTAAGAAGAGGGTCTCATCCATTTGCGACTATATGTGCTCTACCCAGAATAATCCTGTTGTGAAAACATTCAAGATTCAGTATTCCGTGACCACCTTGACGGTGTGAGATTTAAAGTTGCGGAACAGAAAACTTAAGGTGCATGCTTTTGTTTATGTGCATAACCTTTCGTCACCCGATATCGAGGGATCTGAGCTCGTCCTTCGTCCATGGAACTACTCCAAATGAATAGAGTTCTACCGCGACGGCAAGCATGTTCGTTGCAGATACTTTGTTCTTCGCCGACAGTTCGAAAGACCAAAACCGTCGTTTGAGACGTTTGTATCTCTATCGGAGAGTATACTTTATAGATGTCACGTCCTGAATGCTACTCTGTAGCACGCCCACGTATGTATAGGTCTCTACAGCACCAAGTGTCGTACAGCGGTTCTGTCGACGAGTTCAGGGATTTCGGGGATGCCATTAAGTTTTCCTCGCTTCAAATAAACTTTGGCGCATTTTTCTAACCCAAACTTTAATCCAATCTACCGAGTGTATTTTTCAACAATACCTAGAGCTAGATCTAGTTGCCCTTTAATTTTGGCATAGATCTTAAGATCATTCATGTAAAATACATGAGTGACCTCATGCTTTCGATTTCCAGGTTTGATGCAGAAGTACCTTTTGGAATAGTGAAGTGTGAGAGATAGTGGCAATAATGTGAGGCGAAAGAGGAGATGGCTCATGGTGTCGCCCTGAAAGACACCTCTGTGAAAGGAGACGTTGTTAGTTGTCACACGATGTTTTCCAGATGAGACAGTAAATCTGGTTTTCCAAAGCGGCATCAATCTCTCTATGCACCTAACGATGTGTGGATGAACATTTAAGCTTTCCAACAGACAGATAATAAGTCTATGGGAGGTTGAATCGAAAGCTTTCCGGTAATCGATAGGAGTGCTGGTAGGATTCTACGTCTTTCCAGACACATCTATCGATGAGCAGGTCTCCCCGACATCCTGCTACGCCCTTCATTGAGCCGAGTTGTTCGTATACATGTGTCGCCACACAGGCCCGATTGTCCGAACAATCCTATCATTTAAACTAGCTGTAAAGATCTTATACAGTCTGTTTAGACAAGTTGGGGGTTAATTTCTTCAGGATCATCCCTAGACAATTCTTCGCCACTGATTATCGACGCATCCATTCAATATGAGTCTATGTGCTGACAACGCCCTGTATGAGACTATTCTCTATGTTTATACACAGCGCATAGTCTCATACACAGCGCTATCAGCACATATACTCATATTGAATGGAGGCGTCATTATTAATGATTGTAACTATATTCATCAGAAATCCTTGGTACAGCGACCTTCTATCGCAACCCGAGGACGAGTACGGTGGCATTTCAAAAGAACCGAAACCGAAAACCTAATATATATAATTAAAAACTAAAGGTTAACAACCACCGCAGGGTCCCAATGGGAGCAACTGTCATCTGAAAAATGACAAAATAACCATCATTAATGCTCATGGTACTTGAAAATTCCTATTTTTACATTCTCATCCAGAGAAGGTATTAGATTTGGGTAAAATTTGACCCCCCCCCCCGTTTTTTGTTAAATGTCTACGTTTTGAGACGCCCTGAACCCAAAAAACAGGTTTTTACGAATGTGTCTGTCTGTATGTCTGCCTGTAAACACGATAACTTTCGAAAGAATTAACCCATTGGATTGGCCTTTGGTATACTCTTTGAATCTCGTAAAGGAAAGGTCAAGTTCGTTAGCCAGCCCATTTGGATGAAAATTCAAAAAGTGAACGCATTTTGAAAATTTTTTAGGCCATTCTTTTCACAATCTGAAAATTATATGCTCGCTTGTTCATAGTACTCAAAAATTGAAACAATTCATTTCAATGAAATTTTTCGATAAAATGAAAATTTACAGACTTACAGCATTTTCAGAATCCAAAAGAGGAAACAAAAATTAACATTTTCAGCCAAACAACGCACGACCTGGAAAATAGTCAAAATAATTAAAAATGTTTCTTTTTGCACGTCCTACTGATTTATCATGACGACATTTCGAATTTTCTTGAAAAATCAAAAATTCTCATTTTTATTGCACAAAAAATAATGAAAAATCCAAAATTTAATTCCCCAATCAAACTATGCAAGAGACGACAAATTATGACTCAACAAAAACTGTGCACTTCAAAAAGATCTACAAATTGGGCATTGGTCACTTTTTGATAGGATGTGTAGTTTTTGTTTTATTCGTAAAAAATAACATTATTAGTGAGAAAATCGGCGCGAGTAGTGGGCACATTCTCATCAAAACTTTGATTATTTCATGTTGTTTCCATCTTGTGTGTGGGTTTTCAAAATATTTATTTTTTTTCATGTCCCCAATACTTTTGGTAACGATTAAAAGAATAAAATAACCATCATCAATGCTCATGATGCTTGAAAATTCGTATTTTTACATTCTCATCCAGAGAAGATATTAGATTTGTGTAAAATTTGACCCCCCCCCCGTTTTTTGTCAAATGTCTACGTTTTGAAACCCTCTGAACCCAAAAAACAGGTTTTTACGAATGTGCCTGTCTGTCTGTACGTCTGTCTGCAACACGATAACTTTCGAAAGAATTGACCTATGGGATTGGCCTTTGGTATACTCTTTTAGTCTCGTCAACGAAAGGTCAAGTTCGTTGGTCAGCCAATTTGGATAAAAATTCAAAAAGTGGGCGCATTTTGAAAGTTTTTGAGGCCATTTTTTCAGAATCTGAAAATTATATGCTCGCTTGTTCATAGTACTCAAAAATTGAAACAATTTATTTCAATGACATTTTTCGATAAAATGCAAATTTTCAGACTTACAGCATTTTCAGAATCCAAAAGAGGAAACAAAAATTAACATTTTCAGCCAAACAACGCACGACCCGGAAAATAGTCAAAAGAATAAACATGTTTCTTTTTGCACGTCCTACTGGTTTATCATGACGACATTTCGAATTTTCTTGAAAAATAAAAAATTCTCATTTTTATTGCACAAAAAATAATCAAAAATCAAAAATTTAATTCCGCGATCAAACTATGCAAGATACAACAAATGATGATCCAGCAAAAACTGTGCACTCCAGAAAGATCTACAAATTGGTTCTTGGTCTCTTTTTGATAGGATGTGTAGTTTTTTTTTATTCGTAAAAAATAACATTAATAGTGAAAAAATCGGTCCGAGTAGTGGGCACATTCTCATCAAAACTTAGATTATTATTTTTTTTTTTTCATTTTTTGTGTGGGTTTTCACAATATTTTTTTTCTGCATGCCCTCAATACTATTTGTAACGATTAAAACAATAACATAACCATCATTAATGCTCATGGTGCTTGAAAACTCGTATTTTTACATTCTCATCCAGAGAAGGTATTAGATTTGTGTCAAATTTGACGCCCCCGTTTTTTGTCAAATGTCCACGTTTTGAGACCCCCTGAACCCAAAAAACAGGTTTTTACGAATTTGTCTGTCTGTCTGTCCGTATGTCTGTCTGTGAACACGATAACTTTCGAAAGAATTGAGCTATTGGATTGGCCTTTAGTATACTCTTTTAGTCTCGTGAACAAAAAGGTCAAATTTGTTAGCCAGCCATTTTGGATGAAAATTCAAAAAGTGAGTGCATTTTGAAAAGTTTTGAGGTCATTTTTTTCACAATTTGAAAATTATATGTTCGGCAGCTCATGGTACTCAATAATTCAAAGCATTTATGTCCATGGCATTTTTTGATACAATGACCATTTTCAGACTTACAGCATTTTGAAAATCCAAAAGAGGAAACGAAAAGTAACATTTCCAGCCAAACAACGCACGACACGAAAAAGATCGTAGGGAAAAAGTGTTTCCTCTTGTACGCCCTACAGGATTATCATAATGACTTTTTGAATTTTCTTGAAAAATTGAATATTCTCATTTTTACTGCACAAAAAATAATGAAAAATAAAAAATTTAATTCCACGGTCAAACTATGCAAGATACGACAAATGATGATCCAACAAAAACTGTGCACTTCAAAAAGATCTAAAAATTTGTTATGAGTCACTTTTTGATAGGATGTGTAGTTTCTGTTTTATTCGTAAAAAATAACATTAACAGTGAAAAAATCGGCCCGTGTAGTGGGCACATTCTCATCAAAACTTTGATTATTTCATTTTTTTTTCATCTTGCGTGCTTCCACTGAGTGGGTTATACACTTATAACAATTATGATACATATATTTGTATTGCTAAAGTTATTATTTTAGTTTACACTGATGGGTGTATTTATACTTCATATGTTTGGATTTGATTTTGTTGTTATTGTTGCTTCAAACTATTGGGAGTATAAATACATACGTATGGTAATAGAAATGAATTATGATTATCTTATAGCGGTAGAGTCTGTAATTACAGTCTCAGTAATCGAGCATGGTTAACTTATCGACATTTTCCGAGTTCTTATCCGTCCATGGTTTGAGATGCCATACTATGGCTTTGTGCAGTTGTGCTTTCACTTGATTATCAGCTTTTTATTCTCCATCGTGTTTGAATGAGCTGCTTTCCTTTCAGTTATGCAGGCGAGGTCTTTCTTCTGAGCTAGTGTCTCCGCCTGCATGACTAAAAGGATAGCCGCTAGTGTCTCACTTACTGCGGGCGTTTATATCTAACACAATAGAAAGTTATATTAATGTTTTGATTAAGCTATTAGTTATTGGTATTAATTATAGTAATTCTGTTGTCACCTCTCTTAAAATAAATATTTTATATAAAATTTATTTCTTTCCTTAGCCCACCTTAACGAAATCTCTCAATTCATCACATAAACTGCTTAGATAAATTACTCGCTTATGCCTTTTCTTATCAAGAGCACATAAGATAGAATTTTTTTTTTAGGTTTTACTAAAACATGTTGGATAAAGTCTGGATTTAGAGAATTAATTATATTGAGGGTCCAACAGTGGGGTTTCAGCTGGTTATGCAATTTGTATAACAACATCAGTTTGCTTATGAAGATTCTGCAATGTGAGTGTGATCTTTATCCATATTATGGAATTTGTCATTGATGATAATTTATAAGGGCAGAATTTTAAAATGCTAGGGTTTTGGGGAAAGGAAGTCAGTTGGTTCGTAATACTTGACTTTACAGATCTTCATTCATTGCTACCCAGAGTGGTCTTGAGGTGAACTATTGAGGTTAATATGGATTTCAATTGCCATGTTCTTATAGTGTTGCAGACGTTCCCTGGCCGGTGAGATATTATAGTTTTGAAAATTCTTTTTCCGGTGGAAGCAGCCTTGAAGAGTCCAATCACTAGAAGGATGCAGCATGATGCTATGTCAATATCATGTTCCGGTTCCATATATTTTTTTCTTCACGCGTAGTGAATATTTTGACTGGAAAAGTTTTGGTTTTTTATTTTCCGTCCTCCCTCCTTAGAATGGTTCATCTTCCTCGATGAAAATTTCCTCTTTTTCATAGATATCGAAACAAAGGTGCGACCTGTGTGGTGTGGACACCTCGTCACTTGAATAACTGAACGAGTGATTACTTTTCTGTTTTTCTTGAGAACTTTGCAACTAATTGTAGGGGTTAGGAAAATAGAAAATTTCATCAATATTGCTTGATTACATGTAATTTCGGTACAACCCAGAATCTGTTTAACAACATTTGTTATTGCTGTCTAATGTTGATATTTCGTGTAATTCGGAATTTGTTTACTACTCTTACTTTTATACACGTGTGTATGAGTGTATACAAAGTTACTAAAATTTGATAATATAAAGGCTATAGTGATTATTTCGATTTTTAAACGTTGTGATCTCTTTTATTTAATTAAAATGTGGTTTGCCTTGAGAAAATTCGAAACTGTGAGCTAGTGTACCTGTCAGTACCAATTTGGGTTAAATTTTGCTGTGCGTTTTCGGGCTAAAATTCAAAATTCCTATAATTAATTTTTATTCCACACGCAAAACAATACCGACCAAGTCAATGCATTCACTTTGAAAAAATCTGCATACAATATTTTCATTCTAGTTAAAATATACAAGGTTGTACATTTTATATTAAATGTCATATACAGTTCGGTATAGCAGTTGCTTAAAACTCAAAGTGCTTTTATTTCTTTAGATCTTGTCAATTATTTGCAGTTGAGGTAATTTATTCAATCGCTTTTGTAATTGAAGCGTAACTTTTTCTAAAATTGGTCGAAATTTAATATGAGTACAGTTAATCGTAGATAAGAGCTGATATTTATATGATGTGATTGAATTTTTGACTTAAAAGTTAATTTTCTTTTCAGTCAACTAGTAGACGTCATCATGTTTTTAATTTTTAACACTGTTAAAATCTGTTTGAAATTTAATATACATGTATATTGAAATTGAAAACATTTTTAACAGTGAAGAATAAATTTATTCAGATTTTGTGTAAAATGGAATTAACTGAATGATTATTATTATTTGATATAAAATTTAGAACCCATGTTTTTAATATCGATTTCATAAGCTTAAGGCATTAATTTTTATGTACATTGGGGTTCTGAAATTAATACAATTTTTGAACAGTGTCCTTGTGTCCCATTATTCAGTCGCAGGAACCTATTTATCTAAAGTAGTGATCCCTTATTTGAACAAGACACATCTCTTTCATTAATTCACAGAGTCAAACTCCCTAAATGAATTATTTTAACCAAATAAAATTCTCAATTTGTCGAAAGAAAACTTTTTATTTTAAATTTTTGAAAAAAAATGTTTCAAATATTAGAAGTTTTAAGAATGCATGAATTTCGAACGTTTTATCATTATTATTATATCATTAGGCCGCTTCTCTTTCGGGGTAGGCGTGAATTGCTCGGTGGTAAAGTAGTGATGTGTGGATGGGTATATAGATGAAGGGTAGATAGGTGAAAGAAAACCTGCTCTTTTCAGAGCAATATTCATTGAATTATTTGTTGAACGCATTACGGTCTTGTACTTCGGTACTTGACCGAAGTTCGGAAAGAAGGCTAATCGTTTTGTCCCTCGGGTATCATCCTTTTAGCCTTTTGACTGAGCTTCCTGGGAGTCTCTGCACTCTAAAAATTCGAAAACGAATTGCGTTCCAGTACTTCGGTTCTCGGATCATCTGTATTGGACACCTGGAAGCACATATGGGATTGAATCCCAAACAAAAGAGGGCCTGGACCACTCGTTGACTACGAGAAGTAGAACTCCGAGCCCAGGGGCAGGTTCTGACTATATCACCGCCAGGAGGCTTGCCCTTTGGAGACACCTGCCAGGCTGGCAAACCTGGAAACAGCAACAAGGCCCAAAAACCTAGGAACGACGACAAGGTCCAAAACCTGGAAACGGCGACAAGGTCCAAAACCTGGAAACGGCGACAAGGTCCAAAAACCTGGAAACGGCGACAAGGTCCAAAAACCTGGAAACGGCAACAAGGTCCAAAATCTGGAAACGGCGACAAGGTCTAAAATCCAGAAACGGCGACAATGCCAAAAACTTGGAAGCGGCGACAATACCCAAACCCCTGAAAACGGCGACAAATCACAAAAACCTGGAAACGGCGACAAATCACAAAAACCTGGAAACGGTGACAAGACAAAAACCTGGAAACGGCAGCAAGGCAAAAAACCTGGAAACGGCGACAAGGCAAAAAACCTGGAAACGGTGAAAAAGACAAAAAAAGTGGAAACTATGACAAGACCGAAAACTGGAAACGACAAGGCTAAAACCTGGAAACGGCGACAATGTCAAAAACCTGGAAACGGCGACAAAGTCACAAAACCCTGGAAACGGCGACAAGGCCCAAAACCTTGGAAACGGGGTGTTTTCTATTACCCCGCCGATCCCACTCCGAATGGACATAATCCTTCGACTCGGAAGCCGCTCTTTGAGTTAATGATTCACCGGGAGGACCCGGTGGAAGTAGAGAGAAGAAAACTCCGGGATAAGTACCGGTTCCTCATCCGCACGTCGAAATTGAGTATTGCGTCACAGACGGCTGGAACGTGCCCCAACGAAGATTTTTATAAGGATCTCCAACGATTCAACCCGCAGGAAGTGGGTTGAATCGCAAACATGCAAACCACGAACGACGGGCCTTTTTCCGGGACCCAAAGGCGAGGTCCTTTGTAGTATAACGATTCCTCAACCGCATCAGGGGAAAGAAGCCCTAGAGGACCAATGGAAGCAGAGAACCCGTGGAAGTTGTTTCTCCAAGCCAAGGGAAAAATGACCTTCCTTTCGCCCCCGATTAGCCAGCAAAACCCCCCGAAGGGTATGAGAAGCCTCGACGCTTGGCTTCTCCAGACGCAAGGGTTCGTATACATAGAACCCCTGCCAGAAATTAGGCCCATTCCGCCCCAGAACAGCGGCTCATTCCGTCACATATGACACTTTCAAGTAAAATCAAAATTTCACCTATTTCTGTTTTACAATTACATATAAATCTGTTGAAAATTTAAGGTTCAATAAATAAGCTATCTAAACAACCACTCCTGATATTAGTAGAAAGAACAATTACAAAAGAATTGATAGCCTCCGAGAAAATTGAGTGACTCATCTTACCCTCTATGCCCATCTCGTCCCACCCTACCCTAGAATAGTATTAGTAACAAAGAATTGTCATAATTTGAAAATTTATGAAGTTATAAACAATTTTTCAACCTATTAAGTTTTATGGACAGACCAATTGACGTAGTAGAAAATTAAAAATTGGGATGTGATTATTTCAGTAGAAGATGATTTTTCATGAAGAAATTACATTTTTGATTTTTCGAACAATTTGATTAAAAATATGAGTTACGACAAAATAATTGCACATTTCGATTCTACTGGAAAAATTATGTAAAATCCATTTGCTAGACCATTTTTTCTCAGTCCTACTTCTTATACAATAGTATAAATAAATAAAAAAGATCGTACGAAACCCGTTTACGCATTTACCTATACTACAAAACAAATAGGGTTGAAAGAAATTATCTAACACATGAACTCTGCGTCATTTTTCCCTTAGAATCGAATGGTGCTATTGGCTTTTCTGTAACAGATATTGTCAAAAAAATGGTTTGAAAAGTTGAAAATTTCAACTATTTTTTTCTATAAAAAACCTATTTTTATTTAAATATTCTCGTCACAACATTACCTGTTTGAAAAAGTTAATTGGTCTGCACATGATGCTTAATAGGATGAAAATCTAATATATACAATCCTGTACACTTGAGGCTCGAAACCGGCACCAAACCAATCGGCACCAAATTTTGCATACATATTCTTTGGGCTCCCCGACAGTTATTAAGAGTAATGGGGGACAGATAGGATGGAGGGGGTGGGGGGCACCACCACAGTTTTGGGCTAATCGGCACCAAAGTTTGCACACAGATTCTTTGACCTCCCGGATAGGTCATAAGAGTAATGGAGGGAGGGGCCGACTGCCGAAGTTTTTAACTAATCGGCACCAAATTTTGCACACTCCGAGAGCACCTATCACACCTATCACAAGGACAATTACTCGTACCGAATATTTTGGGTACAGTCGTTGTAGCTCTCTTCTAAGGTCTTGATACCTTTCCTCCTTTTCTTTCTCCTTGGCAGTGATGTTGTATTCGGAAGGAGCCGAAGGACCGGTAACTTCGGCAGTTAATTGAAAGAAAAATAGTTCCAAAGAGGGAGGGCCAACTCAATGCCACACAGTTGGTAAAGCATCACATAGATATTCAGGGCCACGCACCTATTGGGAAAAAAAATATATGTATGAACAATAAAAATGTGTTCAAATAATTATTTCTGATGGACCTAAATTAATGTTAACTCACACCACGTAAAAAGTAGACAAAAGCTCAAAATTTCAGAGAAAAACAGCAACGTTCTGCCATTATTTAAATAGAATATTATTAAAAATCATAATAAATTGCTCAAACAAGTAATTTTGTTAACTTTAATTAATTATTTTCCTCACTCTGATTGGAAATTGGACAAAAAGTCGAAAATTAAAAAAAAAACTGCAATCTTCAAGCATTATTCTATGAGAATATTTTTAACAATTATAATGAATTGTTTATATAATTACGTTTTTAAAAAATAATGATTATTACCTCACTCTAATTGGTAATTGGACAAAAAATGAAAATATTTGAAAAAACGTGAATATCTCTATTCTAAGAGACAATTGCTATAATCAATAATAAATTGTTTGAAAATTTTATATGAGCATATAATTATCAGTATGAGGTGGTATTTTATATATTAGAAACCATTTGCAATAAAGAAAACGCAGAAAATCATAACTTGGAAATTCATCCTATTGGTTGAAAATTCTTTTTTTCTTATTTAGAACTCATTTTTCTCACTAAAAATTTAACTATACTTTTTTTAGTCGAAAATTTATCTTCTTTAGGTTTGTTAAAAATAGAATTATTATTTAATAATTAATTAAAATCAATTTTTGTAAGATTTAACATTTTATTTAGAAATTCGCTTGAACTATTCCATTTTTTTGTAAAAAATCTACCTTTTTTGATAGAGATTAAATCTTTTTCGTTAAAACATTATCTGTTCTGTAGAAAATTTACTTATTCTATTTTTTGTTAAGGAATTCATTTCTTTGGTTAAAAAGAAACTAGCAAGTTGAACATTCGCTTTTTTATATAGAAAATTCATCTTTTGCATTAAAAGCTTGTTTCTTTGGTAGAAAATTCGTTTCTGTTTAGTTGAAAATTAATTCTTTGAACTGAAGATGTAACTATTCTATTTTTGCTTAAAAATTATTATTTTTAGTTGAAAATAGATATATTTGATTGAAACTGTATTTTTTTTGGTAGAAATTTTATCTTTTGACTTTAAATTTGAATTAATATTTTAAGAATTCATTTTTTTTTTAAATTGATGGTTTCAACTGAAAATTCAATTCTTCTATTTCTTGTTGGAAAATTATTATTTGGATGAAAAAAATTATTTTATTGAACATTCGTTTAGTTTTTGGTTAAAGATTTATTTTTTGAACAACTTTAATTATTCTAATTTCTGTTGAAAATTGATCTTTTTCATATGAAAATTCATGTATTTTGTTGAAAATGTGTTGTTTTTTTTTGGTAGAAAATTAATTTTCTGGGTTGAAAGTTCAGCTGACCATTCAGGTAAAAATTCATATTTTTGGTTGAATATTCATTATTTTAGTTAAAAATTATTTTCTTTGCTGGAAAATGTATCTTTTTGGCGTGAAAGCACAGCGAAAAAGTGTTTGAAATATATTTAGAAACAGCATTTTTTTTGCATAAATCTTATTAATCTTCTAGGAGTATGCTAACTTCTTTTTTCATTTAAATTTAGTGTCCTTTCCAACTTCAAGCGGTATATTTTCCCGCGAAATTTGAATGCTGTAATTAATCGATGATGATAGAAAATACGATTTTTCAAATCTCGCCTCTAAATATCATTCTTTTCAAACAAAAAAGTGGATTAATTTTTTGTAGATTCGAACAAATTTCCGGGCCGTATGTATGAAAATTCGAAAAAAGAAAATTTTGGACCACTCCACAGTGGGATGAAATAAAAAACCGAGGTTCAAAATAACTTGTAGCTGGCAATTTTTAACCAATTTTGGATTTTTTCTTAGAAAAATTCAGCCATAAATTTTGAAGAGAGTTGTGTGGCTTGATTTTTTAATTGTATGTTGTTTAAACTTTTATTTAAATGCAAAGTGTGAAGAAAAAGTGTATTTTTTAGTTTTTTATGTTTCTCTTCGTGAAAATTTTTTTTCATGGTCAGCATTGCCAGACTTTTATCACGGGGATATTTCAAAGCAAAAAAATGATATTGTTATCATAATTTTTATAAACAAATTAACTTAACAAATAGTCTTCACTATGAATTCTTCGTTTGTAAAGTAAATGTATGCGTTAAAATTACTTGCTCTTATTGAAAAAATAATACCCGATAATAAAAATTTAACATCCGATATTTTTTATTAATTTTATAAACAAATGCCTAATGTTGACATTTAAAGGCAGAAAGAAATCGTTCTTCCTCTTAATTTTCCTTAAACTATGTCGCCAGTGATGTTTAATGATAAAAAATTATCATCCGATATTTTGTATTAATTGTATAAACAAATTATATACACAAATGCATAGTGTGGACACTTAAAGGCAGAAAGAAATCGTTTTTCCTCTTAATTTTCCTCAAATTATATCGTCAGTGATGTTTAATGATAACGAATTATCATCCGATATTTTTTATTAACTTTATGAACAAAATGTATAAACAAATTATATAAAAAAATGCCCAGTGTGGACATTTGAAGGCAGAAAGAAATCGTTTATTTCCTAATTTTTTTTTTTTTTTTTTTTTTTTTTTTTTTTTTTTTTAATAAAATTGTTTTTTTTTTTCTTTTGTGAACTCATTTGTTTGGTTGAAAATTTAACTATTTTGTTGAAAATTCTTTTTCTATGTTGAAAATTAATCTTTTGGCTATACCATTTTTTGTTGAAAATTTAATTATTTTGTTGAAGATTCGTTATTTTTTGGCTGCAAATGAATTTTTTTTTTTGAAAATTGTTTTTGTTGATAGAAAATTATTTGTTTGAAAATTTGTTTGCTTAGTTAAAAATGTTAACGTTTTGTTACAAATTCGATATTGTTTGTTTGAAAATTTATTTTTTCAACTATACCATTGTTTGTTGAAAATTGAACTATTTTATTGAAACATTTTTTCTTTTTAGTTGAAAATTCGTTTTCTTGGTTGAAAATTTAAATATTTTGTTAAAAGTTCGATTTTCTTTGTTCGAAAATTAATTTTTTTAACCATACCATTTTTTGTCGAAAATTTAAATATATTATTAAACCATAGTTTTTTTTGGTTGCAAATTAATGTTTTTAGTTGAGAATTCGTTCGAAGCTTTAAAAAAATTTAAATACGTAGAAAAAGAATCTGGAAGATTAAACTTTTTTTTTTTAATTTAATGATTTCCTAAAATTTTAGAAAAAATTTTGTAATTTGTTCTAAATTTTTTTCAGATTTTTTTTCAATTTCAAAAATAATTTAAAATATGAAAAGATTTTTATAAACTTACAGGAAAATTCAGATTTTTGAAAATTTAAAAATACAATTTTGAAGTTTTTTCAAGATTTTAAAAAGTTTCAAAATAATAATTTTTTTAAAAGATTCCTGGGAATATTGAAAATGATAATTTGCCTGGAAAAATTAATTTAAAGAGAATATTTAACAAAAGCTCAAAACATTAAAAAAGTTTTCCAAAATGGTCAAAAAAGAATCTGGAAGATTTTCCGAATTTTTTTTTAAATTTTGCTGAATTTTTTCCAAGTTTTGGGGAAATTTCGAATCATTTTAAAATATACTTTAAAGTTATGGAAAATTTTCAGAAATAATTTCGAATTTTGAAAGATTTCAAAATACTTTAAATAAAACTTTTTTTGAATTAGAAGACTTTTTGAAGATCTCAAAACCCATTTTTGAAGTTTTTTCAAGATTTTGAAAAGTTTCAAGATAATGTAAAGACAATTTTAGAAATAATTGAGTCTCTTTAAAAAATATTTCGGAATTTTAGAAGTTTTGAAAAATTAAAAAAAAAATTAAATTTTGATAAAGAAACTTAAAAAAAATAGTTATTCAAATTTTTTATTTTTTATTCAAAATTATAATTTGCCTAAACTTTTATTTTATTTTTAGACTGAAAAATATTTTTTGGTTGAAAATTGAAAATGAACTGTTTTGTTGAAAATTTATATTTTGCGATTTAAAAAATTAAAATATTTTGTATAAAATTCGTCTCTTCTGCAAAATATTAAATATTTTTTGGGTAAAATTACAACTGATTGAAAAATAATATATTTTTAAACTTCTTAAAAATAAAAAATGACTTTAAATATTCCTACGAAACTTGAGAAAATTTTTGTATTATCTTGAAACTTTTCAAAATGTTGAAAAAACTTCAAAATTGTATTTTGAAATCTTCAAAAAGTCTTCAATTTCAAAAAAGTTTTATTCAAAGTATTTTGAAATCTTTCAAAATTTAAAATTATTTCTGAAAATTTTTAAAAACTTTTAAATATATTTTTAAATGATTCGAATTTTTCCCAAAACTTTGAAAAAATTCTGCAAAATTAAAAAAATTTTCGGAAAATCTTCCAGATTCTTTTTTGAAAATTTTGCAAATCTTTTTTAATGTTTTGAACTTTTGTTAAATATTCTCTTTAAATTAATTTTTTCAGATCAAGTATCATTTCTAATATTCCCAGGAATCTTTAAAAAAAAGTTATTATTTTTAAACTTTTTAAAATCTTGAAAAAACTTCAAAATTCTTGAAATTAAAAAAAAATTTATATATTTTAAAATTATTCGAATTTTTTCCAAAAATTGGAAAAAATCCAGCGAAATTAAAAAAAAAAAAATCCTGAAAATGTAAAAAATTCCGTTTGGACAATTTTGGATATTTTTTGGAATATTTTAAAGCCATTTTAAACATATTCTTAAAATTAATAAATATTCTCTTAAAATTAATTTTTCAATATAAAGAATCACATTCGATATATATTTTTTCAAATTTCAAATTATTTTCGAAATTTTTAAAAATTTCTAAATATCTTTTAGAATGTCATGAATTTTTTCTAAAATTTTAGGAAATCATTTGAAATGTTTTAAAATCTTTTCAAATATTTTTTAAAAATTAATTCATCAAAATAAAGAATCAATCTAAATTTTCCCTAACATTTTGAAAAACAATTAAATATTTTTATTTCAAAAATTTTCAAAATCTACGTTTTGTTTAAATAGTTTACATTTTTTAAAATATTTTTTTAAATCCTGCTAAAATTAAAAAAGTTGTTTTAAAATCTTCCAGATTCTTTTTCTACATATTTTAAAATTTCTAGAGCTTCAAACGAATTTTAATCTAAAAAAATTAATTTGCTACCAAAAAAACTATGGTTCAATAATATAGTTAAATTTTCAATAAAAAATGGTATAGTTGAAAAAAAAATTTAAACAAACAAAATCGAATTTTTAGCAAAATATTCAAATTTTCAACTGAATTCGACAGTTTTCGATTTAACATTAAAATATTTTTCGTTTAATATATCTACTGAAATTGAAATCTATTTTGTTGAAATTTCACCTTTTTTGGTTAAATATGCAAAAGTTTGTTTGAAAATTAATCTATTTTGGTTCAGTATTAAATAATTTTTTGTTACAATTTTATGTTCATGGCTTAATTTACTTGTTTCTAATTTAATAATAAAAATCATTTTTAGTGAAATATCAACTATTACATTTTTTGTTGCGAATTAGTCTTTTTTTTAAATGGATCTACTTTGTTAAAAATCCATTTTTTTGGTTGAAGATTTATATTGTTTGTTGAAGATTTATTATTTTAGTCGTAAATTTATCACTTTGGTTGAAAGTTTAACTATTTTCTTAAAACTTCATTTTTCTGGAGGTTAAAATCACTTTTTTTTAACTGAAAATGTAACTATTCCATTTTTGATTGAATTTTGATCTTTTTTAGTTGAAAATTCAACTATTTTGTTTGAAAGTTCCACTTTTTTGGTTAAATTCAAGCGAATTTTTCATTTAATATTTAAATCTTTTTTGTTTGAAATATTAACTATTACATTTTTCGTTGAGAATTTATCTTTTTGTTTTTTGAAAATTTATCTTTTTCGTTAAACATACATTTTTCTGGCTTAAAATTTATTATTTTAGTTGAAAATTCATCTCTTTGATCGAAAAGTTAAGTCTTTTTTGTTGAAAATTCATTTTTCTGGGGTTAAAATAAATTCTTTTAACTAGGGATTTACCTATTCCATTTTTGGTTTAAAATTTTTCTTTTTTAGGTTAAAATTAAACTGATTGGTTGAAAATTCCTTTTTTCTTTTAATAATTTTTCTGACTGAAAATTAAACTTTTGGGTACAAAATTGATATTTTTTAGTTAAAAATGCAACTGATTGGTTAAAAATTAATATGTTTTGGTTGAGAATTAAACTATTTTGTTCGACAGTCTCTTTTTAAGGTGAAAATTCACCTACTTTGTTGAAAATTAATTTTTTGGGGAAATATGTATTATTTTAGTTGAAAATTCATCTCTTCAATGGAGAAGTTAACTATTTCTTTAAGTTTTTTTATTTCCTTTTTTGTTAATAATAATTTTCTATGAAGAAATTTTAATTATTCCATTTTTGGTTGAAAATGTATATATTTTAGTTGGAATTTCGAAGATTTGTTTGAAAATTCATGTATTTTGTTCATAATTTGTGGAAAATTGTTTTTTTTTCAACTGATAATATAATTATCTCATTTTTGGTTATTAACTATTTGTTTGAATATTCATGTATTTTGTTGAAAATTTGCGCTTTTAAACTGAAAAATTAATTATTCTATTTCTTGTTGAAAATTATTATTTTTATTTGAAAGTTCAAGTATCTGGTTTAAAAATTTCTGTATTTTGTTAAAAATTCACCTGTTTTGGTTGAGGAATGAACTATTTTGATGAAAACTCGATTTTCTTGGTTGAATTTGGGTTTGGTTGAAAAATCAACTATTCGATTTAAATTGAACTACAAATTCACATTTTGAGTTAAAGATGCATTATTTTGATTGAAAATTAATTTTGTAACTGAAAAAGTGACTATTTCATTATTGGTTGAAAGTTTATCATTTTTAGATGAAATCCAACTATTTGGTTGAAAATTCGTATTTTTTGGTTGAAAATTCTACTACATGGATAAAAATTCATCTATTTTGTTGAAAAATAATTGTGTTAACTTGAAATGTTATGAATTTAAATCTTTTTATATTGAGTTAAATATAGTACCTACATGAATTTTACATCAAAGAATATATTTCCCTATTTTCGTGAAAAATCTCCTGAATTTCCCTGTTTTTAGAGCATTTCGAAATCGGAAAAATGTTCCAGGAAGGTTCCCGGAAATAGTTAAATTTCCTCCTACCCAAGAAGGTTCCAAAGAATTATTAATTAATTAAATTGATTAAATTTATATAATGCGAAAATTTTCACGAACATTCCACGAACCTACATTGGGAACTTTCCTGGATACGCGAAAATTTAGGAGAAACCACCCTACAGTAGATAGGAAAAAATTCAACAGCATTTAACTGCATCAATTTTCACAAATGAAGAAAAATTTTCTTTTTTAAATAAAGCTTACATGTTCAATTTAATGTTCTTATAGAAAAAAAATATCATGAAATTATTCAATTAGCTGCATTAAACATTTTTATTAGACCTGGTCACGGGTCCATATCAATAGCTAATCGTTTCTGGTATTGCTCCTGGGCATGATAGAATACTCAATTCTCGATCATTATAATTCATCATTAGTATATTTAAAATTAAAATGAGTTTATTGAGTAAATAACAGTGCAAACTATGATTATTTTACAAAAATCACAAAAGCTTACATTATTGACATATTTTCTATCTCTGATATTCCATGAGATTGGTACGATTGGTACGAGATGTATGTTTAATCTTCATACCATTTATCACTATTTTCTCAGTTTATTATTTACTATAACTCTAATTTAAAAACTTTACGAATCAAAATAAACAAAAAAATACAACCTTTAACTTATAACAACTGCGAGACAGTCACAGAGCTGCCAATTTTGACAGCGACATTTTTCGCAATTTTGCGATTATCTATACTGTTAGAAAAATCTGTACTAGATTTAGTATACATGTAATGGAAGCAAGAATGCACAACATGAAATTAAATTTAGTATAATATGTATATATAGTTAGATTAAGAAGCAAATATAGAAAAAGAAAGTAGTGGAAGTATAAGGAAGTGATGAGAGGGTATGTAAGGGGTTGTAGGTGGAGTGAGAGGAAGTGAAGAGGAAGTGAGGAAAGTAGAATTATGGAAAGTGTGGGGAAGTCAGGAAAGTGAGCGGAAATAAGGAGGAATAGAGAAAATGTGGGCATGAGGGAAGGAGATGTAAGGATAAATGAGGAGAAGAAAAGTAGGTTAAGTTGAGGTAAATGTGTGAAGAGAAAGTAGTGGAAGTAAAAGGAAGTGATGAGCGAATAAGTGAGAGGTTGTAGTGGAAGTGAAAGGAAGTGAAGAGAAAGTGAGGAGAGTGGAATTATGGAAAGTAAGGGGAATTGAGAGAAGTGAAGGGGAATAAGGAGAATGAAAGAAATAAGGATATAAAGGGATGGGAAGTAAGGAAAAATGCGAAGAGAAACAGTAGATGAAGTGAGGGAATATGTGGGAAGAGAAAGTAGTGACAGTAAAAGGAAGTGATAAAAGAGGATAAGTAACAGGTTGTAGGGGGAGTAAGAGGAAGTGAAGAGGAAGTGAAGAGGAAGTGAAGGGGAAGTGAGGAAAGTGGAATTATTGAAAGTGTAGGGAAGGGAGGGAAGTGAGCGGAAATAAGGTTATGAGAGAAGGGAAGAACTGTGGAATTTTAATGCAAAAATGATTTTTTAGCTAAATTGTTGACTTTTCTACAGAGTATATATATAAACACAACAGATTTTGATTTTTGATCGAAAACAGTTAAAGTCAACTAAGGAGATGAATGTTTGACTGAAATAAACTTTCAACAAAGTAGTATAACATTCATTAAAGTAGTTGAATTTTCAACAAAAAATCTTAATCTTCAAGAAAAAAAAACACAATCTCTCAAAAAAATAGATGAATTTCTAACTAAGAAAGGCCATTCTACACCAGAAATGAAATAGTTGAATTTTTAGTTGAAAAACATTAATTTTCAACCAAAAAAATTAATTTTGAAGAAATTAGCGAAATTTTCAAGAAAACTTTTTCTGAATGAAATCAAGAATCTTTAACCAGAAAACTGAGTTTTCAACAAATCAATTGAACTTTCAACCAAGTAGTTGAATTTTTAACTAAATAAAGGTAAATTTCAAACAAAAAAAAGGAATAGTTAAATTTTCATTCAAACAAAAATTCAACCTAAAGAAAACGAATTTTCCACCAAAAGAAAAGAAAGTTTTAATAACGAATTATGGAATAGTTAAGATTTCAGTTTGGAAAATCAATTTTGAAAAAATATTATACAAGAAAATAGTTTTAGGCATATTTGGATTACCAAGAGATCCAGTGAATTACCAGTGATGTTTCCCTTTCGTCTTTTTTTAATTGTAAGTATAAATGTAAGTATGTAAAGATGTCTGAGAAAGCAAAAAATTTATTTAAGAAGAAAACATTTTTATATATTTTATACAATTCTCATGATCAAAAATATTTCCTCTTCTAATTATTGCTTCATAGTTGATTATATTGTGCTACTTATAAGTATAATTGAAGATTTATTTTCATGATGTATTATTTCTTCCTCGCTTCAATTAATAGTTGGAATGTAAATTGGAAACCACACCCTTCAATGCGAAATCTTTTGAAATTATTCAAATTATTTTGAAATTTGTTTAAATTGTTTGAAACGAATTTAAATCTTTTAAATCCTTCAAAATTTGTCTATGTCCTTCATACCTTAAAACTTCTAAAATCCGGAGAAATCTCTTTGCATAAAATTTCACGTATGCACAAAAGTTCTCTAGAAATTCATGAAAGTCCCTTAGAATCCCTTCAAATCATCAAAAATCGTCAAAATCCATTACAATATTTAGAAATCATTCTTAATTCCATCAGTACAAATTAAATTTCAATTATCCATGAAATTTGTCAGAACTTCTCTTCAGAAAGGAAGTATAGCGCGCAAAATATTCGGGTTATTTCCATTTTTTTTTTAATGGATGAATAAACATTATAAGTGAAAGAGTTAACAATATATTGTTTTCCTTCTGTCTCGAATTAATTACATAATTGTATGTCCCGAAGATTTAGGAAGCAAAAGCCACAGAACGGGAAATTATGAAATTCGTGCTTGGATCCCGAGTTATCTATAAACTAATGACAATAAAGAAAGGTTTTCGAAGTCCTAAGTAAATTTCGCGGCTAAGGGAAATTGCCATTTTTTAATAAAGCCCAGGAGAGCAGAACTTTGGCTGGTTTGGGGAACTCAAGCGGTACCATAGTCTAAAAGAGGTAGAAAGAAAAAGAAATTGAGACGCGAAGGAGAGATGAGAGATGAGAAACTAAGGCCAGGACTTTTGCCCTACCTTTTCTACAATATTGATTGCGAAATCATCTTGAGTATTCTTCTCTTGGTTCCTCTAGATTCGCTACAGAAAACTTTTAAAAAAATAAATATAATGGAAAAATTTTTAATTTCTGAAAAAAGATATTTCTCCTTCGCTCCGGCGGGAATCGAACCTCATGTCTTCCGATTGCAGGTCGGGTGCTTCAACCACTAAGCTACTAGAGAGATCGAAGGCAGATACTTTTTTTTGTAAATTGAAATTTTTTAATTTCTGAAAAAATATAATCCTCCTTCGCTCCGGTGGGAATCGAACCTCACGTCTTCCGATTGCCGGTCAGGTGCTTTAACCACTAAGCTACTAGAGACATTTGAAAAAATTTGTCTTTTTAATTTGAAAATTCATCTATTCTGTTAGAAACTTCATCTTTCTTGGATAAAAATACAACTATTTGTTGAAAATTCGTCTCGAGTTAAAAATTCAACTATTTTTGTAGAAAATTGAATTCTTGTTCAAAACTGATATTTTGATATTGAAAAGCCAATACAAAATTGTCTGCATGACAAGTTCATCTTTGATGAACGACTTTATTAAGAAGTCGATTGCGTGAATAAAATTTGAACTACTTTGTTGAATTTTTTTTTCTATGAAGTTTCATTTGATTAGTTGAAAATTTAACTATCTTGTTAAAAATTAATTTTATTTTGAAAATTCATATTTTCTCGTCGAAAATTCAATCACTGGACAGAAAATTCTTCTTTTGGCTCGAAGGTTCAACAATTTAGATCAATTGTTGAATTGTCGTCTCTTTGGTTTTAAAATTCATTTTTTTGCATGAAATTTGTTTTTTGTTGTTGAAATATTAACTATTACACTTTTTGTTGTGAATACATCTTCTAGGTGAAAATTCAATTATTTTGTGGAAAATTCAAGTATTTTGTTAAAAAGACATCTTTATAGTAGACACTTATTACAATAAGTAAAAAAATTTGACAATTTTGATTTTGTATCTCAAATATTGTTTCATTTCGTTTATAGAAGACACTATGTAAAATATTACAAGGTCAAAATGCTGGTATTATAATATTAATGGCCAGGGGAAATAAAAAATTGGTCAAGGAAAAATCATAACATAAATAATGGACATAATGAGCATAAACAATAAATGATTAATAAACAATAAATAATATAAAATTAATGATAAAGACACGTACAAAATTCACGAAGGTTTTATCAAGATTTCACAAAGATTTGAAAAAGGTTGCAGTGATATCTCAAAGATTTTATAAGGATTTTACAAAGATTTCGCAAAGATTTTGGATAGACTTGAAAGCTTTCAGAAAGACTTCTATTATTTCACAAAGATTGTAGATAGATTTTAAGATTGAACAAAGATTTCAATAATTTCCTAATGACTTCAAAAAGTTTTTTTTTAACATTTCGCAAAGATTTTGAGAGAATTTACAAAGATTTCATAAAGATTTCACAAGGATTTCAATGAATTCCCAAAGATTTCAAGGATTTTACGAAGATTTAAAATATTTCGCAAAGATTTCAGATATATTTCAAAGAATTCACAAAGACTTTAATCATTTCTCAAATGTTTCACAAAAATGTCAATAATTTCACAAATATTACCGACTATTTAAAAAATATTTCGCAAGAATTAACAAAGACTTGACAAAATTGCAATGATATCTTAAGCTTTTGTAAAGATTTTACAAAGATTTCAAATATTTCGCAAAGATTTCGGATGGATTAAAAATATTTTGGAAAGTCTTCTGCTATTTTACAAAGATTTTAGATATATTTCAAAGATTGAACAAAGATTTCAATGATTTCCTCACGATTTCGAAAGAATTAAAAATATTTCACAAAGATTTTTAAGAGAATTTATAAAGATTTCCCAAAGATTTTACACATACTTCACAAAGATTTCAACGATTTCTCAAAGATTTTAAGGATTTCACAAAGATTTCAAGTATTTCGCAAAGATTTCAGATAGATTTCAAAGACTTCTATTATTTCGCAAATCTTTCAATGATTTCCTAAAGATTTTAAGGATTTCGCGAAGATTTCAAATATTTTGCAAAGATTTTATATATATTCTAAAGACTTTTATTATTTCACGAAGATTTAAATGATTTCTCAAGGTTTTAGAAAATTTCTCAAAGATTTCAAATATTTCGCGAAGATTTGAGATATATTTCAAAGATTTCACAAAGACTTCTGTTATTTCATAAAGATTTCAGATAGATTTCAAAGATTGAACAAAGATGTCAATGATTTCACAAAGATTTTACAAAGATTTCAATGATTTCCCAAGGATTTCAAGGATTTCAAAAAGATTTCGAATATTCTGGAAAGATTTCAGATGTATTTCAAAGATTTCACAAAGTCTTCTATTATTTCACAAAGATTTCAATGATTTCTTAGAGACTAAAAAAATTTCACAAAGATTTCGCAGATATTTCAGATATATATTCAAAAGATTTTACAAAGACTTCACAAAGATTTCACAATGATTTCAATTTTATCGCAAAGATGTTAAAGATTTCAAATATTTCGCAAAGATTTCAGATAAATTTTAAAAATTTCACAAAGACTTGTATTATTTCACAACGATTTCAGATATATTTCAAAGATTGAATAAAGGTTTCATTGATTTCCTCATGATTTCACAAAAAATTTTAATATTTCGCAAAGATTTTTAGAGAATTTATAAAGATTTCACAAAAAATTTCAATGATTTCCAAAAGAATTCAAATATTTCGAAAAGATTTCAGATAGATTTTAAAGATTTCACAAAGACTCCTATTATTTTACAAATATTTCAATGATTTCTTAGAGATTGAAAAAATTTCACAAAGATGTTAAATATTTTGCAGAGATTTTAGATATATTTAAAAGATTTCACAAAGACTTCACAAAGATTTTACAAAGATTTCAATTTTATCGCAAAGATTTTAAAGATTTCAAATATTTCGCAAAGATTTCAGATGAATTTTAAAAATTTCACAAAGACTTGTATTATTTCACAACGATTTCAGATATATTTCAAAGATTGAATAAAGGTTTCGAAACTACAGATATTTACTGGGTAATGTTGAAGCAGAAAAAAGAAATGAAGCTACCAGCTGTCATGATTCGTGAATTTGAGAGACTTCTTTTCTCGAAAGAAAGCTCCCAACGCCTGCACCATGCAGAGAAGGAACAGAAGTGAATTTTTGTTCCGGGTAATTTTCAAACAAATAAAACGGAATTTTTAGCATCAAAACAAAACAAGATTCAATAGAGTTGATATCGTAACCATTTAAAATGTGATGGGTAAATCTTGACACATGGAGGTAATTTTTGTTGCAGGTAAAGATCACTCTAGAATCGCTGTAAAGATTACATTTAGTTTTTTCTGTGTGAAGAGCAAGGGAACACAACTACACTAATCAAATCCTCAAAGATATTTATACATTTTTTAGTTGTAACAACATTTTTTGTATTTCTTCTATTTGCAACTTTGAAACTTGTAAAATATACCAAGTGTGTCAGTTCTAATTCCAGTTATATAGTCTCTTATATTTCTGTAAATATACATACAATATCTTCTGTAAGTCACGTGTATTGATTGGAATATTCAAATAAACTCATAATATATTCATAATAAAGTATTTTATTACCGCAGGATTTTTCAAAAAGTATGGTCCATATCTTTTCAGATTTTGTACCTCAATTTAAACTTCTGCTGTGACTTACGCAAGATCTGAAAAAAAATATAAATTTTACAGAGCGCAATCCACGAAATGCTATTTTTAATTTGAGCAAAGAAAATTGGAAAAATCTGCATATGTTCCCGAGATATGACTGAAATCATTCAAGCGCATATGCGTCTCTATTGTTTTTAATTCAAAATAGAAAAACTTTATTGGTTAGGATATCAATTATTACATTTTTGTTATGAATTCAAAGAAATTCAACTATTTCATTTTGTTTGCAAATGCATCGTTTTCAGTTGAAAATTCTTCTTTTTGGTAGAAAATCAATCTTCTTGGTTAGAGCTTCATCTTTTCGGTTCTTGATTTAAAATTCAACTTCTTCCTACAAAATTCAATTTTTCGGGTAAAATATCATTTTATCGGTTTCAAAATCATCAGTTTAATTTAAAAAATTTGTTTCTTTGATAAGAAATTTACTACTCTGTTAAAAATACAGATTTTTGGTTAAAGATTCATCGATTCCGATGATGCCAGTGAAGCGCACTACTCTAAGAGAAGAAAGCTGGAACTTTCCATAATTATTTAAAGAGAATATTATCAAACATAATCATAAATTGAAACAACAACAACGATGCTGAAGTAGGTCCAAAGTATATACCTGAGCCCCCAAAATCATCCTTCCACTTTCAATCATAAATTGTTTAAAGTATTATATTTGGTAATTTGAAATATTACCTCACTATAATTGCAACGTGGAGAAAAAGTGGGAAATTTTGGAAATTACCGGAAATTTATCTAGAATTACTATAACTTTCTAGAATAAATCTAAGAGAATATATTTATAAACAATACTGAATGGTTTGGAGAATTATGTTTATTAACTTTAATTATTACCTCACTTTAACTGATAAGTGGGTGGAAGCGGATAATCACAGAAAAATCCACAACTTTCTAGCATTAATCTAAGAGAATAATATCACGAGGTTTTTTGCGACCCTATCAAACAGACTTTTGGTGGTTCTATATCTGATTGTGAAGAGAAATGTTGAGTTTCAACTCGATTAATTTAATATTTTAGATTTTAAATTATATTTACCAAATCGTTTTTTTTTTATCATGAGGAATAGATTTTAAATTTCATGAGGCTTGCGGAACCTCGCAATATCAAAATTTTCAACAAAAAAACATATTTATCATTTTCTAGATTTAAACAAATTTTGAGGCGATATGCATGCAAATTAGAGAAAAAAATTTTCGGGTGTACTTCCGAAAAGGACATCTGTCCGATTTTCTTCGGGCTCCATGTACTTATGTATTTTGACGCGCTGATTACAAATATGATAGTGAAAATTGGCGAATAGTCGATTTTCATGGTAAAAACCATGGAAAACCCATAAAAATCATGGTTTTTGCGTTTATCTCAGCTAATATGCAAAATAAAAAAAATGTTCTAAATAAAAGTTGTAGATATCATTAAAACACACTTTTTTCAGTGCATAAATTTTTCCGTACAAGTGATAGTTTTGGAGAAAATGAGCAATATATCGATTTTTTACGTTAAAAATTGGATAAAATACGTGAATTCATAACTCCATTAGTTTCGGCTTGGTGCCTACTGACGCTCTTCACCGCGAGAAGGTTGAAGTTCTATGAAGAGCATATTTTTTTTAGATTTTTGTATTTTTTATTTTATTGTTTTAAATTTTTAAATATTTGTAACGTTTTTTTTTTATTTTTTTCTGTTCTTTATTGTAAATAAACAATATGTTTATTTGTCCTTTCCCAAAAAGCAAATTTTAATGTCACGAATCAGTTGAAGAATAGGATCAGTATTTAGTTTTTGGATGCGATGTTGCCACAAAAATTCAAAAAGGTGATCGGCTAAGTTATTTTTTTTTTACTCCACCTCGAGACACAAATCGACGCATCCAACGCCAGAAGGATTCAACATTTTGCGTGTGTGCCCAGGTATCGCTGTTTACAAATTCTTCGGAATGATTCACAATTTTATGCACATAACCATAGTTCTCTAAATCGATGTAGCCTTTCCAGCAATCAGTGTGGATTTCACTGCCGGCAGCTACTATGGAATATTAAATTGGAATAAGTTAAATTTTCAGTTAAAAAATTACTTTCTACATAAAAAACGACATTTAAAAAAAAAACTAACTTTAAAAAAAAATACTTACATTTTGCAACAAAGTGATGAATTTTTAACTAAAATTGTAAATCTTTAACTGGAATAGTTGAATTTTCAACTAAAAGATATTTTTTCAACCAAAAAATTGAATAATTAAATTTTTAGTAAAAAAATTAATGTTCATTTAAAGAGATGAAGTTTTATCTAAAATTATGGAATATTCAACTGGAATAATAGTTACATTTTCAGCTTAAAAAACAAAATAAGGTTCAGCCAAAAAAGAAACAAATTTTCAACAAAACAGTTAAATTTTCGGCAAAAATTTCCTTTTCATCCAAAGAAAAAACAAGTTTTCAATCAAATAGCTTATATTTCAAACAAATAAATGAATTTTTAATTAAAACGATGAATCTTCAAGCAAAAAAATTAATTTTCAACAAAAGAGTTTAACTTTCAACCAAGTAATTTTATTTCCAACCTAAAAGATGAATTTTCAACTAAAATGATAAATATTTAACTGTAATACTTGAATTTTTAACCAAGAAGATTAACTGGCAAAGAAAAAGATAATTCTCTACTAAAAAAATTGATTTTTAACAAAATATGTGGATTTTCAACGAAATAGTTGAATTTTCATAAAAAAAGGCAAATTTTCAACCAAATTGTTGAATTTTGAACAAGAAAATATCAATTTTCAATCAAAAATGGACATGCAAATTTTCAGTTCAAGGAATTAATTTTCAACCAAACTAAGGAATTTTCAACTCTAATAGTAGAATTTTATAACCAAAAGATTGGTTTTCAACCATAAAGATTAATTTTATACAAAAAAGCGAATTTTTCACAAAGTACAAAAATTTTCAAACAACTAGTTTAATTTTAAAATAAATAAATAAAAATTCAGTAATAAATTCTGATCTAATTAGAGTAAACTGAGATAATCTGAAAAATCTGCGACTGTAAATAAAGTAGAAATCACTCTTCTATATTGACAAAAATGATTAAAAATAATGAAATATTGAAAATTACTGCGATCAGAAGTAAATTCCCGGCTATTTCCCGGTCAATAAAGTTCCCGATTATTTCCCGGATTCCCGGTCAAGTCACCACCCTGAAAACTAGTATAATAAAATCTAAAAAATTAAAAACAAATTTTAAAATTGTCCTCACCATTGCAATAAACCTGCCAATGAATTTGAAATATTGAAGATGGTCTGGATTTACATAGGAGGCTGGATTAATTTGTAAGCTGTAATTACTCTTGTTGGCGTATTCAAAAAGGCAGTACATTGGATTTAGCACCTCGTGACTTAACAAGAAGAACCACTCTCTGAAATAAAAAGACAATATTTAAATTTTATTTTTATATAGATTAAAAGACAAAGGGCTAAAAGAAAAAATCTCACCTCGACACTCCTCCGTAGTCTAAACCTTCCTCTCCCTTAAAAATAATATACAATCTACGTCTTAATGCAAAAGCCTCGGCATTCATAATTTGATGATATGAATCTTCGAAGAGGGTTTGTCGACTAACGCTGATTTTTATGTGATTTGGCAATGCATTTGTTTGACATAAGAAGCGGAACTGCGAGAGTTTCCAGCGGAAGGATCTCTCGTAAGCTCTGGGCACTCGATAAGCTCCTTTCGGTCTGCAAAATCAAAATACGAATTATTTTTATTACGAATTCAAAATTCAGGCTTCCCAGTGATCCTAAAGAATATTTTAGGGGAAATAGAAGATAGGCTGTGAAGCCTGAAAATCAAGTTTTTTCCAGGTCTCCTTTTTTTACATCAAATTATCAAATATAATCGTTTTTTATACATGTAAAAGATGATAATCTTTTTTTTTATTAGCCAAAAATTTCCAAAGAAAGCAGAACCATGAATAAACTAATTTTTAATTTTTTTAGAACATAATGAAATCCTTGACATTTTTGAAATCTTTGTGAAATCTTTTTGAAATCTTTGCAATTTTTTAAAATCTTGGTGAATTTGTTGAAACTTTTGACGTATTTAAAATCATTGTGAAATTTTAAAATTTCTGTAAAATCTTTAAGAATCTTTTAAGATTTTTGTAAAATCTATGAAATCCTTGAAATCTTTTATATCTTTGAAATTTTTGAAAGCTTTGTGAAATTTTTTTAAATATTTTGAACTCTTTATGAAATCTTTCAAATATTTGTGAAATCTTTCTTTAATCTTTGTTTGTGAAATCTTTTGTGTTCGTTTGAAATCTTCTCAAATTTGTTAAAATCTTTGACAATAGAGCAAAACATTGAAAAATAAAAGAATTTTGAAAAAATACTTAAATTTTCCATAAAAAAATATCCATTTTTTTGTAAAAAAAAATGGAATAGTTAAACTTTCAGTTGAAAAGATTAATTTTCAAAAAACAAAAAAACGGATTTTCAAATAAAATTATGAATCTTCAACTAGAACACATAGTTAAAAAATAAACCAAAAAGATTAATTTTAAACTAAAATGATGAATATTTAACTGAAACACTTGAATTTTCAACCAAAAAGATGAATTTTTAATTAAGAAGAATAATTTTCAATGAAAGATTAATTTTGTACCAAAAAATACAATTTTTCAACAAAATACATGAATTTTTAACGAAATAGTTGAATTTTTAATTAAAGAAGACAAATTTTTAAAGACTAGAAACAGTACCTCAAACCGTTTTCACATTTTTTTCCAATAATTGCGTTGAAGTGAGACAGTTTTTTGTCTCTCCTGTAAAATACTTCACTTCGCCTGTCTTATCTCGTCATATCCGATAGAATTTTATCGTATCTGGTCCTATCCTATCCGATCCTATATTACCTAATTCTATCTTATTATATCGTATAGTATTCTTTCATATTATGCATGGTACCATCCGATCCTATCCTGTTTGCTCCTATCGTATCCTATTCTATATGAGCCCAGTCGATCTGCCCGCGCAACAGGAAGATTTTTTCGAACAGTCTTTACCATAAATCAAGATTCCAAATTCTTTCAAGTTTATAGCGCATTACGGAATAACTTTAAATTATTTTATAAGATTAAATAGAATTTTGACAGATGTTGCAGCGTTGTTGTGAAACTCAACAGAATTAATAGAATATCAAAAATGACATATAATATTGAAGATTTGAAGGAATTCAAAAGTATTTCAAAGAATTTGATCAAAACTGAAAAGGTTTTTGAAATGTTAAAAGAGTTTGAAGGAATTAAAAGACTTCAAATCATTTCTAAGGATTTCAAATCATTTTCACACATCTGAATCACAGATTCTGTATTACGGTCGACAAGTTGTTATTTGCTGAAACCTTGAAAAGGTTTGCTGGTATATGAATATATCATCATATTATATCATTATATTATTATACTTGTCAATAGAATTGAGGATAATAGCCAGTAATAGAAACTTCACGTCAGGGATCCTTATTTTTTCTAACTAAAGAAAAACTAACCACTTTATCAAAAAATAATTTAGTTAACAGTTTGACAAATGATTATGCTGGTTCTCATCTGCTAAATTAGATATGCTGCGAGCTTGCTCTTGTGAGATATTTGTGATTTAATCATTTTTCATGGAACAAACATGTTTCACTGCGTAATTCTGAAAATATGTGGTCGATCAAAATGCGCTGCATTATGGTATTTTGTGTGTAGCATACCAAAATGATATTGATTTTCGTATTATTTTATACCAAGTAGGCGAGAAACTCTCAGAGCTCTTCCACTCTTCGCCATTAACGTCTGGAAAACCATGTTGAATATCTCCGGGAAAGGGGCTATGCATTTAGAGCGCCTACTCTACCGGAGCCGGATAAAGCTGGCAAAAGAAGAAGAGAGGCGACGCTGAGACCAACCGCGGGTAGGCATCCTATAGAGAAAAAGCGATGCTTCAGGACCCAGCGAAACATGAACATCCAGGTTTCTCTCGAACCCAAAAATCTGGCTGAACTCGATCACGATCTTCGTGGAGATTTTTCCGAAGAATCCAACCTCTGGACTATCAATTGTAGTATGTATACTGCAGCGAGAACTTTGGCGGATGAAAACCGTACTACAAAACCTACGGCTGATCATAAGACCAAAAGATAAATTCATCAACTCAGCACAAAGATAGAATGGTCAAGACAGTACGCGTTTCGCATTCAGTGTGTGATTGAATACATAACATCTGGCAGGAATTTCACTGCCCAGGTTCGACAGTTGACGCGCTAACTGCGAGTCTGACACCACACACTCAACAAGTCAAAGCTACTTACCAGTAGGCAGCATATTGTTGACAGAATAAGGGTACGATCTGACTTTGAGAGAAGTCTACAGCGCGATAAGAGGTGCGCCAGAAAAAAATGAAGTTCTTCTCTAACCAATTTCTACTCTGTCAAGACGCTCCAATAACTGGCGACCATTCGCTTGAACCAGAACAGTTCGAAGCATTTTATAGAGGGATGAAGAACTATTCTGCTCTGTGACCAGATGGTGTTAAGTACTTCTGGTGGAAGAAGTTTCCTTCAACCCAACAGCATCTGGCCTGCATTTTCACCCTATATCTTTAGTCGGAAGTACCTATCCCAAAGTGGTTGGTGGAAGAGCGCACTGTACTTTTGTCGAAGATGGGCAACTTAGCTGGGCCTAAAAATTACCGATCATTGACTTGTATCAACAGTCGGACCTTTCTGGCGATAGATGTGCGAACAAAGCGGCTCAAAGAATGACGTGGCAGAATGTCGGGAGAACCTGCTCATGAATAGATGTGTCTACAAAGATGCAGCATTCTTCCATCGTTACCTAGCGATGGCCTGCATTGACGACCGGAAAGCTTTCCATTCAACTTACCAAAGACATATCATCTATCGATTGGAAAGCTTGAAGGATCATCCACACGTCGTGAGGTGCATAGAAAGATTGATGCTGCTTTTGAAAAACAGATTTACTATCTCATCTGGAAAACATCGAGTGACAACTGACAACGTTACATTTCCTAAGGGTGTCTTTCAGGGCGACACCATGAGGCATATTCTCTTTTGTCTCAAATTATTGCCACTATCTTTTGTTCTTCACCATTGCGAAGGGTACTTATATGATGAAAATTAAAAAGAAGTATATCTAGCTCTAGGGATTATCAAGAAATACATTCGGGAGATTGGAACGGAACTTAGGTTAAAAAAATGCGCGGAGATTTATTTGAGAGGAGAAGAACTTAATAGGATCTCCGTAGACCCTGAGCTTGTCAAGAGAAGCGCTATACGATACCTTGGCTCTGGTTAGACCTGCACATACCTGGACGTGCGACAGAGCCGCATTCAGGACGTCACATGTATAAAGGATAATCTTCGATGCAGATACAAGCTTCTAATCTGACGGATTAAAGTAAACAATTTCGTATAAAATTTAACTATTTGGTCGAAAATTGGTGTATTTTGTTGAAATTCGTATTTTTTGGAAGAAAATCAATTTTTTGATTGAAAATGCAATTGTTTGGTTGAAAATTAATCTATTTTAGATGAGTATTTACGTATTTTGTCGAAAATTTGTCTTTTTCAGTTAAATCCAACTATTTTTTATTTTAAATTAAAATGTTATTTGTTGCAATATCAAATATTACACTTTCGTTGAAAATTCATGTTTTTGGATTGAAAATTAAACTACTTGGTTGTAAAATAATTGTGTTGTTGAAAATTCATACTCTCGGTTTGAAAGTTCAACTGTTTCATAGAAAAATCGTCTTTCTGACTGGAAAATTTCATAATTTGGTATAAAATGCAACTATTTGGTATAAAATTAAACTGTTTTGTAGAAAATTCGTTTTTTAATTGAAAATTAATTCGCTTCAATAAAAATGATACATCTATTTTGGTTAGAGATTTATATTTTTTAGCTTAAAAATTCAACTATTTAATTCAAAATGTATAGAAACGAAAAAAATTACTACTAATATATTCTAATTTTTTGGTAGAAAATTCAACTATTTGGTTCAAAATTTATGTATTTTGTTGAAAATTCATCTTTCTGGTTGATATTCAACTATTTTGTTAAAAATTTATATTTTTTTGCAGAACATAAATCTTCTTAGTTGAAAATTTAACTATTTGGTCAAAAATATATGTATTTAGTTTACAATTCGTATTTTTTTGGTAGAAAATAAAATTTTTAAATTAAAAATGCAATGCATGGTTAAAAATTAATCTATTTTTGTTGAGGATTCAAGTATTTTGTACAAAACTTGTCTTTTTTGTTTATATCCAACTGTTTTTTACTTAAAATTAAAACCTTTTGTGGTTTAAATATCAACTATTATTCTTTTTTTTTTGTAAATTAGTATTTGTAGATTCAAGATGCAACTGTTTTGTTGAGAATTCGTCTCTTTGGCTTGAAAATTCAACTACTTGATTGAAAGTTGAAGATTCATAATTTTTGTTCAAAAGTCATATTTTCGTTTGAAAGCTTAACTATTTTTGTTGAAAATTCAACTATTTGGTTCAGAATTCATGTATTTTGTCAACAATTAATTCTCTTGGTTCAAAATTTAACTAATTGGTAGGGAATATATGTATTTTGTTAACAATTAGTATTTTTGGGTAGAAATTTTTTTATTTTGGTTAAACACGTAACTGTATGGTTAAAAATTAATCTGTTTTAGTTGAAGATTCAAATAGTTTTTTGACAATTCGTCTTTTTTGGTTGTATTCAACTGTTTTTTATTTTAAATTAAAACTTTTTTTGGTTAAAATATCAACTACTACATTTTTCGACTGAAATTCATTTGTTTTTGATAAAAATTAAATTATTTGGCTGAAAGTTAAACTCTTTTGTTAAAAATGAATTTTTGTTGTTTGAATATTCCATCATTTTAATTGAAAATTCATCATTTTGGTTGAAAATTAAACTATTTTGTGGAAAATTTGTTATTACTTGTTGGTTTAAAATTTAGTGATTCTATTTTTGGTTGAAAATTGATCTTTTTAGTTGAACATTTAACTATTTGGTTGAAAATTCGTCTTTTTTTTGAGAAAATTAATCTCTTTGGTTGAAAGTTCAACTATTTCAGTTAAAGATTCATCATTTTAGTTGAAAATTCATATTTTTTGTTTAAAATTGAACTATTTTTTTGAAAGTTAAACTGTTTTGTTAAAAACTCATCTTTTTGGTTGAAATTAACTTTTTATACTTAAAATTTTACTAATCCAGTTGAATATTCCATCATTTTATTTGAAAAATCATGTTTTTGGTTAAAAATTCATGTATTTTCTTGAAAGTTTCTTTTTTTTTTGGCTTAAAAATAATTTTCTTAACTAAAAATTTAAATAGTCAACTTTTCGTTGAAAATTTATCTTTTTTAGTTCAAAATTGATATATTTCGTTCAAAATTCATCTTTTTTGTTAAGAAATTAATCTTTTTGGTTAAAAATTCAACTGTTCCAGTTAAAGATTCATCACTTTAATTCAAAACTCATCACTTTAGTTAAATATTTTACTATTTTGTGGAAAAATTGTTATTTTTGTTGGTTCGAAATTTAGTTATTCTATTTTTGGATAAAAATTGATATTTTTTAGTTGAAAATTCGTATTTTTTGAGAGAAAATTATTCTCCTCAGTTGAAAATTAAACTACTCCAGTAAAAGATTCATAATTTTTGTTGAAAATTCATATTTTTCGTTTAAATTCAACTACTTGGTTGATGTTTAAAACTTTGTTGAAATTCTTTTTATTTTTGTTGGTCTAAAATTTAGCTTTTCTATTTTTGGATGAAAATTGATCTATTGCAGTGGGAAATTCAACTATTTGGTTGAAAAGTCGTCTTTTTTGAGAGAAAATTAATCTTCTTAGTTGAAAATTGAACTATTCCAGTTAAAGATTCATGATTTTAGATGAAAATTCGTATTTTTGGTTTAAAATCCAAATACTTGGTAGAAAATTCAACTGTTTTGTTAAAAGCTCGTTTTTTTGGCTTGAAAATTCATCATTTTGGACAGCCCCTGAACAGCCATGGAGACAATTTGTAGCCAATTAGCAAAGATCAAAAATATTTGTTAAGAAAAAGTAAAAAAAATAGTGGCATTAGCAGACAATTGTGAGAAAATATGAAATTCATATACGTGAAAGAAACTTACTGTACACTTAATAAATTTAGTATACATATAACTTCATAAAAGAAATGTAGTATACGTAAGTATACTAAAATTGCAAAGTGTAATGCATTTAGCGAACATATAGGAAATTTAGTATGCCCATGTGTACTAAAATTGCAAACATTTCTTACAATGTTGATTTTCTTTTATTTATTGAGTTCTTCAAATATTTGAAGTTACAAATAAACGGCATACCAGCTGTATTTTATTCATATGATTTCCACAGCGATGGGAACTTTTATCGAAATGTAGCGATATCAATCTGACAAGAGTGGTATACAGTCAAGCTCAAAATTAATTAATCTTTAAGATGGTTTATAAAATTAAGAAAAAATAATTCGGTTTGTGTAAAAAAAATGTCAGGTGGTTCAAAACAAAATAGATAAGTGGACTATCCTTCTGTTTGAAGACAAATTTTTCTCTGAGTGAAGTTACACTTTTATAAAATAAAAAACTGTTAACAAACTTTAAAAATAGGTCGTTTCTAGGTTCATCGAAATACGCACGGATAAAAATGGATAGCAGGCCTCGGAGACCACACTATTTACACTATTTTACTACTATTTCGAAAAAAATTACACTAAAGACACTATTTTCTCACAATTCTCTGCTAATGTCACTATTTCTTTACTTTTTCTTTAAAAAAATTGGTTTACAGTTATTATTATTTCACTTACGTTTTTAACCAAAATAAACAAAATTTCTACCGAAAAATACTAATTGTTAACAAAATACATATATTTTCTACCAAATATGTAAATTTTGAACCAAGTGGATTAATTTTCTACTAAAACACGGATTTTCGACAAAATACATGAATTCTGAATCAAATAGTTAAATTTTCAACAAATATAGTAAAGCTTTTAAATGAAGAGATGAATTTTGAACTAAAATGATGAATCTTCAACTTAAAACATAAGTTTTTAACAAAGTAGTTCAACTTTCAAGCAAGTAGTTGAATTTTCAAGCCAAAGAGACGAATTTTCAAAGAAACAGTTGCACCTTCAATCTGCAAATACAACAAAGAATATAATCATATATAAGGTTTTATTTTTAAATAAAAAGCAGTTGAATATAAACAAAAAAGACAATTGTTGTACAAAATACTTGAATCGTCAACAAAAACAGATTAAAATATATATAATCAGATACAAATATTTTGAGTATTCAAGTGGTTTTGAATAGATTTAAAATATTTTAAAACTTGGAAGCATTTCCGAAAATTTATCAAACCTTTTTTATTTCTTCCAAACTTCGAAAAGTCCTAAATATCTTTTAAAACGCCTCGAATTTTTCCTAATATTTTGTAAAACCTTGTAAAATGATTTTTTTTAAAATCTTCCAGATTCTTTTTTGACTCATCTGAAATATTCAAACAAAATTTCTAAGTTTTTTACAATTCATAGGATAATTTGGAAGATTTCAAGGCATCTTTTTTACATTTAGAATGATTTTTTAAATTTCAAGAAAAATTCGAGTCAGGTAAACATATTTTTAAGAATTTAAGAGGTTTTTGAATAGATTTAAAGTAGTTTAAAACTGGGAAGCATTTCCGAAAATTTAGCAAAAATTGTTTATTTATTTCAAACTTCTAAAAGTCCTAAATATCTTTTAAAAAGGCACAAATTTTTCCTAATATTTTGTAAAATCCTGTTAAATAAATTTTTTATTTTTTTATTTTCTAGATTCTTTTTTGACACATCTGAAATATTCAAAAATCTTTTCTAATTTTCTTTACAATTCATAGGAAAATTTGGAAGATCTTAAGGCAAATTTGTTACATTTTGAATGATTTTGTAAAATTTCAAGAAAAACTAGAATCTTCTAAAAATATTTTTAAGAATTTAAGAGGTTTTGAATAGATTTGAAATAGTTTAAAACTTGGAGGCATTTTCGAAAATTTATTAGATATTTTTTATTTCTTCCAAACTTCTAAAAGTCCGAAATATCTTTTAAAAAGGCTCGAATATTTCCTAATATTTTGTAAAATCCTGTAGAATGCCAAAACTTTTTTTTAATCTTCTAGATTCTTTTTTGACACATCTGAAGTATTCAAAAGTCTTTTCTAATTTTTTTTAAATTCCTAGAAAAGTTTGGAAGATTTTAAGGCAATTATGTTACATTTTGAACGACTTGAAAATTAAAAAAAAATCCGAGTCAGATAAAAATATTTTGATAATTTAATTGGTTTTGAATAGATTCAAAATATTTTAAAACGTGCAAGAATTTCCGAAAATTTATCAAACCTTTTTCATTTCTTCCAAACTTCTAAAAGTCCTAAATATCTTTTAAAACTCCGAATTTTTTCTAATATTTTGTAAAACCCTGTAAAATGATTTTTTTTTAATTTTCCAGATTCTTTTTTGACACATTTGAAATATTCAAAAATCTTTTTCAATTTCTCAAAAATATTATAAAATTTATATTTGCATAAGTTTAAAAAAAAACTGATAATACTTCTTTTCATGTAAGTAATTATAATATTTGTATGACTGAAGAAAATATTTTAAACGCATTCAATGTTATATCAAAATATTGTTTTATTTATTTCTATACAACACTTCATCTTAAAAACCTTTTTTTTATTTAGAAAACGTCTTATATGTTTTTAAACATAATACAAAAAATGTTATGTAACTGTGTTTAGGGGCTGTCTCTTATACAACATTGAACTATTTTGTTGTAAATAATTGACTTAACTGATAAATTGACTGAAGAATCATATCTTTTAGATGAAGATTTATCTTTCTTGGTCAAAAATTAGTACTAAAAATATTGTTCATTCTAAGAATGGCTCTCTTCGACAAAGAAGATGTAGATCTCGAGACAGTGAGGGTACGTGTCTAACAAAGTCTAACAAAGATTAATTCAAACAAAGATTCTTATTTCTCCATTTTGGTAAATGGATATAGACCAAAACTAAAGTAAAATAAAGAAAGGGCTTCAAATTACTTTCCCCAGGATTTTTAATTTGATTTTGGATAGCGCCAAGCAAAAGACATTTTGCTGCCCTGAAAGAATGTTAAAGATAACAACAAACTAAAAAAATACCGACATAGCACAGCATTTCCAGAGAGTCGCTCGAGAACCTGAAAATTTTGAATACGGAAATAAATTTGAGAGGTCGCTAAAGTAAATAAACATTGTTTAAGCATTGTAAAGTAATATAAATTGTATCTTTCTCAAGTTCTCACGAAATGCGTCATAAAGAGAAAGTAACAAGAAGCAATGTGTCACACTTGACAATAAATGAGAAAACTAACCCCCTTATTCACATTGCAATAAATTAAACATTTAATTTACACTAAAATAATCGAACATTTAATTTACACTAAAATAATCAAACAAATCATTCACTAAGCGCATGAGAAAAATGAGACAAAAAGATAAGTAAATTCCGCCCCAGTGAAGCCGCTCACCTCTACCAAATCCAGGAAAAGCAGAAAACAAAAAATAACGTCGTTACAAAGAAACGCTTATAAATCAGAAGATGTAATTAAATAACCACTCTCTGGCGATCCCTTCTGCGCAGGGAGACGAGATGTGTCTCCTGCACTTGCGCAGTGTCATGGCGGATCAAGGAAGATTTCGGGACCTTTATGCCCAAAAGATGGTGATAGTGGTGCTGCGACAAATCCTCAGCGGTGAGATTTGAATCGCCCCAGGTACAGGATTTGGAATGCGGGAGTCACATCCACATTCCATTCCCGGTGTGCAGCCCTCAGCTGCGCCTGTGCTTGTGCGACTTCCACCCGCCTTGCGTCCTCGTAGTCCATAACGCGGATCCTTGATTATCGTTCATGCATGAGAGTGTGTACAACAAAAAGAAAAGAAACGTTGAAACATTTCAAAGAATAAACAAAAATAAATGACTAAAATAGAAGAAATCTAATCGGTGGGCTTTTAATTAAGCCCCGTTTTCTCGCGGAGACTTCCTCCGAGGGAAGAAGAGCTTTTTACAAATTAATAAAAGTACAAACAGAACCAAGTAATTTGCTGGTAGAACCTGCAACATTACAACTCGTCCACCCTCAGAGGAAACCCTGCGGTTTTTCCCCCTTCTTGCTGGATGAGAACAACGCAGGTGGTAGGCGGCTTAATTCCATACCATTCTTCAAAAAATTAAAAATAAACGAATAAAACTAAAGGTGACCTGCTCCAAAGTAAAACCACACACTCTCAAGTACAAATCTTAAGAAGTCAGAAAAAAATAATAAAAATAAATGTCAAATCAAAAGACTAGCGTTATGTGTCGACAAAAGAAATAAAAGTAAAACAAACAAGAAAATCAGAAGACTAACCACCACAAAAGAATATTAAAAGAAATAATCTGAACCCCAATCCATCAGACAAGGTTATGAAAATAATCTCAGACACATGTAATAGTCAAACAAACGAATGATAAAAAAAAATATTCTAGGAAGAGAGAAGATGAAAAGATTAAATAATGAATTAATAATTAGACCGCCCCTGGCGGAAAGTCTCTCCTGGTACCTAGGATCTTCACCTCGAACCTCTTATGGCGGAAACCACCCCGGTTGCAGTTGGAACAGATAGAGGGTGAGGTGTTCTGGGCACCATTGCCACATATATATATCCCTTTTTGACACAATTGTGGCAAAGCACAAAGGACATATGGTATCCAAAGCTGCCCGCAGTCTGCCTTCACTTCTTCTCCCTTGGAATATCATGCGTTTAAGAGGCCCATACTAGGCAGCCACAGTCACAACAGCGGAAACCCCCCGCCCGCCCACATAGCGTTCAAAATAATTTTAACTATTGAGGGCAGTCTTGCCATACACGACCTGTGGCTAGGCAACTTACACATCGCCGAAACTCACGTGTCCACTTCTAGGAGGTCTTCCTGGACCTCCCCAGCTCCCAAGGACATAGCCGGCCGCCCCTGAGGTACTTCTTCCGTCTTCTTCCTGAACTGGTTCGCCTCCGTCCACGGTCTGTCAAGAAGGGAGGCTGGTTCGATTATGGAATCGTGGGTGGAGACAGAAATCTGCTTCACGAGTTCCCGCCGCACGCGCCGGCTGATGAGATCCAGGGCTATGGCCTCCAAGGCTCGATCCCCCCTTTGCAGGGCCTCCAGCGCGCACTGAACCTCCCGCGAATCAATTGTTGGCTTCTTGGGGCTCATGGTCCATCCATAACAACGATTAGTCGCTGACTCTGGATATCTCAACTAAAACAAAGAGAACTTGCCATCTCCATGCAGTATGCAAACAAAAATGAATTCAATCAGGTAAAAGAAGAAGAAGTGAAATCGAGGTAAAAGAAATAAAACTTAGTATTCATTTTAACGTGATACATATGGTTTGAGATCTTTCACGTGAAAAGCGCCGAGTGCCCTTCCATTATCATGAGCCAATTTTTAGACTAAAGTTTTTTTTATCAAAGATTCAGCTGTTGGGTTGAAAATTAAACTATTTTGTTGAAAATTCCCCTTGGCCAAAAATTATTTGCTTCAACTAAAAATGTAATAATTAATTTTTTATTTTACATTAATAAATTATTTAATTTTTGTCAGTTCTATTATGAACAAAAATTTGAGACTCTGTCATTGTCCTGTAACTGAAACTCAAATCTTACTTATGCGTGTGAATCTGACAACATTCTTTCCTTCGAGTTTTTCAAATTACCCAAACGGCATTGAAGAAAAGCGACAGCAATGCTCTCGAAATTTTCATGACACACCTATTTTTTGAGGGAAACATTTCTGGTAGATTTCAAAATTATATTTGCACAAAATAAATTAACTTTAACGTGAAGACAGACTTCAAAATTGAGTCAGAGTAATTATTTATAAGTTATAAGCAGGTTATCCGCAAAACCTAATTTTCAAAATTCACTGATTCTACATGGACTAATTTGCAATTTTCCCTAAACATTAACATTTAAAAACTAAAATTATAATCTTTTTACATTTTTAACATAGAAGCTAATTAGAAATTTAAAGAAGATTAAAAAAGTAGAAAAAACTCATTTCTAACGCAAAAAATGAATAATGTGTATTAATAATGCGAGTAATGTACTTTTAAATTCTAAAGAATTCAAAAATTCGATTCAGAAGGCTTCAGAAGAATTCAAATTGGTAAAAATAAAAAAAATTCCAATGATTTCAGTGAAATTTAAGTGCATTCAGATCAATTTAAGGGAATTAAAATAATTCGACAAAATTCATAATAATGCAATGTGAATAAAAAAAGGTGGATTGACAAAAATTTTAAAATATGAAAACAATTATTGAATTTATTAAGTTTAAAATAAGTTTAGAAAAATTCAAGGGAATTCATAAGAATCCAGGAAGGAAACTATTATAAAATCCCATGGAATTCTCCGAAATCTGATATTTCCTGAAGTTATAGAAAATTTATTCAAATACCTTGAATGCTTTTGCAATCCGTTAAAATCATTGAAATCCTCGAAAATCTGATAAAGCCGTTAGAATCTTGTAAAATATCATAAAACCTTATGGGTTATGTAAGATCCTTCCATAAATGACGAAATTGTTTATGCAACCACACGAATGTTGTTTAAAACCTTGTCAATTCAACTTTTTTAAATCTCTTGAAAATGTCTTCTAATCTTTTTAAATACCAAAAAATATTTCATGTCCTTTTAAATCCCTTAAAACTTTGCAACGCTCTTAAACATTCCGTGCAATTTTTAAAAATACCCTAAAATTGATCAAATCCTTTGAAATGCCTTAAAATTATTCAAATCTATTGAAAATTCTTTGGAATCTCTACCAATCTTCTAATATCTTTGAAATTCTTTACAATTTTTTGAAATACTTTGAAAATAAATCTTTTGAAATCTTATCAAATTTCTTGAAGTTTTTTTAAGCTATTGAAAATCCCTTGGAATCTTTCAAAATACACAAAAATATTTCAAATTCTTTACAATTCTTTGAAATCCCTTGAATTTTCTTAAAACTCGTGAAAATTCCTTGGTATTTTTAAAAATACTCTAAAAAATTTCATATCCTTTAAACTCCATTTAAACTTTGTAAAGTTCTTAAAAATTCCTTAGAATTTATAAAGAAACTGTAAATTGGGGAAAATCCTTTGAATTTCCTTGAAATTATTCCAATCTACTTAAAATTCCTTGGAATCTTTCGAAATACTTTGAAATAAAATCCTCTGAAATGTTTTGAAATTCCTTGAGACTTGTTTAAGCTCTTGAGAATGCCTTTGAATCTTTGAAAATACACGAAAATATTTTCAAAATCCAACTGTAATTCATTTTTCAACTGGAGTAGATGAATTTTGAAGTAAAGTGATGAATGTTTAACCGGAATAGATGAATTTTGAATTAAAATAATGAATCTTTAACTGGAATGGATGATATTGTAACGAAAGAGTTTACATTTCAACCAACTAGTTTTGTTTTCAACCACAACGATGAATTTTCAATATAAATTATGAATATTTAACTAAGATACTTGAATTTTCATCCAAATAGATGAATTTTCAAAGAAGAAGATTAATTCTCTAAGAAAAAAGACGATTTAAAAAAAAACATGAATTGCCAATTAAATAGTTGCACTTTTAACTAAAAAAGACAAATTTTCAACCACAGTTGAATTTTCAACCACAGTTGAATTTTCAACCAAAAAGATCAATTTTTAGTAAAAAAGATGCATTGTTTAAAAATACACTAATTTCCAATAGAATAGTTCGATTTTTAATTGAAAAAAAGGGAATTTTAACAAAAAATACTAATTAAAAAAATAGTTATGTTATCCAAGAAACTGATTAATTTTTAACAAAAATGATAAATCTTCTACTGAAATAGTTGATTTTTCAACTAAAATAATTATTTTTTAACTAGAATAATTGATTTCGAAAATAAAAAGATGAATTGAATAGTTCAATTTTATATTGCAATTAAAAAAAGAAGCACAATCCCGAACAAATTCCCTGATATTTCCAGGTTTTTCGAGGTATTTTGTAGCATATTAAATATCCAATAAATTAATAACTACTAGTGAAAAGTGAAAAAAAAACATTATTTTGATGAATAAATACGAATACACTTTTCACAGAGTACCAATAATAATTCTACAAAGTGAACATTAACGGCGGCTGGAAGGATTCAACCCCTCACTCAACACAGCGTTCTTGCGAATCGCCAGGCACGATAGGTCTCAGGAAGAGGACACAGTGGGAGGCACAAGGCATCTCCTAGTCGTGCAGATTGCTGATTCCCAGACGAGGGCTCTTGCCAGCCAGGGACAGGAGGAGCCTGTTGGCACACAGGAAGATCGGGAACAGGCCTAAATGGCTGCTTCTGGTATCACCATTACTCAAATTAACTTGCATCGCAGCAAAGGCGCCACTGCAATTTTGCAAAGGGGCATGGCTGCGATGCACACAGGTATCTCGCTAATCCAATAAGCTTGGTTAGTTCGAGATATCATAATAGGGATTAGAGGGGGGGGCTGGTCTCTTCTGTTAAAGGGGCATCAAGACGGCCAAAGCAAGGTCCTGCATACTGGCGAAGGGAGTTAACGCTGTCGCGTTGCTTGAGCTATGCTCGAGAGACCTGATGGTAATAGCCACTGATCTCAAGGGAATGAGAAGGCTAGTTCTGGGATAGGCTTATTTTCCTTATGACATTGATACAAACCAACCAGTTGAGGTATGTACACTGGTAGAATATTGCACGGTGAGGGGTATTCCTCTTCTGCTGGGATGCGATGCTAATTCGCACCATACTTTTTGGGATAGTACGGACATCAACTCAAGAGGTAATGACCCACTGGAATCCCTAAGCAGTCATAAATCCAAGAAGAACGGACTGGGATCAGTTTTCCACGGAGCTAAGATGTGCATTTTCAGAAGTTCCCAGGTCAATTCCAGACGTGGATACCCTGTAGATGGCAGCCAACATTTCCACGGAAGCCATCGAAGCTACTCATAGAAGTAATTGTCGACCTAAAACAGTCCGAAAGGCTGGAGAGACATCCTGGTGGAATGCGAAACTCGAAGAGCTTCGCAGGGAAACCAGAGAGAAGTTCAGACGTGCCAGTACTGGCAAAACGAAGGAACTATGGACCTCATTCACAACGATGAGAGATGAATACAGGGGTACAATACGTAAGACAAAGCAAGAGAGCTGGACCAACTTTCGCATAGGCATCGAGAAGGGAGCTGAGGCGACTAGACTGGATAAGCTGCTTTCTCGAAATCGGGACGCTATTTTTGGGACTCTGAAATTACCCGGCGGGGTTACTCAGTGTCGGACGTGGATACCTTGGCTCACCTGGTCAAGGCATATTTCCCGAGCTTTTTAAGATTTGGAGAAGTGGGGGCAGCACCTCAGAGGCAACCAAAGTCGCCTGTGGCCCAACTGGGCCCGAAACGGTGGCTAGCCAACGAGATTGTCACCCCCACCAGGGTCAGGTGGGCCCTGAAGTCCTGCAGTCCTTACAAGTCTCCTGGCCCAGATGGCATATATCCAGTCCTCTTACAGAGGGCTGGAGAAATCATCATCCGGCCACTAGTGAGACTTGCTAGTACTAGTCTGACGTTGCTACATGTCCCGGCAGCATGGAGGGGTACGAGAGTAGTCTTTATTCCAAAAGCAGGTAGGATCGGTTATACCTTACCCAAGGATTTTTGTCCCATCAGCCTAACATCTTTTCTACTAAAAACAGTGGAAATACTTGTGGACAGATATATCCGCGATAAGGTCTTGTCAAGTAGGCCACATCACAAGGAGCAATACGCCTATATGGCTGGTCACTCGACGGAGACGGCCCTCAACGGAGCAGTAAACCTAATTGAAGGACAACTGAAGGAGAAAGGCCTCCCGATAGGATTCTTAATGGACATCGAAGGAGCCTTCAATAACACCTCTGGAGAGGTGCTCAGGGCGGCCATGATCACACATGGTGTGCCTATTGCAGTAGTGGAATGGACGTGCCACATGTTGGCCAACAGGAATCTAACTACGACTAAGGGTGATAACACTTTATGTTGAACCGTTAACTCGGGATGTCCGCAGGGAGGAGTTTTATCGCCCTTGCTGTGTCGCTTAGTAGTGGATGAACTGCTTTATCTACTCTCGAGTCAGGGCCACCACATTATAGGCTATGCGGACGTTATACTGGTTATCGTGCGCGGTCAGTATCTGGATGTGCTCTTGGGAGTACACTCGAACTCCAAAGATACGAGAATCTCGGGAATCGGGAAATCAAAAGATGCGAGCGTGAAAGAGGCTCCCACTCCTGCGACTAGGGTACTAAAAATGTAATACAAAGAAATATCAATCTTGTTGTTGACTAAAAAATCAAAAACATTTTTTCTTGAAAATCAAACCATACATCTTTTAAAAATAAAAAAATCTTCCATGAAAAAAAGGTCCTAAGCGAATGTATAGTGTAGGTTAAAAATTTATTTGTCGACAGAAACCTTTTTAGCCCCACTATGACAATTTCAAGTTAAATTCTATAGCTTCTAATGAAATGTGCAATTAGCATATATCTGTCAACTCAAAATCCGTCTATATTTGCTAAATCATTAAACAAATTTTTTACAGTGCTAGGCCAAGCAAACTTAAAGCCAAAGTAATCATTGCTGGGATTTGGTTGGTCAGCGGAGCTTTAGCGGTACCAATGGCAGTAGCCTTGAGAGTGGTTATGCTTCCGGAAAGTAATAGCGGTAAGTTGAACAATAAATCTTACATTTTCTTTAAATATTAGTTTCTGTATTTTTCTCTGCTAATTTTTAGTTTTTTAATTAATATTTTCTTGAAAAAAAAAGATCTTCCCCTTTCACTGTGCTGGGAATAAATCTTACCATTTCATTTAGTAGAAACTGATAAAATTACTAATTTAACAGTCAGATACAGTGCTACTAATTGCAATAGTAAAATTTCTACAATTCGGATTTAGAGAGTATATATATATATATATACATAATGAATACAAAGTGATGTGCATTGAGCTAGCTTTATGCGATTAATTGACGATGAATATGCATAGGAATACCTTTTTCGAAATTAGCAGCTATACATACATACATTGTAAAGTATTGCATACATTTGAAAGTGGTTACCATTTCTGCAGTTGCATCGCAATGCCTAAAAGAAACTTAATTTCATTTATAGCTAATTCGTATCACCTTAAACTTCAATTTATCTAATATTAATCTGAAATTCACTTCTATTTCATTTTGCATTTTCTTGAATGAACCTAGAATTAATCTCCAATTTTCTTGAATTCAATTAGTATTTAGTTGAATTCGTTTGAATATATTTGAGTTCAATTGAATCCACTCGAATTTGCTAGTGTTTACAATTTTACAATAGGGCGTGGCGAAGAACGTTCTTCATTCGTATTTCTAATAGGGATGAGAATTTTCTGTTGGGAGTCAAAAACTGTGCCCTAAATTTTCATTAAAGAAGAATTCTTCTTTTACGTTATAGTCAGGTCGAAGCACTAAAATTGAGTGAAAATGTTTAATATTTGACCTAAATTTGAGTCTGTATCATTATATTAAGTATTGAAAAAAATTAATTTTAAGGACGCTTAGGTAAAATAAAAAAAAAATATAAAATTTTCGCTACACTCACACAAATGTACGTGTACTGGATAATATTTTCTCTTCATATGGGCACTCAAAATTCATTTTATCGTTAAATAGACAAACAATATATTGACAGAAAAAACAAAAGGTAAAAAGCGTTACAAGTAAAAATTCTGGGGGTAATCTCGCCATGCAAAAAAGATAAAGATCTGTAAGTGTAAAACGAAAATTTAGTGATCTTTTATTTTACCCTTGCCCATCTTCAGTTTTTTGCATGCCGAGATTACCCTCAGCACTTTTCCCTGAAACGCTTTTTACCTTTTGTTTTTCTCGTGTCCCTTTTAGATATTTTTTTGTAATTCAAAGTCAATAAAAATTACTTTAATGTCAACCTTCTTAATATATTATTTCCGCAATATTTTGAAAATACATTCATGACAACATATATCTTACATTGCATGGTCAAATTGTCGAAAAAATTTATGTAAATCTAAGAAAATATTGGAAAAGACGATCTTATATGATTTTTCATTTTTTTTTTTAATTTCAAGGTTGTTCAGGAAGGGTAAAAATATTTTATTGATATATACAGACATAAATAAACTTGCTCCAAGCTATTTTTGTTTTGAAAACTTATGTAGATCTCATAAAAAAATTGTTTGGTCTTCAAATAAGAAGTGTGTCGCTTTCAATGATTTTTAAATATACCTACGACGCGAAAACTGAAGAAAATTATTTTAATGAATTTTTTGTGTTTTTACTCCCAACAGAAAGTTTTCATCCCTATTAGAACTAAGAAAAAATAACTTTTTTTATACGCCCTATTTCACAAGTTACGTAGAAGTTTCGTAAAAGTATTCAGGTTCAGATCGTGGATTTTATGAGTACATATTTTCATTACAATATGACTGCATACTATGGTGGGCCAAAAATGCATAGGAAATTATTTTTCTTCAATTTTATGCATATCTACTTCCAAATTTGTCTAAATCCACAAAAAATTATATGCGTTAAAAAAAAAGATATTTAGAGGTCCCACAAACCCCATGAAGTTTAACATGTATTTTCCATAAAAAAAAGACGTTTTGGTAAATTTGATTTAAAATCGTCAATATTAGGTGTATCGAGTTGACCCACAACATCACTCTTCACAATTAGCCGTAGAATACGAATCAAGAATTACTTAGTGAATTTCACCCCCCATAAGTCTGTTATATAGGCTTCAAAAAAAAAACCATAAGTCAAAAATTAGAGTTCGCGAGTTTTTGGCACTAATTAGTTTTTTTGCGGTTTCTTTTAGTGAAAATGGTTTATAATATATAAAATATTACTTTCTATTGATAATTAGATGTTTAAACTAATTGTTAAAACATATTATTGTTCATAACAATTTTATTTTAGAACAGAGATAGAAAGGCGCGGTTTTTTCTGAATTTTTCAACTTGCTTTCAACTTTTCAGTTAGAGCTGGACAATAATCAATTAAAGTCAACAAGATTAATCGTGTGAACAATGTATTATTGTATATAGCAATACTCTTTTGGAATAATGCAATCAAAGCTAGATACTTATTGTTAGATTATTGCCGTTTTTTCAGAAATGTTTTACTTTTTGTCTACTTTTTACTTAGTGAGGTAATATCAAATGCAAAATCAGAAACATAATTGTTTATACAGTGTATTATTGTTCCTAACTATTTTCTCTTAGAGTGAAGCAAGAAAGTTGCGGTTTTTTCTTAAATGTTCAGATTTCCCTTGTCTTTTTATTTATGAAGAAATAATAAATTGACATATAAAAGAATAATTTTTTAAATAGTATTTCATTTTTTTCGGAATGACGTATTTTTACTCTTTTTCTAATGTTTTAAAAATATTAATTTAAACAAAAATGCTCTCAGTACACGGAGAAGAATGGATAGTCAAACTTGAAGTGTCAAAATTTAGATAGTCAGTTTGATAATCTAGATAGTCTCAAGACATCATATTCTTGTTCAGCGACCCAAAAAACCTACTAGGTACCAATTTCGTCTCGATTTTCGCAAATTTTCTTACATTGTCCCATTTTTGAGTTGACAGGCACTACTGTGCAGCGGTGTAGTCGAGGCCTGGCGACGCCAAGCCTCTTTCTTCTCACACGGATAATTTTTCCAGTTATGGGCCATCCATCTGTAACAAAATAGTTGAATTTTCAACCAAGAAAGATTTTCTACCCAATGAGATGAATATTCAACACAAAAAGAAGAATTTTCAAAATAAAAATTAAGTCTCAACCAAACAGTTGCATTAACAACCAAATAGTTGAACCTTGCAATTGAAGAGAAGAGTTTTCAAAAAGAAAAATAAATAATTAAATGGTAAAATTTTCAAGCCAAAAATCAAATTTTTTCGAAGACGTTGAATTTTTAACAAAAAGGTTACTTTTCAAACAAGAAAGATAAATTTGCAACCAAAAAGAATGACTTTTCTACCATAAAAGATGAATTTTCAATCCAAAAGGATGAACTTTTAAGAACATAGTTGAATTTTCGACCAAAAATTATGACTTTAACAAAATAGTTAAATTTTCCAATAATAATTAGATTTTTAAGGAAATAGTTGAATTTCTAACAAAATAGTTGAATTTTCAGCATACAAAGATGCATTTTTAATCAAACGGTCGAATTTTCAAACAAAAAAGATTTAACTTCAAATATTTGAATTTTCAAGACAAAAAGAAAACAAATTTACAAGACAGTTAAATTTTTATCAAAAAAGTTTATTTTCAACTAAGAAATATGACTTTTCTACCATGAATGATGAATTTTCATCATAAGAATAAAGTTTTTAAGCTAAAAAGTTGAATGTCTTAGGAAACAGTGGACTTTTAAATCGGAAAAGATAAATTTTTAACAAGATAGTTGAATTCTCAACTAAAAAGTTGACCTTTCAACAAACAAGTGTAATTTTCTACCCAGAAACATGATTTTTCAACAAAATATATGAATTGTCTACCAAATAGTTGAATTTTTAATTCATGCAATATACAGGATATAGTTTCGATCCAAAAAGATGAATTTTCTACAAAGCAGCAGAATTTTTAACATAAAAGTTCATTTAAAAGCACATAGTCGAGTTCTCAACTATAATTATGAATCCTAAGAATAGTTTAATTGTCAGTCTAAAAAATTCATTTTTAACCAAACATGAAACGAATTTTCATCAAAATAACTAAATTATCAACCAAAGAGATGAACTATCAACTAAAAAAAATGAATTTTTAACAAAGTAGTTTAATTTTTGAAACAAAAGACGACTTTTTAACAATATAGTTGCATTTTCAAGAAAATAATTAAATATTCAGTCGAATAATAGAATTTTTAATCAAACGAGATGAATGCGGAACCAAAAATATAATAGTAGTCATAATGCTCATTTCTTGAATTATTCAGGAAATCAGCATTGTCATCGAGAAATATTACATTGTAAATGTACTGTAAATGTACTGTAAATGTATTGTAAATGTACTTATATTTTACACTCTTGTATCCGTATTGGTTTATTTTTTGTTTACACGAGTGTACGTAATTAAAAATATAAAAAAATATTTAGATGTACCAAAACTATTATGCTTTATATTACATTTTGATGATAGATTATAAAGAATCCATTTTTATTAAGTGAAAATCTTATATCTGAAAAAATTATATCTCAAGTTTTGATACGCGCAGAAAAATATTGGACTTCTTACTTGTGTAATAAGTTACTTTGGTCCTTCTAAATTAGTATTTTTACAATTTCAGTCTAAGAGAAGCAGATTATTTAAATACATACAAATAATATATTAAAATAACTCCTCTTCTCTTAATTTGCTTTTCTGCTGATTAGTAATGTATTCATTAATGATGAATAAGAACTGTCATTGAAAATCATTAAATTATTAAGCGATTTGCAGGAAATTTTTTAGAATAAAAAAAAATAAGGAGTAAAAACTAGACCTGCGTAATACTTCTTTCTACTGATAAATTCGAGTAACTCATGATGTCCGCATTTGTTAAGTAAATTTGACTATTTTTATGTTTAAAAAAAATATGGGGTTCCTTTGAACATAACTACAGCAAAATGTGCTGAGCCAATTAAAGCGAAATTTTGACTCTAGGTGTGCGGTAATATTCTCTATAGTGCTATTTTTCAAGATTTTGTAATATCTTTAATGGTCTGAAAATTTGTTTATATTTTATCATGAAAAAATTGAATTTTTCATCTTCGTGCACTGATGCAGCCAAATCTATTGGTCTCGTTAACATAAAATTGTAACAACTGTGCAGTAAAAGTTTCTAGTACTATGTTTCAAGAATTTATAACATTACCACTAGTTTTTAAATTTTTTCAATATATTTTATCATGTTAAATTAAATTTATTAATTTCAATGTCTACTCGTACCACAATAGCTTTTTCTTTTTTCCATTTCCAGGTCTAACCCTAACTTTAACTAACAATTTTATTTGAAAATTAAACTTCATTTTAAGGATTATTTTTATAAGTATTTAATTTATAATATTTTTTCCAAAAAGTTGTGAAATCTCACCAAAAACATCTACAATGTAAAAACTTGGCCAAGTACAATATTATACATACGTATATACGCGCTTGTTCGATGCATATCGTGCTTCAGTCGCTCCGTAAATTTTTGACTTTTCTGACTTAAAGTAATTAATTTTACTCATTTATTTTTTACTCGGATAATTTTTTTCAAAATTATAACTCAAACTAAATATACAAACGCAACTTATTGTCTCATTTCCTATATTCCAAATTTGGAGAGCGATATATCATTGCGATTGGACATGGTGAACACCAAAAAAACATTTCATAACCGAGGACTGGTTTTTTTGAATTTTGGCATAATTGAAAAATTTCGTGGGAATAGTTCCGAAATATATTTTATATCTAGTGAAAATTTGGATCGATATTTCTTAATCTATCAAAACAAATATTTTTTTCCAGTTTTTGAATATTTCCAAAGTGTTGAAAAGCATATAAATTTTTTAAGTTTTGTCAAAATCAAAAATAGCACTAGGATAATTTGCAAGTATTTTGGTCGTGAACCAGAAACGTTGAAAAAATGTTTAAAAAATTTTGTTTCAAATTTTGAAAATGCACTGACTTTTTGAATTTTGGTCTATTCGAAAAATTTAATAGAGATAGTTTCGAAATGTATTTGATATCTAGTAAACATTTTGAATGAAATTTCTTAACCTATCAGAATAGTATATTGTGCTACAAGTGCGGAAAGTAGGGAGTTCCATACGAGTGTAAAGTTTTCTACACGAGCCAGAGTTGAAACCAAGGGGAGTTGTAGGCGAGTTGGAGGCGAGCTGTAAACGAGCCGAAGACGAGCTGGAAACGACTCGAAGATGAGCCGATGGCAAGTACTGTAAACTTCACAAGAGTTGCAACTGCTTTCAGCACCTGTTGCACATGATATTTTACGTAACAAATTATGGAAAATTGCTCAATTACCGGAAATTTCAGGTATCCAACAATTTCAAAAAAATGTCGGGAATTTATCGGTAATTTATGGTAATTTATGGTAACTTAGCACTTCTAGTTTTTCCAATCAAGATTCCCTACTCACAATAAGTCTCTCAATCGTCAAATCATGATGGAGTGAGGTTATGACTCCGGCAGTTCTGGAAAGTAATTCTGAATCGAAATGCGCAATCGCAACAGCTAGAAAAGGTAATCTGGCTTCAACTGCGGACGCGCAGCAGCTAGAAAAAGTAATCTTACTCAAAGTGCGCAAGCGCAGCAGCTAGAAAAAGTCTTTTTATAACTGCTTTTTACCACGGTTTTAGAATTGATCACCTCCCGCACGCAATACATGCCTCGAAAAGCGAACATTTCCTGGATGCGTTACCAAAAAAAAAAAAAAAAATTTGAAATTTTTTGACAGTTTTCAAAATTTTCAAAGGTTATTTATGACATTATAAAATTTAACTTTCGAAATTTTCATAAACATTGAAAATGCCATCAAGATAATTTGCGATTCTTCCTTTCATGAAACAGAATCTATGAAAAGAATCTTTGAAGGATTATGAAAAAATTGCAGTAAAAATTAAAAAAATTAAATAGTTATGGAGAGTAACTGATTTCAAAATTTGAATTTAGCGGTAAAAGTGGCATAAAAAACGAATTTTTAACATTAGTTTATCTTTAAATCCGAAATTGCAAAGTTATTGGATTGCAAGAAACACAAGATTATATTTTTAAATCCAAGTCATCTGAAGAATAGTTGTTTCAGTGATCTAAATTGGAAATCGGATGCAAGAAAAATTAAAAACAAACAATTTAAAAGAGTTTATGTTCTGCCCTAGTGATAGTGACAGGAATGATGAATAAGGTTTAATGTGAATTAAATCTAGTGGTAGCTTGCCTCAATGTTTGTATCTAATGCCAATTACGGACTCAAAGTATGACCAATAATTCAGGAATAAATACCAGAATAATATACTTAGGAAAATTGAGTAATAAATGACTCATAATATTTTTAAATTACTCTGAAGTAATTTTTTAAATTTCAACCAGAAACCTCCCACGGAGATATATATTTTTCATAAAATTTTGTTGATCTTTATGTAGAAAGAAGATTTTGTATTCCAACTTTCTACTAGATGAGGTGCTAGTAAAATATTCAAGAAGAATATTCTATTTTTTTATTAAGTTATAAAAATAAAAAAATGGAAAATTAAAACAATTTTTACAGAAAGCTGTTAATTTGGCTTTATCAACTTATTAAAATTTAAAGTTTGCTCAAACTTCTTTTGACCATTCATGAATGTCTAAAATTCACTGATAAAATTTGGATTGAATATAACAAGATAATATTGTGTATGAAATGATTCACGAATTTTCTTAATTTTTTTCTTGCATACACAATACGTTGGTGGGAAATGAGACAGTTCTAGGTCTCATCTGTACAATAAATGAACAATGAATAACACCGAAGTTTCATAAATATAATACTAAAATATCTGGGTTTAACGGAGAGTATCAAGAATTTTCATTTTAACTCTTTCAGTCTTGAGTTATTTCCTTCTGGAATGTTTTGTGCTGGTCATGTTATGAGAGTATGTAGAGATTTTAACGTGCAAGCGATGAATGTAGCAGCAAAATTTGGCTGAATATAAGGGGTCGATATTCCACACTTTGGGGTTTACTCAGGTGATGTTGAATGAACGTGCCTCGACTTTTCACTTCCGCTGTTGATGAAAATATCTCAAACTTTCTCATTGTATTTCGCGCCTCTTCTTCCGAGATTATCATGTAGTATCCCTGTCGGTTTATACTAGCGCCACACTTTTCAAAGTTAAGAGACAAAACTCTAGAGCCGGACCACCATCACGTCTCTGTTCTGCTTCATGAAGCACAGTAAAAATTATTTCTACAATAAATTGCATCTTAAATATATTACTTTCTAAAAATATAAACCTAAAATTCCCAAATTTTTTTGGCGACTTTGAGGTTATATTTCCAAAAAATATAAATAATTTATAGCACAGTATGAACTTCTCAAAAGTCTTATTTTTTTCTTAATAACTTAAGAACAATATTTTCTGATTTTAAAATAATCGAAGTCCGATAATGATTCATAAGACATTTTTTTTCTTAATTTAAGAGATACTGTCTGAAATTAAGAAACTGTCTCTTATTTTAAGAAAATTTTTCTGCTCTTAAAATAAGATATTAGCGTATAAGATAAGAAACAAATTTAGCATATATTTTTTGCTGTGTAACAGAAGACCAGACCCAGGAATCCCTGCTTGAAATAAATTTAGAGTGATATTCCCTTCCAATAAAAAGAAGTTCAGTAATACATCGCCTCTAATCTACTCGCATATGCTTACAAAACGTTGGCATTCATTATATTTTCAATAGGTAAATGATTTTGAAAACTACATGCTCCAAATCCACAAAAACCTGCCATCCGAGTTTTCAGGTTATGTTAGCAATAAGTAACTTACATAAATCATATAAATTTTAAAGGCACAAAACTCTGCCCGAAACAAATTTCAGATTATTTTATAAATGCATAAGAAATAATTTTCACTCCCAAAGCACAAGCTCGTAACCCACAAAACTTAGTCGGAAACGAATTTGGGATTATGATATAGCAGTATACAAAAAAATATAGATTACCTCTAAACTTGAGTAAGCTTATAATCAAACGACTTAATTATAATTTCAATAGATAATAGATTTCCACAAATCACAAGTTCCAAGACCACTAATAGTCCAGTAAAATTAAGTAAAACAATTGAAATTACGTGTTGTTCTTTTGCGAAGCACCAATACTACGGGAATCGTTAAATAATGGTTCGCTAATGAAGAATCCTATTTATTCAAGTGAGATTTTTAGTTATTTTTATGGCTTTTTGTTATTAAACAAAGGCACACAAAATTTTGTTCGATCTCTTTTATATTCGTTGTACTTAGAAATGGTATAATTTAGGATACGGGTACAATAGATTGTTTTCTTGTCGAGACACAAATCTGTAGCTTTTACGCAAAAGGAAATTTTTCTGACTTTTGCTTGATTAAAAAAACAAATGCCAAAAAAAGAGCGATTGTCAAAGAATTTAATTTGTTATTGAATGTTTTAAAATGGGGGAAAATATGCATGCATTTGGAAATTTATGACTTTCCGAAAAAAATTAGCCGTATAACTTTCAATTCGGCCTGATAGTTTTTGCAAAATTGCATTTTGTACCAAATGTCACAGAAGTATTTATTGACTTTGAAATCGACGCACGGTTAAAGTTTTTATCCGTCACTAACCAAAATACCGCAAATCGAAAGGTGAAAACATAAACTTTAATTGGCATGCTTATTGCCTATATAAATTTTCATTATTTATAAATGCTACGCTACGTTGATGTGAATATGAAGGAAATAGAATCATGTCTTCATTACTATATAGTATTGTAACGAAAAAAAGTATTCATAAAGTACTTACTTCGACGTGCAACAGAAAAGTTTGCGAGATTTGAGCCTTTGTCAGTAATAAAGCAGGCTTACCCTCCAATTTCAAACTCTTAGGAAAATTCAAGCACAATGGTAAGAGAATTTATCCTATAATCAAATCGTGTTTTCCTGTAACAAATATCATACACGTTTCAGCAAAGTTTACAAATGAAACTAAATAAAATTGTATACGTCTTGTATTTTTGAAGGTAGTTTATACCGAAATATTGCATACATGAAGTTGATTAGAATGCGAACAAAGATTATCAATTTTTATTTGTTTATTACTTGAAAAATATACGCCAGGTCAAATGTATCTTTTTGAAGCACAAATAAAAAATGAGGCGTCATTTTTATACATATATTATCATATTGTTAACTTTAATTGTTTATTAAACCCATTAACGCCTGAATCTAATAGTTTCTTTACAAAAAGTTTGTATATAAAATATTAATATAAAATGCTATTTTTTATAGTTTCAAAAATTATACACAATATTGAATTGCATTATATAAAACTAAAAGGAAAATTGTTTCACTTTGTAACGTTTGTAATTCAATAAGTAAATAATATTAATAATACCTAAGTGCAATAATAAACAGTACAATAAAATGGAAGTAAAGTTAAAAAAGAGAATTGATGCAGGAATAAGTTAATCAAATACGAATACTACCCACGGACTTACTATTATAAGTCCGACGGACTTATAGTAGCAAGTCCGTGATGGTACCTAAAGCCGTTCAAGCGATTGCAAAATTGCTAATTTAAATATGATTAAGTTACTAATGCCGACACGTGATTTGATATTTTTTTGTAAATAACTCACATGTAATGAAATTAAAAATAATTTTTAAGTACAAGACCAGCATTAATTTTGTAACGCCAACGAAAAATTGAACAAAGTACACACAAGTTGTTTATATTAATACCTACAAGAGTTTTGCCATGAGTAGATTTTAAACACCCCAACGTGTTTTGATATGCTTTGGCAGATTTGTTTGTTGCATCATCTTTCTTAACATTTCTTTTTATTAATTTGGGAAGTCCTTAAAGAGTACGGAGTACATGGTTGGCTCCTACAAGCAATACAAACAATATATGCAGGCAGTAAACCCTCTTCTGTATTCTCCTCCTTGCGTCAGATAACAGCCGTATTTTGTCAACAATATGCTGCTTGATTGTCAGCAGCGTCTGCAAGCAAAGTACAAAAGATTTTATTTTAAAAACGTTTTTATCAAAATGCAAGCGTATCTACATATTCCAGCATTCGATGCTGTTGTATCGAAAACTAATGCCCTAACGCAATCTTGGAGACCTTATTTAATGAAAGTTCTACAAACAGCAGATGCCTCTTTTGCAGTCCCATATTGCAGTAAAAGCACTTCAAAAAGTTGTGCAGCATCGCCATTTAAATAAATGGCAAAAAGTCGATCAATGGTCTCCATGCCTTTTAATGCTGGAAGTAACTTACAATCTCAGTGCAAGCAAGCAGCTCTGCCTACAGAATTACTTCATTACGTCAGGGTTTTAGGATCTCCTAACCTGAAAGTGCGAATATTGCGATTCTTGCCTATATTTAAGGTTATGTAGCATCGCGATATTATTTTTATTCGAGAAAGTACAGCCAGCACCTTAAAGTATAAGCCATGCCCTTTAAAATGCACTTTTGTTCGCTCACATATCTCTTTATTCTTTGAGATATTCAATTTTGAAGTTTTGAAGTTACATGAATTTCTCAAGTTTTGTACACCTTCACGTGTGGTAAAAGCAAAAATTAAATATCTCGAAGAAAAATAAAGATATTTGAGTAAACCGAAGTGCATTTGAAAGGGCAGGTCTTAAACTTTAAGGCTCTTTCTATAATTTTTTGGAAAAAAAATAATATCGCGATGCTACATAACCTTAGATATAGGCTAAAATCGCGATTTTCGCACTTTTAGGTTAGGATATATCAAAACCCTAACGTGATAGAGCAATTCTCGCCGGCGGGATTTGTTTACGGAACTTTGTTGCGAATACCAGGCGAATTTGTATTGCCTGAGGACTTTGCTCCGAATCCTAAAATCTTCGTGGAAGAATTTCGGAAACACATGAAGAAATTGAAACCAATACCTCTAGAATACAAACTCAAATGCAAGCCTTCTGTGTTCAAAAGCTTATCCACGTGCACGCACGTATTCCTAGAGGACTTTGCTGAGAAGTCCCTGGAACGTCCATATTTTGGACCTCTCAAAATTATTAAGAGAACTTCAGACAAATAATATAAGGTAGATGTTCACGGAACATCTAAGCAGGTTTCGATTGACAATATCAAACCTGTGCACTTTGTCCGTGACGATGTCAAAGCAGTAGGGTCAGATAGTAGCTTAGGCTCAGCTGGTGATACTTTACTAGTACTGAGAACGTACGCCAGGAAAAGAATGACTTTCGATGTTCAAGCTCATGCATGTTGATCTCGAGAATTTTTCTTAGTATTGTATTCATGTATATTACTGACTGTTCAGAGTCAACAGTTTTTCTAAATAGTCACTACCTGAATAACTCTAGGACTTCGACTATGTGAATAATGTATTTTAGAAAAATAGCTAGCTAGCTAAAGAACTGATTAGTTCATAAAAAAGATGCGAATCTTTTATCTAATTAGCGTAAGTTTATTAGTATTGTATCATTAATTTAAAACACACAAGATTTTTACACATATTCATTCTATTGGATTTAGTAACGAATTGTACTGTATCATTAATTAAGTGACAAGGTTTTACACCGCAAGAGTCCATACACGTAAAATGTTTTACACGTATTTGTACTATTTGATTCAGTAATGGATTACTCATATGTGATAAACCCAATGAACGAATCCATTTTAAACATTGTTTAGGCTCAGGACAGACTTTATGTCTAAACTCGCTATCCACGATCTAGGTATCTAACTTAAAGATAAAATATCAATTAGGCGGGAGTGCTGTGATGCGTCACCATTATATTTACGTCGCTGAGGCACCCTCACAGACGGTTTTCACTGTTCGCGACTAAACGCCTCTCCTCCTTCCTTCGCTCCAGCGTAGGAACACTAGTAACAGCAGTACCTACTTCGCTCATTGTCTCCAGAACGTGGGATTTTTCGGCCCCGACCACTTTCCCAGCTGGGAGAATACATGCAAGCGTAGCGTCGGTGAGTCGGCCAGCCTCGTGTAAAGCCGAAAACGCACGAGACACGAGCACGAAGCCGAGCTCACCAGAGGCAAGAGCATGCAGCCGAGCACGCCCGAGGCCTGACCCCGACTTCACGATTCGCTTTCGGCGGCTATTGAAAGGTTTGAGTTGATTTCGGCTTGCAAAAATTGACACCTTGAAAAAAGACTTCAAAGCATGTAATGAAGTCTTGAGATATTTAATGATTATGTTTTTCAGGAACTATTGTGAAATGTTTCAGACTATCCGATTGTGCAGTTTATTTTTTCATTATTTATGTTTTATTTTTCAATTGATTTTAAATAGATTATGAAGTCAAAATAATAATAAATGACAATTATTTTTAAATCACTAAATTAATCAACATTTTTACTGCATACTTACCTCTAATATTAACTTTTTTTTTCATGCTATTTTAGGCTCTAATCACAATCTTAGCGATTTTCAGAGAAAAGCAAAAAAGTTATTAACTTGACCTCGTATGCTTTCTTAATATATAAAAACTTTACAAAACCTTTAATGTCTGAAAATACTCATATCAATATTACAAAATTTTCTTCTTACAATTTTATTTTAATTGTAAAATAATTGTAATTGGAAATTAATTGTAAATAATTGTAAAATAAATTTAACTTTTTTATTTAGAAAACGTCTATTATGTTTTAAACATAATACAAAACATGTTACGTAACGGTGGTGAGGGGAGGGGGATACAAAGAAAATGTTATGGTCTGTTATATGGGGTTGGGGGTTAAAAAGGTCGAAAATAATGTTACGTAATATTTGAAAGCTTCCTTAATGACCGCCTGTATTTTCCATGCGAAATAAAAGTAGTCGTTCAAGGGCTTGTCTTTTCCTGATCACAACAAAAAAAAACGGATTTTCAATCGCACAGTTCAATTTTCCACCAATGTGAGAAATTTTCAACTAAAATAATGAATCTTCAACTGGAATAGTTGAATTTTATACCAAAAAGGTACAGAAAATTTTCACCAAATACTTCAATTTTTAAATAAAAAAGATCAATTATCAACCAAGTAGTCCAATTTTCGTCCAAAAAAGATGCGTTTTTAACCAAAAATAGAATAGTTAAATTTTCTGTTTTGAAAAACTAATTTCTAACAAACAAAAAAAAAGAATTTGCAAAAAAAATATTTAAATTTTCAACTGGAATAGTTAAATTTTCAGATAGACAAATTGATTTTCTACAAGGTAGATAAATTTACAATCAGAGATGAATTTTAAATTGAAATGCTGAATGTTCAACGAAAAAAAATTAATTTTTAACTAAAGAGTTATACTTTTAACTGAGGAGTTGAATTTTCAACTTTTTATCCCCTTTGAAATATTACAAAATCACGTCAAATCTTTACAGTACATTGAAATCCAATAAAATCTCTTGATAAATCTGTAAAAAACGATGAAATTGTATGATCCCTTAGAATCATTGAAATCTTTTGAAACCTTATTATATCCGTCAAAAGCCTTTAAAAAAATTTCGGAAAAAAATATTGAAACAAATTACATTTGTTTAAATAATTGAAAATTAATTAACCATTGTTGATCAATAACAGTATCTATAGTATATTAAATTCACAAAATAGCAATATTTATCAAAAGGAAAATTTAAAGCAATCCTACATGGAATTACTGTCCAAGATTCGAGCAGTGCTGCGCCGAGCAATGTCGCTTCTCCGATTTCTCGCTCGAGCGCTACCCCCACCACTCTAGCGTCGGTCGCGATCGATGCATTTCATAGCTAACGCTCCGAGGAGTGCCGGGAACGAAACAGCCGAATCTGAAGGTTTTTCTCGGGCCAAACCTTGAAGTTGTTCAGTCAAACAAATTTTTCATTTTATTATACATATAAGAAATGAAATATCAGGAAAACTGTTCGTTATTCAAAATTATTTTTAGTCCTAATCATTTATAATTTTATATTTCGTCAAATATTTAAGGGCTTTGGATAAAGATGTTCTGGATGAATGTTCAACATGAAATGTGAATGTTAAAACCTGAAGAAAACCATGAACAATTAAAAAATCGCGTTCAAAAGTTATTAGATGTCTGATTTCAGCTCATTTACCATGCGTTTCTGTGAGAAAACTGCTCGCAGTATTATTGCGCAGTACAAAACGTGGGAAAGACTGAAAGTATTTTTTCTTGAACATATTTGAGCTGTATTAAAATTTACAAATTCACGTTCGATGGTGAAAAGTTTTTGCTACATTTTTCAAAATCCACAATCTTAATTGTCTTTGTTGCACTCAAGCTATTCTGATGGTAAGAGTGAAACAGCAAATTACATACACTCTCGGCCACTCCATTTTCCATTTTCGGAAATAACAATCTTCTATGCCAATCTTTCCGTTCAATTTCCGTCTTATTATTTTGTGCAATGTTCTTATTTTGTTAGGTTAGAAGTGAGGTGAAATATTTGTCATTTTGACGCTTTGTTTACATTTATTCTAAGAATCGAAAATATCATAGCTAATGATCGATTTTTATGATTTACATACCTTTAAGTTCGAATTTATAACGAAATAATCCAATATGAATAACTTTTGCACAAATGTAATGTACACTAGGTACATAAAACGATGTTCGAGATAGATTTTTAACCTAACGGACGCGCGGCATTGCTCGGAGTTTCTCAGCTGAATTCTTCTCCACGCATTCGAGCGTGACCGTGGTTAGAGTGGGGGTTCATGGCTCCTTGGAATTATACTCCCCTACAGTCCCGAAAACGGCACTGCTCGGAGTTTGGACTGAATTTACTTGCATTTTTCACGGTGAGTGTCCCGTATCTCATTTCTAATTTATTAATATTTTTAACATACAGAAAAATGCTAGGAAATTTATAATTATAATTATAGGTTTCCCTAATACTTCTCTTTATCTTACAATATATTTCTTATTTAATAAACACCTGTAATTGAACATCGTATGGGAGAGAACTAACAGACGTTTGTCTGATAAAGCTGCACTGAATTTTGCCTATTCCATTGATTTTCAGCTCCTGCACCCTCACCACATGAATTACTGCTAAAATTTTTCCCTCATTGAGTGTTTCAGGATGAAAATCGATAGAATGACTGTCATATCCGGTAAATATCAAGGTCATGCATCAAGTTAGATTTGAAGTGATTTTTTTGCTATAAAAAATGGGATTTCTGTCAACAACAAAAAATCACTGTCATTTTCACCGTTTAACATTGCAGAAATTTAAATATTGCGAAAAATATTGTATACCTTTAAAGTTTAATTATACTAAACAGTTTGAAATTATATGTTTTCTAATTGGAAACTTTCAAAATTAATGAATTTAAACTTGAAGATGAATTAAGCATTCTCCAATCGTCATTGAACCTTCTCTTTCCTATACCCCATACTTGGCCCATTACTTTACTCGCACATTCGATTATTTTCCTCACCTGTACCTCGTTTCCCCCTCCTGCCTCAAACCTAAAACCTAAGTAACAGAACTCCTCCACACTTTCCACTGTTTGTCCGTTCGTCTTCCAAACGTAACCTATTTTGGTCTTTCTACTTCTGAAGCACATCACCTTGGTCTACCCTACATTCACCGTATGTATATTTTTCTATTACCCAAAATCGTACCAGCTTTCCCTTTCTCCTTTAGCTTCTCCTCTAAGTCTGCCAGCAGCATATTAAAGAGTTGCGGACTCAACGGACACCCTCACCTTAGACCTCTTCCTGTCCAGAAAACCTCCCCTTTCTTCCCCCCTATCTCCACACTAATCCTGGTTCCAGTAAAAATTTCCTTTATCCTCTCTACCAACCCTTCCTCTATTCCCCTCTTTTTCATTGCCTGCCATAGAATTTTTCTATTCACTGAGTCAAAAGCTGCTTTAAAATCTACGAACAAGACAATTAATTTCCTTCTCTTTCTTCCCAAATTTCTGTTAACCAAGTAGTTGAGTACGTAAATGTTACCTATTGTCCCCATCCCTTTTCTAAATCCCGTCTGATTGTGTGGGATACTTTGTTTCTCTTCTATCTGACTCTTTAATCTTTTTCATAGAATTTCTGCGTATATTTTATAACCCACTCGCATGAGACCGATCCCTCTGTACTACTCTACCTTCTTGCCCTCCCCTTTCATGACAAGCTGTACCACCAGCCCTGTCATCCACTCCTCCGGCCACCCTTCTCCTTTCCAGACCTTGTTGCAGATCTTCCACGTCCCTTCCCTAATCCCTACTCCTCCATACTTTATCGCTTCGTTTCCATACAATCCTCTCCTGTAGCCTTGTTTCTTTTCAGTCTATCTATTGCTTCATCCACTTCTTCTCTTGTTATTTCATTCCCTTCCTCAATTTCTTCCTAGACTCCTTCTATTTTCCCCTTTGATCCTATTTTGTTCTCCCCCAAACAGACCCTTGAAATAGTCCGTCCACTCATCCATTTCTATTCCTTCATTCACTCCCTTCCTTCCTCCTCTTTCCCTATTTATCACATCCCAAACCCTACCTCCTTTGATCGCTTTTTCTACTTCATACCTGTATTTCTCCTTTCCCTTTTGCTTTTTCCCTTCCAGCATTCTCTCATGTTCTCTTTTTCTCCTGTGGTAATCCGCCTTCTCTATGTCTCCTTTCCTCCATTTTCTTATACACTCTTTCATTCTCTCTTTACTCTCCCTGCATTCGTCGTCCCACCAGCCTCTTTTCCCTTCTTCTCTTTCTTCTTTTGTATATATCTCATCCCTTACCTTCTCAATCAACCCTTTCAACCTTTCAATTAACGAGTCTACTCTCTCCTCTTTTTCATACCTAACATTCTCCTTTTCCATTTTTTGTTTAAACTCATTTAATTTATCTACCTTCCAGACTCTCATTTTTGTTTTCCTTCCTCCCCCTCTTTCTTTTCTCCCTCTGCCACGCTTACGGACGCCACTTTTCAGTGCAGCCATTACCGGGAAGTGCTCGGACCCTATCTTATTCCCCACATTCATACTGCCCATCATATTCCTCATTTTTTCTTCCGTCAGGATGTAGTCTATTACCGTTTCTCCCTTACCTATAAATGTGATCTCACCTTTCTCATCTCCTTTCATATTACCATTACGTATAAACCATCCTGTTTCTCCTATTACGTCTAGTAACCTCCTCCCCTCTCGGTCTGTCTCCCTATGTTTGGAGCTCCTTATATAGGCCTCTTTTTCTTCATCCCAAATCCCTCCCCCTTGCTCGCCAGTCCAGGCATTCAAATCACCTCCTATGAAAACCAACTCTTCCTTGTTTTCCTACATGCACCTTCTTATTACTCTCCAGCCTTCCTCTTCCCCTCTTCTTCTGTATACCAACACCACTGCTATTTTTACTTTTCCAATTACAATCCTTCTTACCATTGTTCCATCCTTTTCCTCCCTGTCCTCCTCTGTTCTCCCTCTCACTGCCAATTCTTTCCTCACCCCTGAGACTATGCCGCCCATACCTGTACCATAACGCGTTCCTTTCTTGCTTCTTGCATTGTCCATACATAACCTTTAGGTAACATCCTTTTCATCCCCTTCCAGTCAATTTCATCCGCCCAGGTTTCACTCATCATAATCACATCCTACTTCTCTAACTCCCGCCAAAATCCTTCATTCTTGTTCTTCAACTCTGACACATTCCAGAAAGCTATTTTAACGTTTTTATCTTCCCGTCCCTCACCTATCCTCCTTAATTTTCTTCGCCTTGCTGTTTGGAAACTCCTCTTTTTGATCTCTAAACTCTTCTGCATCTTCGTTTTTTCTACCTTTCTCTACTCTTTTTCCCTTTTCCCTTATTTCTTCCACTTCTTCGTCCCAGAACCATTTCTCCCCATTTATCCATAATCTGTCTCTCCCTATCCATACCATGCGCCCCTTTTTTCTCTCTACCCATGCCCTCTGCTCTATTTGCCATTTCCTTTGCCTCTTCCTCCATGTCAGATCCTCTTCAATTCTTTTCCTTCTTCCTTTCAATAATTTTTTCACCTCCATAATTTTCTTTTTCTCCTCTTCACTCCCTATTTTCACTAGAAACATTCCTTCTTTTCCTTCTTTCGTCCATGTGGGTCAGCAGTTCTAGGAATGTCGAGTGTATTTATTTGTATTATTATTGATAGTATTTATTATTGATTTCAAATCTCCCGCTCTTTTCGGTTGCAAAGTTGTCTACAGGCGGTGCATCGATTCAAGAACGGGGCAGCCAATAAGCGTCGTTGATAAAAATAAACTGCCGAATCGCGGTAGAGGTGGGGGCTTCTCCATCTTTAAAATAATTGGTCGGGTACGTTTCAAGGACCTTAAAGTAAACAGAAGTTTACTGTAGTTTCATTTTCAACCAAAAAAATATGAATTTTCAATGAAAAATTCAATAGTTGAATTTTCAACTAAAAACGATCCATTTTTTAACCTATAATGGAATAGTTAAATCTTGAATTAAACAAATTTTGTTTTCGAACAAAAAAACAACTGAATTTGGACAAAAAAAAGTGAAATTGTCAACCAAAGATACGAATTGTCAAGTAATAAAATTTATTTTGAACAAAGTAGTTCAACTTTCAATCAAGCAGTTATTATTATTATTATTAATATACCATTAAGTCATTTCCCTTTTGGGGCAGGCATGACTCGCTTGGTTGGAAAATAGTAGTGTTGGGAAGCTATAGATTTTTAGATTCATCTAGAATGTTCGCGTTATTTATTTAAATAACACGTTCGTTCCGAAACACCGCTCCGACCCAGGTAGCTGATCAATCTCTCCAGCGATCACCCCAAGTAAAGAGCTTCACAAGGTTGTTATGTGAGGTTCCCCACTCAGGCCCATTAGTATCTAAGGTCTTTTGTTTCAGGCGTCATTCACTCTACTCACATTTTACTCATAAATTATTTGTCGCCTCACTTTTCTGTCCTGGCATGCTTCTCTAACTTCCTTCGCTTTCATGCATTTTTTCATGCAATTAAATTTGCAAAAAAAAAAGTTTCTACCAAAAAAGACAAATTTACAACAAAATATATCAATTTTCAACTAAACTGTTGGATTTTCAATTAAAAACGATAAATTTTCAATAACCAATAAAATAAATCTTTAAAAAAGTAATACTACATTAAACCAAGCAGTTGAATTTTTCACAAAAAAATATGAGTTCTCAGTGAAAAATGTATTTGATGAATTTTCAATTCGAAATGATAAATTTTCAACAAAAAATAGAACAGTTACATTTTTAGTTAGAAAATTAATTTTCGAGCAAAATGCAACAATTTTCAAAAAAATAGTTCAAACTTCAACCAGTAAAATGAATCTTTAACGAAGTAGTTACATTTTTCAAACAAAAAAGATGAATTCTCAATGCAAAATTTAATAGTTGAATTTCCAACTAAACAGGATCAATTTTCAGTCAAAAATGGATTAGTTAAATTTTCAGTTAATAAAATTAATTTTCAACTAAAAAAACTAATTTTCAACAAAATAGTTGAATCTTTAAACAAATAGTAGAAGTTCTAATCACAAAATATGAATTCTGAAGCAAAAATATAATAGTAGACTTTTCCATTAAAAAGAATGACCTTTAACGAAAAATAGTTGGGTTTTTTTATTGGGTCTATTATGTAATACAGTTCGCACTTAAGGCCATGTGACGAATGGGTCACGTGACCGGCTTCCTACCTTACCGACACTTTTTTTATTCGTAAACTTATTTCCACACGAATAGCCACATCGAGTTGAAAATTTCGGATAATAAATAAGAAGCACTAAGAAACGCGGCTCTGGTCCTAAATTTTTATAATTGTGAAAAAAGTTCTTTTTGTAAATAATGTTTTTGTTGTTTTTTCATAATTATAAAAATTTAGGACCAGAGACGTGTTTCTTAGTACTTCCTATTTATTATTCCAAATTTTCCACTCGATGTGGCTATTCGTGTGAAAATAAGTTTACAAATAAAAAGTGTCGGTAAGGTAGGAAACCGGTCACGTGACCCACTCGTAGTTAAATTGTCTTAAATTGAGAATACTACAATTGCCTAATTTCCCATTGACGCTTTGTAAGACAATTTTAAATTAATAGCGTTTCGAACTGATGAATGTGTAATTGTGTACATCCTTGAAGATTTAAACTTTTCATTTCAAATTGCAAGCCTTAATAGTTGAACATTTTCAAGTCGAAAACGTTCGAAACCGAATAATTTCTAATTCGATTATTAAGAAATAAACAATTTCAATTAGGTATTTTCACTTCAACCACCAGCTAACTTCACGTCGTTGATTGCGGAGGGGAAAACAAGAGGAAAAATGCATGGGACAAGCTTCATTTTTGTAATATTTTCGTAATGAATAATAATTATTATGATAATATCAAGTTCACCATGGAAATTGAACAAAAGGGAATATTGCCTTTCCTAAACGTACTAGTTCACAAAAAATCTGATAACACATTAGGTCATGAAGTTTACAGAAAAACCACCCATACAAAGAGATACCTACATGCCTCCTCCCACCACCACCAATATCAAAAGCAATCGGTCATCAATTCCCTTATATACAGAGCTGTCTCCATAACAGATAAAGATAAATTACAAAAGGAATTACAAAAGGTTAAGCAAATCCTAATACAAAACGATTACACAAACAAACCAATTGAGAAAGCAATAAGAAAATACACTCAAAAAAACAAGTCAACACAACCCACTAAAGAAAGAGAGAGAGAAACGACCACCATCCTACCCTACATTAAAGGTATCACAGAACAAATAGGAAGAATTCTCAACAAACACAACATCCAAATTCAATAAGGCAATGATTATAATTAAAAATGGGAACAAGGAAAGTGAAATAAAATGTAATTCTTTGAATGGGTTTTCAACAAGAAGAATTGTTTGATACATTTTTTAATATTATTTTTCTTAGCAATCACGAAAATTTTTGTAACAACTCTCACATTTACACGATTTCTTCTAGAATTATTTTTCCTTTAACATATAGAGAGAAATAAAGAAAGCTTGCATGTTATTAAAAAATTTTATTTCACACGGACAATTTCAAAAGAATATCATGATAATTAATGGGAAAAGGAATTGTACAATTCTTTTTCCCCTTAATTATTATAATAATCTTTTAAAACTGTTCGTGTGCAATAACATTCCTTAAGAACATGCAAGCTTTCTTTATTTTTCTTTATATGTAGAAGAAAAAATAATTAAAGGAAAATTCGTGTAAATTTGAGAGTGATTGCAAAAATGTTCGTAATTTCCAAGGGAAATAATATTGAAAAATGTTTTAAACAATTCTTTTTCTTGAAATCCCCATTCAAAGAATTAAATTTTATTTCACTTATTATTTTGAAATTTGGTAAAATAATTATTAAAAATTTCATCAACAATGTTTTTTTCAATTCAAAATCAAGAATGTATCATATTATTTACAAAAATTCAACAATTTCTTATTTAAACAAGTGCGCGCAAAGTTGCACTTTCACCGTTTGAGATTTTGATTTGCGACATCAATCATAAGGACGCGTACTGCAATGCCTCAGGGATAGGGACGAGCACTCCATGTAATATATCCTCTAAGATTTTTATATGTCGATGTACCAGCTACACCGCCATATTAAATAAGTGTACGGCTGGCGACTGTGTTAAATAGTAACCAAGATGGCCGTGGAGCTGGTATGCGCGAGTTTGATGAAAATGGAACGTTTTTCGGCTAGACCTGGTGTGGATTGGATCATGGTTTGTTGTATATTTCTCCTGTGACGTAAATCCTAAAATGGAATTAAAAAGCTTAGTGTGATAATTTCCATTCGTGATAAGTTTAATTTCTCACAATCTAAATCACGTTGCAGAGTTTATTAAATTTAGTTTAGTTCTTGTGAATTAATAGAATGTTTCGGCCTGCATCAAACTTAGATAAATTACTAGGTAATAATTATCATAATTTCAATTAATAGTTCCAAGTAATGTTTTTATATATGTTTTTATTATATATGAATAATTTTCCTTCAGACAAAGCGACAAGTCATTTACTTCTGGAACCAGATTGGCCTTCCATTTTACAAATTTGTGATCTTGTACGCCAAGCAGATGCTCAGTACGTATTTTGGAAATTATTTAGTACTTCACATAACTCCATTAATCTCATTAGACTGCTTATTAATGCCAGTAATTAGGCGATATACTTGTATTCTACTTGATCAATATTGAATTCTCGTCATAAACTGGAAGAAAGGAATCTCTTCTTTTTTTTTAATTTCTGAAATGCTTAAAAGAACTTAAAAAATGTATTAGAGCAAATATGCAGTGTTTGACAGTACTGCCTTACCGGGAACGGGTCATTTCTTTACCAACGGTAGCACATTACTTTTTTAAAAAGTATCGGTAACATTGCCCTGCCGATTGAACGGCACTGAAACGGTACTCAAACGGCACTTTCCAGTGCCGTTTCAGTGCTGCTCGTTTAAAGCTACTCAGATTCCAGATTTAAATGCCTGCAGAAGTTCCCTTTATACCTGTGACTAGGCTACAAAGTAGGCCAGCTGAAAGGGATTAAAAATTAGAAATTAAAATTTGTAAACTTTTGAAGTTACCGCTGCGAAAGTTAGAAATTCAGAATCTACTTGTTTCGATAATTTCATATCTCTAACTTTTTTTTAGAAGTTTAAAATTGAATGAATATAATGTATCTCGTAAATGGAATGAGATACGCTAAAATAGACAACGTTTTTGAATTCAACTCCAGAATAGTATATTAGTGTATAATTTATAATTATAAAATATATATAATGAGAAAATTCATGAACTAAAAAAAGAGTTAATAATTTGAAGAAAATTTTAAAAAGGACTTCGGTTGGTGGCGGCCAACTGCTGTAAATCACTCTGCCCGCCCGGTACGTGACGACTACAATAGGACCATTATGTGACCGTCGCATCGCTCTCAGTGCCGTTTAGGTGCCGAAATCAGCCAAAACAGGCACTCAAATGGCACTAGCGGCTCAGTGCCGTTTCATCGGCAGGGTGACGAGTTAAGATTTATTATTTATGTAAAGTAACGTTCCACCATCAATTACCTCTGCTCATCTCGAGAGACCTCAGGTGGTGGTCGCTCTCGTGAAGTTGAATGAGAGATGCAGCGCTGCAGTTACGTAGTGTTTCGAAAAGTGCTTTAGGGCGACTGATTTTCAAATTAAATAAAACGACATAAAATAAAGAAGGTACATAATATGTCTTGTAAAGTAGGTGGGCACTAAATCTTCAAAAACTAAGATGAACTTTTTTGATACAATAATTAAATTAAATTTTGTACATAAAATTTTGGTTAAAATCTAGTTACAATTTCAACCTAATCATAATTTTGTGCTACTTATTAGCATGGCCATTTCAGGAAATTAGTATAATTGAATGCAAGAATATATATATATATATATAGGGTGTCCCAGTACTCAAAAAACATTTTCATATTTTTGAATTCCAACCAAAAAATGGCATCGAAAATAATTATATAACTGGGAGCCGATGTCATTTTTTTAGATGACAGTTACTCCCAGTGGGACCCTGCGGTGGTTGTTAACTTTTAGTTTTGAATTATATATATGTATAAAAGTAAAAGTTATTAGATGGAAATTATTCCTCAAACATTCCTTAACAGGTTTCCAAACCTTAATTTACAAAAAGTGAATAACAAGTACTTCTTTTTTCCATTTTCTCGATAACCGAGCTTTTCCCATTTGAAGCTCCATATTAGTTTCAAAAGGGCTAATGTTGGCCGATTTGAAAAATATAAGAAAATTATTTTTTCAAAAAAGGAACCAATTTTGGAGGATTGATCACCAAAAATCGAATTTTTCGACTACCCTAATACAGCACTGATATATCTCGAAAGTACGTTTTTATTTCTTCTTTCTGAATTGAACATATATTTTTTGGAAAAGTTTTTTACTTTTCTGAAAAATTGTCAAAATGTTGGACATGTTCTTTTGTAACGCTACCTTAAACTAATAGTCTCTGAAAAAATATATACTTTCTGTACGAAATGTACCTAAAAAATGGATTGAGGCTAGCTGCGCGGTGAATCTCCACTCGGAAAGAGTCCAGATGTCAAGCTATTTCGAGCACGGATAGCACTCGGATGGATGACCACCTGTGACGTACGACCAGTTTGTGTATTCGCTGTGTTTTAACTAATGTCTAGGGGGAGGTTTTTTACGCCATAGAAGATTGTGTGCATTCGATGGGTAGGGTCGAATGTCTGTCTTCAAACTCGACTGTCAAAAACCAGCTGAACCGGGAGGTGTTTTTTTCTGCAGTTTTTCTCTCCCTAGCTAAATATCAAGGCAAATGTGAGTCCTTCTAATAAAATCTAATGCAGCCGCCGTTTATCACTAGTTGTGATTGAATTCATTCGCCTGGCAGTACATGCACTCATGCTAAAGGTATTAAATAATATTTTAGCAGCGTGGGTGACCCATATAAAGACCTCTATTTTACCGAAGTTTTAAAACAAAAGCATAGTACAATCGGATTTTAACTGCAGTGCTACGGGGCATAAATAGACCAGCCTAACAAGATAATAATAATATAATTTTCACAACTGAAAAAATAGAACATATTTCAACCTGTTACCAAATATCTGTATCTACGTAGAAAAAAAATTTCGCATGTATAACTTTTCTATAAATATGCTTGAAAGTAAGATTGTTGCTCATCTCCTTTGGTTGCAACTAGGTTGCACGAAATAGCGTTGCTTTTTTTGCGAATGGAACAGCAGAAGGACGAAATCTTATTACGTGAAGAAAAATTAGTTTCCTAATAACTTCTTCACCCTGGAAGAGAAGAATGTGATTTAAAACACCTCTCGCTGATTCTAAGAAGATCTTGCCGTAACATCACGTTAAGTAATTCCTTTTGACAAATTTTGTTAAGTCCATAGCAAATAAGGGTGATGATTTTCTAAGCTGGAAGAAAAGCTCTGGTCTTCGAGAAATGCAAAATTGAATCAAGGTTTATTTAATGGGCCACAAATAAAATCATTTTCACGAGGCGCCGAGTTTAAAGACAAACCTTATAAGAGTTACGTGCCTGGAATGTTTTCGAAATGGTTACTAAAGAATTCCTAAGAAATGATAGAGATAAGAAGTACTGAAGTTTGTTTGATGAAATGCTGATATAAATACTACAAGTTGCAGATTCTGTTCTTCCATTGCCATTTAAACATTTATATACTTACTGGATATACGAATTATCAGCACTGAAGTAACAACTTTCCTTACTAATATTTAAATGTATAAATTGGGAGAGGTTTAAGAATAGTTTCAATTTTGTTTTTCAAACTTCATATAAGTGCTTATAACTGAACTATGACTGATTTTGAAGTTTTTTGATACTTTAATTCTGGAATCTAAATCCTACACGCAAAAACTCTGGCACAAGCGGTTAGTGTTGAAATAAAATTTTGTTTCATAGCACTAGCCACAGTTGCCAACACGAGCTCGTGTGAATTCACGAGCGGGCAGTGTGTTGGCAACTGTGGCTAAAGCTATGAAAAAAAATTTTATTTCAACACTAACCGCTCGTGTCAGAGTTTCTCCGTGTATGTGCACTTCGGAAAAAAAAGATGAGAGGATCTTTTTAAGTACTTTTGTTCATATTTGGCCATGCGAACAATTTAAAGAAAACGTGTGACCATGGTAGTGATTTCAGGCGCGCCTCCAGAGAAGTGACCTTCGGGGAGGGGATGGCATCGGAAAATTTTAGAGACATTGAGATCTAACTTATTAAATGGACCGTCATCCCGAAATTCGTGATGACAAGTCCAATATTTTTCATAATCTTTACTAGCCGATCCCCTTTTCCAACTCCAACATGTTTTCTGGAAGACTAGACACAGCCTAAAAAAATAAAAATATTAATAATTATTTGTAAAAAATTAACGTTCAGAAGCGGACCGGGATTCACGAATCAACATAATGAAATTTTTGCAGATCAAGCGATCGCACAAGACTTAAATGAGGGCTTGATTATTTTAAGGATTTCAAGGGCTTTTAGGGGATTTTTAATTATGTGAAGGGACTTCACACCGAGAAAAAATCCTTACTTTTCTCATATGATCTCGTCTCACGCTACGTTAGTACAGCTTATTTCAAACTATGATAGCACAGATTCATACTAATTTAGTGTGGAGGTAGCGCTATACAAAATACGTATAATACCATGCATTTTCACCATTCAGGACAATGTTGCACATTGTTTTCTCACTTTTCCCTTCAAACACCATTACCTTTGTTTTATTTACGTTAATTTTAAATTTAAAAATTTAATAAGATTGAGTGAAATTCAATTAAAGTTTAGTTAAATTTAATTAATTTCTCGTCTGGTTTCTTTTAAAGGAGAAATTTTCGTAATATTAAACAAATAAGTTTAAAAAAATTCCTTTCATATTTTAGGATTATAGTGAAACTTAAAAAATTATTTATCAAAACTAAATTTAAAATTTGAATAAAATTTAGATAATTTTTAAAAGTAAATACAATTTAGTTAAATTCAAAATTTAACCAAAGTTTTGAAATTGAAACCAATAATATTTTTTAAAAAAAGTGCATCCATATTGAAATATAAAATTATTAATGGTAGTTCCGTATAATGTACCATAAATGCAATAATATTTTTGTATCAGAATTCATGAATTGAATTTTTACCTGCAATCAAGCAGTATTAAAATAAGCTATAGCAATTTAAAAAAATATGCCCGCCGCTCGGACACTTTCTCACGTTTCGCGCTCGTTTTCGTACATTTAATACGTACATTTCAACTAAATTTTTTCGAATATCATGAATATTGTAACTTAAATCGAAACCTGTGATTTAAAACCCCGAGGAACTACAGTCATAAATTGGAACTGAAATTGTTTTTCCATTTGTTTTTAAAGAAGGTTCTCAAAGCACTTGCATATTTGACGATTACATTCTCATTGCGAGACGCGCTTCGCACTCGATTATTAGGTTATAGAATCGGTTCCCCCGCCAGAAGAACAACATATTCTGATTTATGGGTTATTTAGTTATCAAAAATAGAAGAGACTTGGGATTCCCCCAGTTATGCTAACGGGTCGCGAATTTTTCAACTGTGCATCCGTAGAAAAGCGCGGGTCTATTTAAAATTGCGAAGTATAAGCTTGTAATATTACATGAATAATAAATTATTTCAAGAAATTAGATATTTCTTAGATTCAATTTAATTAATTTTTCAAGAGTGAAAATTTCTTTTAAATATTTATCTGTATTATTATTGATAGTATTTATTGATTTCAAATAAAACCGTGCATTTCGGCACATGCGCAGTTGAAAAAGTCGCTTCTCAGAGTTTTTACTGATTCTTTTCAATACAGGGCCAATAATCATTCGGTGGGGAATTTAGCAGTTTTCGGCTGCTAAACAGACGTGCAAAGTAGCATTTCTTACGCACGTATAAAAAAAAAGATCATTTTCTAAGCTTTAAAAATATTACGTGCTTTTTATGTTGTTTAAAAACGTAGAAGATGCGTGATTCCTAAGACGTGCCCACGTTTGGATTAGAAATCCACCAATAGGAGATCTCTCCTTACCTCACATGATCCCTTTCTACTTTTAGATCGCTTTTCTTCCCCTTCACCGCGCCACACCTCGCACACTCGTTCGCTCCCCACCTAAGGCGGCAAGAAAAGGGACTGCCCGATTTTTACTCTTTCCGTGGAGATCTCTGTTTTAGATCAAAAAGATATTTTTTTTTAATATGTTGCTTCTTCGATTTATATCAATTAATTCTTGTTCTCAGGTAAATAATATTTGTAATTTCATAACTTTTTATAACATGAACATTTATTACCTTAAAGCCATGTGATAGAAACGTCATACGACTCGTACCATACCGATATTTTTTTCGCAACAACTGACGCCCACACGAATTGAATATCGAGTTTTCCATTTAGGAAATGAAGTAAAAGGCACTAAAGAACGTTTTTATACTCTTAAACTTTTCGAATTACAAAAAAAATTCGAACAATATGGCCCGATGAAAATTTTTTGAAGTTGTACGCATATGAAATTTATAAAATAAATAACATACTTCGATATTACCGATTGCTTTGGTTTCTGAAGCATCTTCGCCTCTAATACAATTTACCGCAATTTGAAGGAAATCTAAAAACAATTGTTTTGGACAGTCTGCTCATATAAAATGGAATACCTCTCAAATTGGTCCAGTTTCGTTTAAAAACTATTCAAATTTAAACGTTCATGAAGTATTAAAGCCTTGAATTATAAAATTTCGAGATATTTAAATTTGAAACCGAGCAGTTTTGTACACTTGTTACGTCCCGAATTAAAAAAAATGTACATAACGCCTACTTAGACAGAACCCACTTTACTTTGAGGAAACCCAAGAGCATATAGCTCACATATAGAACTAGGCGCATAATTGGAACTCGTGCGATTGTACCATACCTAACTGTAGTAAATGCGCTACTAATGATAAAGTAGAAAACGCAAGGCATTAAAAGTGCAATGCCACGAGAGGGAAGACTCGGAGGATACTGATAGCATACATAACGCATGGTAAGCAAAAGAAACCTTATGTAGATATCAACGACACAAGATGAGTAAATAACATCGAATAATTAATATATAAGGATATGTTTAGAAACTAAACATCGAATAATATATATAAGCATTAAGCACTACTTATAAATGAATATGTAAATAATCAGACACACTGTAACCGAAAGTGTTTGACTAGATACGAGGGCTGTTTGATAAGTCAGTGACTTTTCGACTAAAAGATTTTTTTCGACAAATGAGCGTTTTACTTCTCAACATAATTTCCTTTTAGCTCGATACATTTAGTCCAGCGTTTTTCCAATTTTTGTATTCCTTCCAAATAATAGGTTTTCTCAAGGCCTGCCCAGTTGGGGCCCAAATATTAATTGGGCAATCTGGTTGGGGCCCAGTCTGGCCCCAATTAACTTTTCCACATGGGAAGGATACAGGCAGTGTTTAATATCTTTCGAAGACTACTTGTAATGAATTTATTGGACTAATTTACGATCATCTTGTAGCTCATGTAGTTTCAGAAGTAGAGCTAAGTAAATCCTATACACTCATCATAGACTCCAGCCTCGATATATCACATACTGATAAAATTACTTTCATTTTAAGATATATTCTTGCGGATGTTACGCCTGTTGAAAGGTTTATTAACTTCTTTCAAACTAAAAATCACACCGCGAATGAGTTAGAATCCGCGATTCTCGAAGTTCTTGCTGCCTTAGATCTTCAAATTCAGAAATGTCGTGGTCAGTCTTACGGCAACGCCCCTAACATGACTAGAGAATATGGGGGATTACAAGCGAAAATTAAAGAGCGCAATCCGTTGGTTGTTTATGTTCCCTGTGAGGATCGCTCGTTAAGTCTGGTAGGCAATGCAGCTGCTAAATGCTGCTTAAATGCCGCAAGTTTCTGTTTGTTTGTTCATCATGTGTATGTATTTTTCAGCGCTTCTACTCGCAGGTGGAATAGGTTAATAGAAAAACTTGAGAAAAATGGAGTTAAATTGGTACCAAATCGTGCGCAGAATATAAAGAAGAGACTCAAAGACTTAGAAAGCGAAATCTATTTCTTGATGAATGCAATAGTAATGCAACTGTATTTACTCCTAGAGAAGACCTGCAAGTAAACCCCTTTTTCATTATTATTGACAATCTTGGAGCTGAGTTGTTGAGAAGAAGTAATGCCAACAAAGTGGTCGACAGTCTTTTTTACTTTATAACTCAATTAGAAACACTTTCGGATTGGGAAATTCGAGAAAAAGCTAGCGAACTAGTTAACATTGATAGTCACAATTTAGGTAAGGAATTAGCCGAAGTGTTTATCCATTTTCAGTCGTGCCTTCAGGTTATATTATGGCATACGGGTCCAACATTTTTTAATCCGGTACTGTTTGCATGAATAGCAATTTTGGAATTTTATGGTAATTTATGGAAATTGTGAAAATTTATGGTAACTTAACAGTAACTTTTGATAACTTTGGTAACAGTTCTGCTGGACGCATACATTGTGCTCGAAATTTTTGGTTGTATGCCTTTTGATGGCTTCTGGAAGTTTCTTTGCCCTCCAGCTATTCAACTAATCAGTCGTCTATATTAGAAACGAAAGTCAATTTTCCAGCAGGATTGTTGTAAAAAATACAGTACGTGCCAAGCGAAGACCGCAATTTCTCACTTCGGCACGCAATCTACTATTACGGTTTTTTTCTGGCCTTGTCCAGGTGCACTAGAATTCAGTGAGCGTAGAAAAAATATTTTCGGTGTGCCCAGGGAAACTGGAAAGGCTACTAGGTAAAATATTTTTGTTCTGAAAGACTTGTAAAACGTTTTTCTTGACACAGATTTTTTGTACAATTATTTTCAAATTAAAGCGTTAAAAGCAATTGAATTTGCCAAAAAAATGGACACATTTGCCGATTTATCTAGTAAGACTTATCATTGGGCCAACAAATTTCGTAAATGTGGTATATTATGTGATGAGGGAAGTAAGTTGGTATTTACTAACGAGGGCCTAGTTCGCTGCACGAGGCGCAGGCAAACCTCAATGAGTCAGTATAGCACCGCAAGAAAGATGGTGCTATACGAAATGTACACTTTATATCCAATTTACATAAATATAAATAAAAGCGCATCAATCTGTATTTACGACATTGCATCACTAGTTAAGTATTTATTCTGTCCCATGGCGCTGATTCTCGTAAAACAGCTGACACCTTAACGGTACGAAAGTTCTTTCGACACGGTTTGTAAGCAAGTAATGGAATTTACGATGTGCGAATGCGCGAAGTTGACGCTCGTGGGTTGTAAACGGCATCTTTCGTTTCGCTCTACATGCATAGAAAAGTGGCATTTTTATGCGGATAAACATTGCAAAAATTGGTTTTTCGTTTATAATGCTTTCCATTCAGGTTCTACGACAAAAACAAGACCACCATCGTGTTCTGCGTGAAAAAATAAATAGAAAACATATGTTACATGTTTTAAAATTACGTTAGATTCGAGAGTATCGAGAGGATTCTAGAGAAAATCACCTGCCCCCGGCTTAGTTAGGTATAGCAAAGCATCTGGTCTAAAAACCAAACTTATAATTTTATTTTAAAAATGCCATACACGTCTCCAATGTATTTTTTCACGAAGAGTACGATCGTGTTATGGGTATTATTATAGAATTTATCTGATATGTTCATTTTTTGAGAATATTGTTATTAAAATTTATAAAAATCTAAAATGTTACACCTGTAAATTTGTATAACTCAACAGTATCCTTGTCAATCTTCATCTGAAAAATAGAATCACTGTAAATATTTTAATCAATTACATTCCAGTATTTATATGATGCACAAATAGATTCGCCAATAATCTATTAGGAATAATTTGTAAAATATACCTACCTTACCTGTTATTGGTCAGCGGATATCCCAAGTTTCAAATGGCTTCCGGTATGCAATGTGCAAAACATGTTCCAATGCTTGCAGTTCATCGTGTAGTAGCCCCAAACCATATAGTAAAGAGCTCTCATTCACAGGAAATTCATCATCTAAATTGCCAAACTGATGTGTAGTTCGAAGAGTACCACTCTGATACAAAATTCAGCGTTTCCCTTAACATGTACTAGGTGGCGTTGCAAAACGGGCAACCCGGTATGACACGACTCTGGGCCATGAAATTAGCCCTACCCGGGCCAGATCATGCCAGTCTGATCGGGGCCAGATGGGTAATAGGGAAATATATGGCGATTTCTGCGAGGGTATGTTTTCATTAAAAGAAAATTGTATTTTAGTAAAATATTGTTTATGAAAATAACAATGGTATGATTCCTAAATAATTGAAAAACAAATTATGCAACTTTTTCACCTAAAGATAAAATAAAAACATGAAACTTCAAATAACTATTGCTAAATAAACCATTTTTAATTCAAATATTTTTTCTAAAGATCGACTTTAGCTCTCTTTCAAAATTAGTTACGATTACGCAGGAGAATATTTTCCTAAATTTTATCAATCATTTTTAACAATGTTCATTTTTAAGTTTGAGATAACTAAAACTATGCGGAATTTTTTGTTGAATCAAGTAAAATATCTTTTAAGGTTTGAACATGCAAAAAATATATTTATTTTCATCGCTAGAAATTATATTTTATTTAAACTAATTTTGAAAATTTCCTGAGTAATAAAATCAGGAGGATAAAAAATTAAGTGGTCTTTTCAGTGCAATGTTAGCCAATTTAAAAGTGTTCTTGGATTTTGTATATATGCAGGCTCCTGGAAAGCTCAATGCCTTCAATGCTAGTGTATTTTAAAGATTTTTAAAATGATTGATAAAATTGAGGAAAATATCCACATGGTTAAACATAAGAAAATTTGAAAGAGAGTAACAAATGTATTTTACAGCAAGTTTTTCAACTTTTTAGATATAACTTTGAAATATTTGTGAATATTTGAAATTGAGAATAGAACTTTTTTTAGAACATGGACGTATGGAGGTAAAATGGGCCAGCTCAATATCTGAAGTACCAATTCCTAGATCTGATCTGCCATGCGATCAATGTCGACGTACATCGTTAACTGGTTTAAACAAAGCTATTATAGCTAATCCGAAATGTAATTAAAACCGAAGTACCTGCAAATTGTTACTCATGCTGTGATATTAACTTAAGTATAAAGTATTCTAAGTGCGTTATTTAAGCCGCCCACTGTGCATTAGTTTATAATGTCTCGTTCGAAAAAAAAGCAAAGTGGTCATGTAAATTTCTGGGCTGCGAAGATAAGTACTACAGCTCAGATGACAAGAGTAGTAAAAATCCACGCTTTTACAGATTTCCACGAGATAATCAAAATCGCAAAAAATTGCAAACTGCATGCCAGATCGAGAATTCCATTAATTGTTCAAATTTTTATGTTTCCGATGATCATTTTTCTGAAGATGATTACGTAAACAAAGTTCTTCTTGAGTTAGGAGAAATATTCACTTCAAACACACTAGGTGAAGAAGATCAGTTTCTAGAAGATGATGTGCCAAATATGGACATTAATTCTGATAACGATCCTCCAAACAAAAAGAGAAAATTTAACAGTGGATTTCTCAATCAAATTGGCTTACGTCAAAGAGATCTTTTTCCTACAAAAGATAAAATGTACAAAATTCATCTAAAAATTACGAACAAACTATTGAAGATAAAAAATAAATTGCAAAATAAGGAGGAAGAAATCAAACCATTGCAGTATTTACATAAAAAAGAGATGTTTCATGTGATTGAGAGAGATCTTAATGACGTAACTAAACAGTTTATAAATTCTCAATTAAGGAATAGTACAAGAAGATCAACTCAACGAAAGTGGACGGTCGACGACAAAGCTTTTTTTCTCTCTTGGTACAAACGTAGCCCGAAAATGTACGCTTACTTGAGTTCACATTTTATATTACCAAGCGTTCGTCTATTAAAAGGTATTTTGTCAAAAATACCTTTTAATACGGGTATCAATCAATGTGTACTAGATAACTTGAAGCGCAAGGTATTGAAAATGCGGAAAAGGGATCGTTATTGTTCATTACTTTTCGATGAGATTAGCCTTCATTCCGGTTTACATTATGACTCACGTAATCAAAAACTAATTGGATATGAAGATTTAGGCCACTTGAGTCGTTCCATTCGAAGAGCAAATCATGCACTCATTTTTATGGTTAGAGGTTGCGCACGTCCGTGGAAACAAGTTCTGGCCTATTACTTTACAGTTGGTCCTATTTCTACACAAAATTTAAAAAATCTGATTTCGACAAAATCATTTCTCAGCTGCAAAGTATTGGATTAAACATTGTTTCCACAGTTTTTGATCAAGGTCCTACTAACAGAAGTGCTGTTACTCAACTGTGTGCTGAAACTAATCAAACGGAGGATCAGTTTTACTTTAACGTAAATGATAAACCTGTGACAGTATTATACGATGTTCCTCATTTACTGAAAAATACTCGAAATGCATTATTAACAAGTACGCTAGAAATGCATGGGGGAAAGTTAGTAAAATTCCAATATATACAAAAAGCTCTCGAGTTAGATCAGAAAAAGAAATTTCGATTATTACAAAAATTAAAACCAGAACATTTTAAGAAAGGTGATCGGTACTATCAGATGAAAGTAAAAATGGCAGCTGCACAGTTGAGTAGTAGTATGGCAGGCAGCATTGAAAACTTTGTGACATGTAACCGGTTGCCTCCGGAGGCTTTATTTACTGCCGAATTCGTTGAGATAATTGACAAATTGTTTGACTCTATGAATGGAGCAATAAAATCTTCAGAATCCTTTGATATACCTTTAAATTATTTAAATTTAATAAAAATGCCTTGGAATCTTTCAAAATGCCTTTGAATCTTTAAAATCCTTTGAAATTCCTCAAAATTGTTTAAAGCTCTTAGAAATTTCTTGAAATCTTTAAAGTTCTTAAAAATATCTTCAAGTTATTGAAATATGTTGTAATTTCCTTAGAATCTTTTAAATGACCCTAAAATATTGTACTTTTTTTTTAAATCTTTCGAAATCTTTTAAGACTTTTAAAAGTTTTTTGAAAGTCTCAGATGTTTTATAAATTTCTTAAAATTTTGAAAATCTTTTGAAATACCTTCAAATAATTTAAATTTAATAAAAATTCCTTGGAATCATTTAAAATGCCTTTAAATATTTTAAATCATTTGAAATCTTTCGAAATCCTTTCAAACTGTCGACAGTTCTTTAAAATTCTTATATGTTTTAAAAATACCCGAACATCCTTAAAATCCTTTGATATACCTTAAAATTATTTAAATTTAATAAAAATTCTTTGGAATCATTAGAAATACCCTTAAACATTTTTAATTACTTCAAATCTTTCAAAATCCTTTACAACTTTTGAAAGTTATTTAAAATTCTTAGATGTTTAAAAAATACCCTAAAATCTTTAGAGTCCTTTGATATACCCTTAAATTATTTAAATTTGATAAAAATGCCTTGGAATCTTTCAAAATGCCCTTGAATCTTTAAAATCCTTTGAAATTCCTTCACATTTTTTAAAGCTCTTAGAAATTTTGAAAATCTTTTGAAATACCTTCAAATGATTTAAATTTAATAAAAATTCCTTGAAATCATTTAAAATGCCCTTGATTATTTTTAATCATTTGAAATCTTTCTGAATCCTTTAAAACTGTTGAAAATTCTTTAAAATTCTTAGATGTTTTAAATATACCCGAAAATATTTAAAATCCTCTGATATTCCTTAAAATTATTTAAATTTAATAAAAATTCATTGGAATAATTTAAAATACCCTTAAATATTCTAAATTATTTGAAATCTGTCGAAATCCTTTAAAAATTTTGAAAGTTCTTTAAAATTCTTAGATGTTTAAAAAATATCCGAAAACCTTTAGAATCCTTTGACATACCTTAAAATGATTTAAATTCAATAAACATTCCTTGAATTCATTTAAAATACCCTTAAATATTTTAAATTATTTGAGATCTTTCGAAGTCCTTGAAAACTTTCGAAAGTTCTTTGAAATTCTTAAATGTTTAAAAAATACCCGAAAATCTTTAAAATCCTTTGATATACCTTAAAATCATTCAAATTTAATAAAAATTCCTTCAAATCATTTGAAATACCCTTACATATTTTAAATTATTTAAAATCTTTCAAAATCCTTTAAAAATTTTGAAAGTTCTTTGAAATTCTTCAATGTTAAAAAAATACGCGAAAATCTTTAAAATCCTTTGATATACCTTGAAATTATTCAAATTTATTAAAAATTTCTTGGAATCATTTAAAATACCCTTAAATATTTTTAATCATTTGAAATCTTTCGAAATCCTTTGAAACTGTTGAAAGTTCTTTAAAATTCTTAGATGTTTTAAAAATATCCTAAAATCTTTAGAATCCTTAGATGTACCTTAAAATTATTTGAATGTAATTAAAATTCCTTGGAATCATTGGAAATACCCTTAAATATTTAAAATTATTTAAAATCTTTCAAAATTCTTTAAAAAATTTTGAAAGTTCTTTGAAATTCATAAATGTTTAAAAAGTATCCGAATATCCTTAAAATCCTTGGATATACCTTTAAATTATTTAAATTCAATAAAAATGCCTTGGAATCATTTAAAATACCCTAAAATATTTTTAATTCTTTGAAATATTTCGAAATCCTTAAAAACTTTCGAAAGTTATTTAAAATGCTTAGATGTTTCAAGAATACCCAAAAATCTTTTAAATCCTTTGATATACCTTAAAATAATTCAAATTTAATAAAAATTTCTCTAAATCATTCGAAATACCCTTAAATATTTTAAATTATTTAAAATCTTTCAAAATCCTTTACAAATTTTGAAAGTTCTTTGAAATTCTTAAATGTTTAAAAAATACCCGAAAATCTTTCAAATCCTTTGATATACCCTGAAATTATTCAAATTTAATAAAAATTTCTTGGAATCATTTCAAATATCCTTAGATATTTTAAATTAATTGAAATCTTTCGAAATCTTTTAAAACTTTAGAAAGTTTTTTGAAAGTCTTAGATGTTTTATAAATTCCTTAAAATTTTGAAAATCTTTTGAAATACCTTCAAATTATTCAAATTTAATAAAAATGCCTTAGAATCATTTAAAATGCCCTCAAATATGTTTAATCATTTGAAATTTTTCGAAATCCTTTAAAACTGTCGAAAGCTCTTTAAACTTCTTAGATGTTTCAAAAATACCCGAAAATCTTTAAAATCCTTTGATATACCTTAAAATCATTCAAATTTAATAAAAATTTCTTTAAATCATTCGAAATACCCTTAAATATTTTAAATTATTTAAAATCTTTCAAAATCCTTCACAAATTTTGAAAGTTCTTTGAAATTCTTAAATATTTAAAAAATACCCGAAAATCTTTCAAATACTTTGATATACCTTAAAATTATTCAAATTTATTAAAAATTTCTTGGAATCATTTAAAATACCCTTAAATATTTTTAATCATTTGAAATCTTTATAATAAACGGTGCAGTTGATAATTTGACTGATGATGAAATAAGGTGTTGTCCAGTAGGAAAAAATCACCGAATCTTCCCAAACAGTTTTAGTAAAGATTTTTCAAACTACGATTCACTACAGTCAGAATGGAATTCCAATGGAAGACGCTATCCTGGTTTTTCTTCCTGTGCCAGACAAAATGCACCTGCCCGGACTTCTTCTCCGTAGTCTCCTCTGCATGCCAGGTCCAGTACTCCTACGGGCAGGACTCCTTCTTATGAAGTACGAGGATATGCACTTGGAGAAATTGGATATATTTGGCTTATTTCCGAGCCAGATCAGAACCAAGAATTCGAGTTGTGAAGATACTATTTTGCCGCGGGTGAAAAAATTCGATTGCTGGTAGGAAATGGTAAACTTTTATCACGCCAAACCAACAATGTATTTTGTTATCAACATTCAATGGTGACGTTTTTGCAATACTGGAGTATACTGGGATTTTTCGTGAAATATACAAGACAGACAAAAATCATTTGTGGATAAAAATAATTATGATAAGCGCTGATGTTAAGCATATGACATCAGATGGAATGAAGGTATGTCATATAGGCAGTTATTAACCAATTTTCTCACACCTTTTTATGAAAGTTGTTGCAAATTGCGATTCACTGTAGACTGCGTATAACTAATTCAATAAAAGAATTATGAAATGAAACATTATAATCCTTGGAGCCTGTAGTCGGATCAAAATTAAATGAAAACATTAAAACATCATTCTATTATTTTCTTCGGATTTTCAATTGAATTTCTATATTCGAAAAGTTTATGTCAATGAAAATAAGGATTTTTCACGTAAGAGATTATAATTTTTAATATAAAAAACTGCAAAGGAGCACTAATTACTATAATGTACAGAAGTTCAAAGCTGTGAAATTGATTTTAATTATTTGATCCATTTTGTGGTATCGTGATTACCATCTTATTAATTCAAGACGTTTCCTTTTCCTGGTGTAAAAAGTGTTTTCTTCTGTATAACTGAGACACTGACTCTAATTTTGATTTTAATGTATTTAAATTGAAGGGAAAAATAATAGAAAGAGACGGTAAAGTTTCTAATGATTCAAGAAAACATACGCAACTTCATATTCGACTCCATCTAACTTATAGATACTGCCACACTTCATTCGTCAGGAGGAAGGAAGGAGTGGAACAGGATTAAATTTATCGTTTTTGGGAAAGGATGTAGCTTGTCAGGTTCACACCTCTGCTTAGACTGTTGCACTCGTTTGATAACTGCACTGGGACCAATTCGCGATTTCTATTCTGGGTTCGGTAAGCTGATTCGCAGAATCTAAACATTCTTAAAGGTGGAAAACGATCTCTGCTGGTTCTGAATTTAAATGGGTACATGCCTGTACGCTGTTATGTCACTTGAGTTCGCGCTCCATCTTTCGATGATTGAAGATCCAAAAGTGTCGTACATCCATCCATAAAACTGTCTGTGTGAGTCAAATAAATTTGTCAAATTAGGTCCGATGACGACCTCATTCGATGCCGTCCCGGTTCATCTGAATTTCGTAGAGACGCATGTGCGTTAGTGCAGTTTGAAGGGCGACTTCCTTTATTACCTAATGAAAAATAAGAAGTCGGGTCGAACTGCCATTTAAAATGGTCGTTCCTGGCCAATATCTGAATTAAATTATCAATGAAGTCGCGGCCCAGTCAGTTCCGCGTCGAGTGCAGACGGGCATAAGAAACCATGCTTTTTTTCGCATTCCGTAGTACTTCTTTGCGGTGCAAGAAGTAGTAAAGGACTGTGCTGATAATTTTGAGTGTGAGCGACTTGAAGAAATAAGAATACGTGGGTGAGTGTGGTCCGTTTTTCAAGCATTTTGCTAATTTTGATTGTAAGTTCATTTTTTAGGCGATAATTTGGAAAGGATCCATTGAGGGAAGATACATTAGGAATCGTTAACTTCTCAAAAATGCTGATTCTCATAGCGTGACTCAAAGACACCTTTCATCCCTTTCATCTAATATGTTTCAATTTGAATTTAAATTTGATTAACTGATAATTATTCATTGTTACCTATTTAGGTTTTTTTTCAGTAGTCATTAACTTTCAATTATCATCAGTTCTTTAATTTTGAAAATATTTCTTCATAGTAAGAAATTGATAATCGAGCAACGGTAATTAAAATATTATTATTACGGGTTAATTGTGGTAGGTCAGATCAGCTATACAAATAAGTCGATTGCTCACATAGAGATGACGCTGGGAGATAATATAAAACTCTGAAAGCTACAAGAAAATATTCAAAAAAAAAAAAGAATTTTCTTTTAATTACCCGTATCTAGGACTTCCTTTCACTAATTACTCATTTTTATTGTCGGGCAATACCGAAAAAAGTTTTAACATATCACATTTTTTTATACCATTTTTTTCATGCAGTCCTTCCCTTTCTTCAACTCCTCCCATTTTTGGGAAGATTAGACACAGATTTTTTATTTTAATTCCTAATAGTAGGAAATAATAATGACAAATAATAATAGGAAAGTAATTATAATTTGAACTATTTTAAAAATAAAAAAAACTTAAAAATGTATTTGTAATGTATATATATATTTATGTTACAGGCAAAGTATATAATCCATGCATTATATATAATGCCTGGCTATTTCAGACAAAGTATGTAATCGAATGCATATTATATACATTGCCTAGGCATTTTTTATTAAGAAGGTATAAATGTAGTATATGTAAAAGTCCAATGAGGATGTACATGGAGAAATAAAATTCTATTCTATTAAATTTAATGATTCCAGAATGGGAAACTACCAATTTCTTCGTAAAAATTCAATAAATTATTTACGGTAGTATATATTAGTCTCGAATTTACTCGAACTTTATTTAAATCATGTGCTTTTTATATTTTTTTAAAATTCGTATTCAATTCATTCAAGTTCTATTGAATTGTCCCTGAATTCTCTCTTGTCCTAAATTTTTATATCTTTAAAATTGAAAGCTAACAAAATTTATTTTCAGATCTAAAACGGCCTAGAGTAACATCTAAACCTTTTTTTTTAATTAAATAAAAAATATCAACATTTATTAATTGAAAGAAGGTTAGGGAAATAAGATATGTGACAAATAGACCATTTTAATCAACGAGCGCGATTTTGTAACAGTTTCAACTTTAGTGAAACAATGAGAAACATGTTTATGTATTATTGCTTCAGAATCGAAAAATTATAATCATTTACATGTCTAATCTATTTTATTTTACATTAAAAAGTAACCAATATAATCAATAATTTATCAAACTTTTGATAATATAAAATAAAAAATTAGACAATTATACAATTTTTAACCAGTTTGATTTAAAATTATTTCGAGTTTGAAAAGTTTAATTTTTTATTTTCATTTTTTTTTTTAATTGAAAGCGGAAATTTTTTATTTTCAACATTTCAATACAATTGAAAGGGAGGAAAGTATACCATTTAATTGTTTTCTATATTGGACGAGGGAGTTTTTTAATTTTTAATATTTTTATTTTTTCTAAGATGAAAAGGAGGAATTTTTCTCAATTTTCTTCTGAATCAGAAGAGATAATTTTTTTTAGCATTCTTAATGAGTTAGCAAGAGGAAATTTATTTTTAAGGTTAATTTTTAAGTCCCTCAATTTTTAATTGTTTAATCTAAAACTTTTTAAATTTAAATCCATTTTTCAAATGCTGTCAAATTTGAACGATTCCGGGAATCAGTATTAAAAACTTACAAATTTTCCATGAATAACAAAAATTTTACGTTTAAACTTGAAGATCAAAAATACAATAACTATGTCATAAAAAATAAATCCTTATGAGATACCTGACAAAATAGAAACTATGAAGTATAAATATGTACAAATATATTTAATGATAATCGCTCAAGATTTTATTTTGTAGGAAATACTTTCTAGATCATGCAAAATAATTCAAAATTTTAAAACATTTATTTTTGCGCAAGTAGAATTACAATTGAGAAACATAATATTTTAGACGATACCTATATTAAATGAATTTTCAAGGCTTTTTTCGAAAAGAATTATCAATTTAATCTCATATTATAGAAATTTCATCTTGTTTGGTTGAAAATGCAACGGTCCAATTAAAAATTAAACTGTTTTGTTTGATGATTAACTTTTTTGTTGAGAATTCACGTGTTCGGGGTAAGAATTCAGAATTATTTAAATCTTTTTTATTTTAAAATTCAACTATTTCTTTGAAAATTCATGCATTTGGCTAAAAAATCGTCTCTTTTAGTAGAAAATTAATACTCTCGATTTAAAACTTAACTGTATGGTTCAAAGTGCTTGTATTTTGTTGAAAATTATTTTTCTTTTTGTGGAAAATAAATTTTTATAATCTTTTTTATTTGAAAATTTAACTATTTGGTTTAAACTTCGCGTCTTTTGTTGAAAATTCGTCTCTTATAGTTAATTTCAAATGGTTTTGATTCAAAATTTAAATAATTTTTACATGAAATATCAACGATTACATTTTTGTTGAAATTTTATTATCAAGTTGCAAAATGAACTGCTATCTCAAAAATTCTCATTTTGTTTGAAGATCAATAGTCTAGTCGAAAATTCAACTGATTTATTGCAATAGTGTTTTTGTTTTTGTTTGAAAATTAATTTTCTTAACTGAAAATTGAACTATTTGGCTGAAAATTCAACTGTTTGGTTGAAAAATACCTTTTTTGTTAAAAATTCAAATTTCGGGTTGAAAATTCAACTGCTTTGCATGAAAGTATTTTTTTTTAATTGAAAATTCAACAATTTGGTAGAAAAATCAAATATTTAGACGAAAGTTGAACTACTTTGTTACAATTCCTTTTTTTAATTTAAGATTGATCATTTTAGTCGAAATTTCATTGCTTTGGCTAAAAATTCAACTATTTTTTTGAAAAATCTGTTTTATTTTCGTTGGAAATTATTTATTTAACTGCAAAGTTAACTATTCCATTTGTAAATTAATTCTTTTAAATTCAAATCTTAACTATTTTGTTCAAAATTCATGTATTTTGTTGAAAATTCGTCTTTTTTGGTTAATATAACTTTTTTTAATTTTAAATTAACATATTTTTTGCTTGAAATATCCACGATTACATTTTTGTTGTAAATTCATTTTTTTCAACTTAAAAAATGAACTGCTATCCTAAAAGTTCTTTTTTTGGTAGAACATTCATAATTTCAGTCGAAAATTGAACTAATTTATTGAGATATTGTTTTTCTGGTTGAAAATTAATTTTTTAACTAGAAATTGAACTATTTGGTTGAAAATTCAACTGTTTGGTTTAAAAACAACTTTTTTGTTGCAAATTCGTATTTCCGGATTGAAAATTCACCTGCGTTGTAGATATTATATATTATATATATATTATATATTATATATTATATATGAATGTATAGATGAAGTCCATACCCAAGAATATTTGCTCACCCATGCTTGGGACAATATGTATCTTCATCATTCGCGGAACACGATCTATTTCAGAAGAGAGGTAACACGTGGCCTGGACCTGGCTGACAGTACCGTCGGCGGTCATAACTGCTTGGTTCGGATCTGTCTATAGGGTCGCCACATACCACTCAACTATTACCAAGCCAATATCTCCCATAACCGTTCGGGATGCACCACCATCGATTAGAGCAAGGTAACGAAGGGCCTTCATCCGGTGATACAGCTGGTGGCTTATTCGCTTTTAGCAGGGCCAGTATCACCTGATTCTCTTGCAACGGGTTCTGTTTTTCGCGTACCCTCCTTCTTGTACTAAAAACGATGGTGTCTTCAGCTTATACTGTACGGATTCCTGGGATCTCATTTGCCGAGGTCGACGAAGTATTCATGCGAGCAGGGATCACCTCCTGGGCTATCCCCCCTACTGCCGGTTCCGTCAGCTCGTGCCTAATCTTTTCGAGTGTGTGCCTGTCGTCCAGCTGGGTCAGTCCGAGACTAAAGAAATAAGCGTTGACCCCTCCGCCTTCTCCCTTCTTTTGTTTACCAGACAAGTTCCGGACAGTTCGCACTCTTCAGTGGTCACTTCCTCCTTACCGCACCGACGACAATAGTTACGCCTTCGGTTCTTTGTACAGCCGACTTTGCCGAGTTGTTAATGTTCGGAGGATTCCTCCCAATACGTCTGTTGGATATCTCGGACTTGGGCTTATTCTTAGCTTTGTCTTAGCCCAAGTTTTCCGTTGAGCCCCGTATGTGGCTTTCTATTGTCGCGATTGGGGCTCTGATTAGCTGCGCTAACTCCAACGGATTCTGCGTGGTGTCGCTATCGACTAGAGTCGGGGCGATAGCGGCCACAGCATTGTTTTACTTCGACTGTGGACCCTTTCCCTTGTAGGCATATGCCGGAATGAGAGACTTTTCGGGGGCCAAAGGGGCTCCATCCTCACCTATCGTGGTCAGTCGGAGCGAGTTCTTGCGTGTGAGGCTCTGGATAGTACCCTGGGCACCGGTAATGCTCCGTTTCTGCGGTCTGGACCCAGCCTTCGGTTTCATGAGGCGGTGTCTCCATCTTAGGCGAAGTTTCGGTAGTATGCCGTCTGAATCGTTGGTCCACTTGCCCAGGGTATCATCACACCACGGCTTGGTGGTACTGAGGCTTGATAAACTCGGTCTTGTCTCGACTAGCCCTGAGCCCTTCCGGGGCTCTTCGACCTCCTACTTGCCCCTTGGTACTGCTGGGGTACTGCACTTCCCCTGGAAGCTGAATGAGCTGAATGAAAGGACTCGTCTGTTTGCTCGTCTGTCGCGCTGGCCCTAGTCGTTGTTCCGCGTGGCCTAGTATCAACTTTCGCGAAACCCCATCCCTAGTGCTCCTCGCGTTCCCTCAACCGATGTTTCTACCTGAGTAGGTGGTGCTACTGCTCCTTCGTTCCCCCTCCACATGTCTCTTCTGGGAGGTGGGGTGTAGGTTGGTGATAGGGCACCTCTCAGGGCCTGGTCTCCCCCCATCCCTGGCCATTGTCAGTACCCATGAGGAAAAATTGCCAAGCTTACACGTTCCTCTCAAAATCTTTCAAAAACTTTCGAAATTACGGTGCTCGTTCTTACTTGTTTCTAAAAACTCGCGAAAGTTTGCTTTAGTCAAGAAACAGAAATATATTCCTGAAAAGAAAAGAAAATTGGAAGAGCGACAGGAAATGAGACAAAGGACCTTAAATTTCCGGTACCTTTTCTTTTATTAAGCGTCGACAAATTTCGAACTTATCTAAAAAATTCTCAAAATTACCTGAAAACAAAAAAAAGACTCCAAAATTTGTCGTAGAATTCCTAAATTCTTGAAGAATTACCAAGAAAAAATCATTTTCTTCTTTCACGCAATGATTTAATTATTCGCAAAAATAAATGATATTCGAAATTCTGTTTGAATTATAACAGAGGTAGCCTGGATTAACTGTATTCTGCGCAAATACCTATAACCAAGTTTATTTGCGCAGAAAGAAAAATTATTATTCCAAGTTCAGAGGGGGTGAGGGGGTTTTACTTTTTTCTATAAACGATAGCCAATCAAAAATTAAAGAACCAAAAATTACTATTAACCATCGTAAGCACACAGGAATATTTGTCAGTTACTTCTGGCTGTTCACCGTCACTTTTCGTTCCCCTCTTTGCTCTCACTCCGTTTGCGTCAACCTGTGACGGCCCTCTAGGTTGGGCGCCATTTATAACCTAGTTTTCCAAATACCAGGTATGCATCACGGCTAATCACGTCCTGGCCGGTGATGGCACAGGATTGGAAAACTCAGTTATATTGTATTATTTTTGGCTGCAACTTAGTACCTGCGGCTGCGACACAAATACTGGATTGTACCGAGTTCGTGAGTCGCACTCTTTAAACTCACGAACAAATCACGAAGCTCGTTGTATTTATTTCACAGGCACTAAATAGGTTAACCTATCCGAGCCCCGTCGGTTCCGGTCCCATCGCAACCAAAAGGCTAATCGACTAGCTCTCTGTCGTGCACGGGAAGAGGGATGGGATCGATAGAATAAGAGAGTATTATTATCAAAGTGACACGGGTAAAATACTCACAATTTCACTTAAAAGTTCACAAAAAATCAGAATACCATTTATTCAATCAAAAGGCAATAAACATAAGAAAAAAAATTAATTCTCACCAAAATAGTTGAATTATCACAAGAAGAAAAAAGAATAATTTTCAACTTAGAAACAACAAAATTTTTACTTAAAATTTCAGTATGTTTTCAGTTTACAAAAGAATGTTAAATTTTCAACCAAAGAATTTATTTTTGAACAAAAGAAATGAATTTTCAACAAAAAATCGTATATTAAAATTTTTTATTGATTAATTTCCAACAAAAAAAAACAACTAATTTTCACTAAAATAGTTGAATCATCAACAAAATCAAAATTAATTTTCAACCAAAAGGATAAATTTTCAAAAATATAGTTCAAAAAAATAATTTTAAACCAAAAAAATAAAATTCATCAAAATAGTTGAATTTTCAACCGAAGAAATGAATTTTTAACCAAGAAGAATAAGTTTATTTGTATTTAATTAATTTTCAACAGAAAAACACTAATTTTCACCAAAATAGTTGAATTATCAAAAAAGAAAAAGAATCATTTTCAACTTAGAAACAAAAAATTTTAACTTAAAATTTTAGTATGTTTTCAATTTTCAAAAAAATACTTAAATTTTCAACCAAAGAAATGAATTTTCAACCAAAAAACGAATATTAAAATTTTTAATTGATTAATTTCCAACAAAAAAATATAATTTTCACTAAAAGAGTTGAATCATCAACAAAGACAAAATTAATTTTCAACCAAAAGGATGAATTTTCAAAAATATAGTTCAAAAAAATAATTTTAAACCAAAAAAAAATAAAATTCATCAAAATAGTTAAATTTTTAAACAAAGAAATGATTTTTTAACCAAGAAGAATAAGTTTATTTGTATTTAATTAATTTTCAACAGAAAAAAAATTAATTCTCACCAAAATAGTTGAATTATCACAAGAAGAAAAAAGAATAATTTTCAACTTAGAAACAAAAAAATTGTAACTTAAAATTTTAGTATGTTTTCAGTTTTCAAAAGAATGTTAAATTTTCAACCAAAGAAATTATTTTTGAACAAAAGAAAAGAATTTTCAACCAAAAATCGGATATTTAAATTTGTATTTAATTAATTTTCAATAGGAAAAAAAAACTAATTTCCAAAAAAAAAGAAAATAATTTTCACTAAAAGAGTTGAATCATCAACAAAAACAAAATTAATTTTCAACCAAAAGGATGAATTTTCATAAATATAGTTTAAAAAAATAATGTTAAACAAAAAACAAAAAAAAATCATCAAAATAGTTCAATTTTCAACCAAAGAAATAAATTTGAAACCAAGAAGAATAAGTTTATTTGTATTTAATTAATTTTCAACAGAAAAAAAACTAATTTTCACCAAAATAGTTGAATTATAAAAAAAAGAATAATTTTCAACTTAGAAACAACAAAATTTTAACTCAAAATTTTAGTGTGTTTTCAGTTTTCAAAAAAATAGTTAAATTTTCAACCAAAGAAATTATTTTTCAACCAAAGAAATGAATTTTCAACCTAAAAGATACATTTTCAACCAAAACAGTTAATTTTCAGCGAAAAAAGAATATTTTTCAGTAAGATACAAATGTACATGAAATACGTAATCTTAAAAAACAGTGGAAAAATGTTGAGGCGCGGTTCTATAAATAAAAAAAATTGTTTTTGATACGCAATTTATTTTGAATGTTGACGATTCCCGCGTCGCGATTCTTCTGGAAGCAGCCAATCATTGAACGCAGCCAAGTTTCTGATTCACTCCGATTGGCTCGCTGTAGAAACTTCTCGATGTTTTCGCATTATTATAAAAGAGCCGGAGCGGGAAAGAAGTGACAGAATTTCGTAAGGCGTCATAAGAGAACGACGAAAAGTGCAAGTGCAAGAAGTACACAACTTTTAGAAGGCATTTCATTTTTATTGGTGAGTTAAAATAAAAAATTATTTTTTATTCCGTTATTTTTTTTTTTAATATTAAATATTGGCGCGAATAAAAATTTGATTCTGACGCTAAACGTTTGAAATCGTTTGATATCTTCATTTTTTGATAGAAATTATTAGATTTTTGCGAATTTTTTTATTTTTTATTTATTTTTTATTTTAATCAAAACGTTTTCGAACGTATGCTTCTAGGCCAGTTTGTGAATTTGGACTTGATGAATGCGAAGATGAAGGTCACTGCGCAATTTAGTGCGTAGATAACGTTTGCCGGTTCGCGTATTTTCGATCAATGAAGATTTTTTTTTAAACTTTTTTTTTCAGTTTTTAATAAAGTTTATTTATAATAAAATATTTTTAATACATTGTGTGTTTGATATTTTTTTACAAGAGGTATCTATTTCTTACCTACAAAAATTAATTACAATTTTAATGTATTAAAACGTATAGTGTCGTAACTAATAATTAAATGATATATTAATTATTTAAGATAAATTAGTATCTTAAATTAATGATTATCTGATGTGGGATGGTCTCCCCTAATTGTAATTAATTTATTCGTAATCAAAATATATTTCAGTCATATTCGAATTTTTCCATAAATACTCGTTGAGTTTATAAACGTTTTAAAGCGAATGCAAAAATATTTTCAGTATTTAACAATATTAATTAACGATATAGAAATAATAAATTATATACATTTTTATTTATTTTTCATATACAATTTTTTGTACTTCTTTTTACACTTTTTATTTAAAAAAATACAATGTTAACTTTTAGGAGCTGCCCATAAACTACGTTATCAATTTAATTGGGGGGGGGGATGCTTATCGAGTATATATTTTTTCTAAACCGGGAGAAATCACGAATATTTACCGGGAGAACCGGGAGAAAACCGGGGGACAATAATTTAAAAAATAGTGGCCACTCTGAATAAAATTCCCGAATTATCAGATTGGAAAATTCTCGACAGAAAATACCCGAATTTAATAAATTAAAATTTTTTTTATAAATATTATTTATTCGTTCAAAAAACAATAATAAAATATTTTCATAAAGCAAAACTATTTTTAATGTTTTGAGTTTGTAAAATTATTGTTTAAATTTAAAATAACAATAGTTGAAAAAAAATTTCATCCAGAAATATTTTTTTTCAATTATTGTATTTTTAATAAATGAATCATATTTATAAACAACATTTAATTGCAGTCCTGATCTGGCTCCCTGTGATTTCTGCGTTACCAATTTTTAGGGGGGGGGGCATACCAAAAAATATGGTTGGTAACATGTGGGGGGGGGGGCTCCAGCGGGCGTGACGTTACGAACTTATATAACGTTTTGTACATACGTTTCTTGATAAATTTTTAAAAACTTCGCGACTTTTGCGAAATATTCCCCTCTTTTTCTCGATTTTTCGTTTAAATTTTTGTTTTGGTTCAAAGTTCTACTATTTGGTTGAAAATTTAACTAATTTGATAAAAACCCAATTTTTTAGTTTAGGATTCATCACTTTAGTTATGAAAATTCATCTCTTTCGTTGATAATTTAACGATTTCGTTGAAACTTCATTTTTTTTGGGTTTAAAATTTATTGTTTCAACTTAAAATTCAACTACTCCATTTTCATTTGGAAATTGATCTTTTTGAAGGTCGACTGAAAAATCCCTAAAAATACAAATCCCGACATTGTAAAATTCCCGAACAAGAAAATTGCCAAATTGGAAAATTCCCGAATAATTAAATTCTCGACAGAACATTGCTGAATTTAAACAATTACATTTTTTTATAAATATTATTTATTTATTGAAAAAACAATAATCAAATATTTCTATAAATGAAAATTAATTTTAATGTTTGAAATTTCTAAAATTATTATTGCTTGAATTCAAAATAACTAATAAATAAAATATAAAAGTTAATAATATTTATAAACAAAGTTTAATTGTTTAAATTCTGGAATTTTATCATTCGGCAATTTTCTGTCGGCAATTTTCCGATTCGGTAATATTATAAACTGTTCAGGAATTTTATTATTCGGGAATTTTACAATGTCAGTGATTTTATTTTTCGGGAATTTTCCGATTTGAAAATTTTGTTATTCGGGAAATTTCTAATTTGAGAACTTTACAATTTGGGAATTCTATAGTGTCCTTGGTTGAAAGTTGTACTGCTTTGTTAAAAATTTATCTTTTTGGTTGAAGATTCATCTCTTTATTGAAAATTTAACTATTTTGTTGAAAATTCGTTTCATTTTTGGCTGAAAATGAAATTTTTCTTCAACTGAAAACTTACCAATTACATTTGGAGTTGATTTTTTTTTTTTAGTTAAAAATTGAATTATTGGTAAAAATTGATCTTTTTTAGTTGAAAATTCTTGTATTCTGTTGAAACTTCATGTTTTTTAGTAGAAAATTAATGTTCTGAGTTAAAAATTTATCTCTTTAGTTTTAACTTCAACTATTTTGTTGAAAATTCGTATTTTTCTATTGCGTGCAACTGTTTTCGATATGAATTAAAATCTTTCTTAGTTCAAATGTCATCAATTACACCTTTCCTTGAGAATTCATAATTTTCATTTGACAATTAAACTACCTGGTTAAAAGTTGACCTAGTTTGTTAAAAACCAATTTTGTGTGAAGCTTCATCGTTTTAGTAGAAAATTTATCTTTGGAGAGGAAAATTTAACCAGTTTTTTAATTGAAAATGTAACTATTGCATTATTGGTTGCAAATTTATACTTTTGTTTGAAAATTTATCTTTTCTATTTGAAATTTCTATTATTTCGTTGAAAATTCATCTTTCTGATGACAATTCAACTATGTGGTTAAAAATTAAACTATTCATTTGAAAAATTAACAACTTGATAGAAGATTAACTTTTCTGTTGGATAGAAATTTCAACTATTTTGTGTCCAACTCATGTATTTTGTTGAATCTTCGTCTTTTTGGGTAGAAAATTAATCTTTTTTGAAAATCCATCTTTTCGGCTGTAGATTCAACTACTTTCTTTCCAATTCGGCTTTTTTGGTTCAATTAAACTGGTAGAAAATTCTTTGTTTTTTGTTTAAAATTAATTTTTTAAACTAAAAATGTAACTATTTCATTTTTTGTTGAAAACTTTTTTTGGAAGATTGAACTATTTGGTTGAAAATTCAACTATTTGTTGTTAGATGGAAAATACAACTGTTTTCGTAGAAAATTAATGTATTTTGTTGGAAAGTGGTATTTTTGGATAGAAAATTAATCTTCTTTTTTGAAAGTTGATCTTATTGGCTATAGGTTTAAATATTTGGTTAAAAATTCGTCTTTCTTATTTAATCTAACTGGCAGAAAATCCGTTTTCTTGTAGGTGTTACATCCCGAAATTTTATAAATTTTATGTAACATCGATAACTAAACATAATCTTTCTTATCCCACGTAATATAGGATAACGCCACTAATTATAAACAATAGCATTACCTATCTTCTCTGAGTTTGAACCTAACTATGGTAACTGCACTACGGTCGGTAAGATAAAAATCATAAGATACATAAAGTACTTATTAACCCCCCACCCCATGTCTCGGGAGGAAGTTTTTATTATTTAAAAAAATTGAAAAGTAGATTTGAATTCGTCATCGAAAGACGATTTTTAAAAACCATGCCCTTTGAACCTCCAAATTCTTGAAAGATTTACTCGGAATTGGTTAACTTTTTCTAATCAAACTCATTTTCTTTCAATTCAGCAACTGAATATCTCGGGTGTAAGTTGTTATTTTTTGTAAAAACAGAAAATTTGCTCTTTTTATCGTGATCCGCAACCAAGCCTGTTCCAATTTTATGTTCCTGTCACCCTGAGATTATTAATCTTCACATTCTATTTGTTGGAACTGGATAATTTTTTTGGATGAAAACTTTTTTATTCTTATTCATCTTCCCCATATCTCGGGAGTAAGTTTTTATTATTTTTAACAATTGACAAGTAGATTCGAAGTCGCTATCGAAAGACGATTTTGAAAACCCATGAAATTTGAATGTCCAAATTCTTGAATGATTTACTCGGAATTGGTTAACTTTTTCTAATCAAACTAATTTTCTCCCAATGTAGAAACTCAATATCTCGGGAGTACGTTTTTATTTTTTGTTCAAACAGAAAATTGCTTTTTTATTGTGATCCGCAACCGAGCCTGTTCCAGTTTTGTGTTCCTGTCACTCTGAGATTGTAAACCTCCACATTCTATTTCTCGGAACTGGATAATTTTTTTTAAACATACTTTTTTGGCCTGAATTTAGAAAAACTTCAGCTCGGTAGGAAACTTTTGTTTTATCTTTAAATGGTGATTTCGATTTTGCAGAATGTTATTTCGCTCTCCGGAAAAATTCCGATTTTGTTGGTTATCTAGTTCTGTACTGCAATCCTTCAGTTCTTAATCATATTGATTAAATGAATGCTTTGTAGTTTTTGTAAAGTGTGAGAGGATTGAATTGTTTCATCATTGACTAGGCGACTAACCTACATATTATAGATGTATGAAGAAGTCAAATGATTTCATTTCACTAAATTTAATGACATGAAAGAATGAAACGAGACACTGTCATTACCTGTGTGGAGCCAAACCGCAGAACACAAACGGTAAGGCTCCAGTATTGATAGATATTCGTATTGTGTAATTTCATTTTGCACGTCTGTCTTCAATATTTCTCTCATTTTCGGGGCTGCCACACATTCACTTTTTTCAAGTCACTTTTTAGCCACTTTAAAAAGAAAACAGTCACTGTAGTCACTTTTTAAATTAAATTAAGTCACTTTAATCCATCTCATTTTAGATTTTACACCAAAAAATTTAAATTATCTATGTATGAAATCTATAGTAATATATGGTGTAAAAATCGTATTCAATGTCAGACTTCGCACTATTTCCCCTCTGTTCCCCTTTTCTAAAGAATTCTTTTTTGATTTATTTTCAAGAAACTTCCACTTTTCTTGTTTTTTTTTGTTTTGTTTAAATTCGAACTGAATTAATAGAACCCAAAAAGAAAATCCAAATATATTTTTGGATGAAAGTTATTTCTTTTTGGTTGAAAGACCTATTAATTATAGTTTTGGTTCAGAATTAATCTTTTTTGGGTAAAAATATTTAGTTTAATATTTGTTGCTTGAAATTTCGATCATTAGATTGGAAATTCAACTGTTTTTTTATAAAGTCAACTTATTTGTTGAAAATTTGCCTCTATTGCTCGAAATCTATTTGGTTCTAAATGCAACTGTTTGGTTGAAAATTAAGTTTTTAGATGAAAATTTATTTTTTAAGGATTAAAAGTCAAATTTTTCTGAACCATTCGAATTTATAGCTTGAAAACTCGCATTTTTTTTAATTGATCTTTTTTTGTAGAGAATTAATTTTTGTTGTTGTTAAAAATTCAAATATTTGCTTGAAAATTATATTTTTTCTTGAAAATTCATCATTGCTGGATTAAAGGAAAATGTTTTCCAAACATTCGACTTTTCAGCTTGAAAAATTGAATATTTAGTTTGTAAATGCAACTTTTTTGGGATGATGCCTAATCTTTTTTGTTCGAAAATTCGACCATTTAATTCAAAATTCAACTATTGGGTTAAAAATTCCACTTTTTGTTGAAAATTTGTCTCTTTTGCTTGAAAGTTCAATAATTTGGTTCTAAATGCAAATATTTGGTTGGAAATTCAGCTGTCTTTGTTAAAAGTTATCTTTTTGGTTGAAAATTCATCTTTTCGGTATTAGAAGTCGAATCAGGGTGGCTACTCAACCGGGAGAAACTTTCACCGGGAGAAAACCGGGATAAAGCCGAGAGAAAAATATTTCACCGGGAGATTTCCCGTATTTCATAATTCGCGCGTTTTGTAAGTTTTAAGTAAAAATGATTTTTTTGTTCTGAGAGAGAGAGAAATCACTTTTTTTAGTAAAAAAATCTATGCAGTCTCATTGAATGCCACTTGATACTAGATTATGTTACTTATAAATAATATGTTTATCGTGTTTAAAATTTCTATAATTTTAATTTAAAATTATGTTTTTGAATGCGCAATTCTAAAAATTTAATCTTTAAGTCCTTGAAACTAAAGTTTTTTCTTTAATTAATTTTTAGATAATTTTGTAAATTTGGAATTTTAAATTTCACAATATTTTTGTTTCGAAATCAAATATTCAAAATGTCGGGACAATTTCGCAATTAAATATTTCAAAATTTCATATTGAAAGCCTTAAAAGTCATTTTTGAATTTAATAATTTTACTACTTTTAGTAGCTCTTGATTCAAAACGCATTCCACTTTCAATATTCATTTTGAAAAACACTAGAATTACGCAAAATAAGCAAAAAAGTTTGAAGTGATTTCAAAAGTTTCAAAGAATTTGAAATATTTTAGGGATTTTTACAGATTAAAAAGTAATTTATAACTAAAATTTTGAATTATTATGAAAATTTTGAAATTAGCTTATCATTTCATGATATTTTGAAAGATTACAAGGGATTTTATAAAATTTCCGAGGATTTCTCTGTTTTTGGAGGATTTTAAAAGCTCTCAAGGTTTTTTTTAATAAATGTCAAGGATTTTAAGAGGTGTTGACAGATTTAATAGAATTTCACGAGATTTTTGAATTCACCCTGAATTCGTATAAATTTTTTGAATTCTGCAGAATTTTCGGGATTTTTTTGTTTAATTTACGTGAATTCTTCAAAATTCAGTTTATTCTACGTAATTCAATTAATTTTCTTATTTATTTTTAGTTTTTGTTTAATTTATCTTGATGTCAGCATTTCATCAAATTCTTTTAAATTTTCTAGAATTTTTCTGAACTCATTTCAAACTTAATGCATTCAATGCATTATTTTTTCTTTTTCATTTCTCTTAAATTTCATGTATTAAATTGAAATTTATATACTCATATACATGTTATAAACGAACAAATCACAATTTATTTCAGAAATAAAATTTCTTTTAATTTATAAAATAAAAAAAATTATTGCGGGAATCTAATTTACAAATAAGTTAAGTGTTAAAATAATTTAAGAGCCAATTATAATAAATTTAATTATAATTATATTCACAATTTTTCCTGATGATAACGATGGCAGAATTTACCTACAAATAAGATATGAGAAATTCATTATGCACCCCTTTAACAGAGAAAAAAAATGAAAAGGAGCTTCTTATTGTAGGCTACAAACATCATTCTGTGATGCCTTCTAATTATTTTATACAGATATTTTGCAACATTAATTAAATATAAATAACATAGAAAAAATAAGTATTTGGTACTTATAAGTACATGATAAGTATATGTACATAGAATTGATATAGAAAAAGTATTTCTTAATTCGTATCGCTGTGGCAATTAATACTATTTCTCGACTAGATCGACGCGTGATAAAACTTCAACTAACAAGTTCAGAAGGCAATGTTTTTTTACTGTACTTTCGGTGTGCTGGACTTTGTGAAGTCAATACACAAGAGTTTACTATGACAGTGAGCAGGGTTATTGACAAATTCCTTGATGAATCACTTACATGTAATTCACATGTGTAAATTGTAAATTATATTCTACCTCTTGCGTAAATATTTATATTAAAAAGCTATTCATTATTATAATTTATCGAATCAACTAATTAAAAAATTAATTGATATTTAAAAAATGCACGAAGTGCATATCATGCAGTACACAGATCTTAATACTTACTTTTAAAATAAACATTTTATCAATATACAGGTTTTCAATTCAATGGAAATAATTAAGTCTTACCCAAAGGTAAGATAATTTATAAACCTGGCTGTACGCCTGTGAAGAGAAGCTCTTGATTATGTATGTCACGGTTGCACTGATATGATATATCAGATATATCTATAACAAGATAATTATAAAGTCAAGGTTTGCTCATACGACCTGATATAGACTACAGACCTTTTCATTCAAGGCTGTTGAAAAGGTGTCCAAAAAAATGGCGAAATCTATGGAGTACTCAAATTTTGTCACTAAGATTCGACATCTCGGAATGAAGGTTTTAAAAAGAAACTTTGAAACTTTTTTGCAACCCGGAAGGGAGTTCGCGGTGGCAGGATATAAGGTAAGTTTCTGGGTTTTCGAGAAAAAAGATAATTGCTAAAAAGTGGAAGTGAAAAAGTATAGCAATTACGTGAAGTGGGAAGGAAGCCGACTAGTGTGGGATGAAAGCTGCGGACTCGCTAACTCCATCGCACTGTAAAAATGCACTGCCGGTAACAGCCGCATCTGCATGCTGCTGCCACCTGTCTTGACGGAAATTTTAAATTTAAATAAAAATGCAATTTATGATTTTCAATCTTTTTGAAATGAAACTTCTTTTGGGACGGTAGTGAATTGTCATTGTGATAGAAGTGAATTAAAAAAAAAACGTACGACCAGGCGACGGCACACACGGCCGAGCAGGGTCTGGATGCCCCCCATCTCTCTCCCCCTAACCCCTTTCTCGCCACCCTCCCTCTAACCCCCATCTCTCTCTGAATTATGATACAATATAATGCATTATGATACAGTATAATATATTGGCAAACTATATTACAGTGTATCATACAATATGATACAATGCCATACAGTAGGTGCCATGCGATATCACCGTGTATCTTACAATATGATACAAAATCATACTATATCACGCAATATGATAAAAAATGAAACTGCATCATACAATGTGATACACTATAAAATCATATGATACAATATCATACGATAGAATACACTATTATACAATATGATACAATATGGTGCAATATGTTATAATACCGTACAATGTGGTACAATATCATATAATATGATGGAATATGCCCAGCTGAAAATTCCTGTACAGGAACATCGGAGGATCCTGCACATGTTCCTGTACAGAAAACTGCACAAGGACCTGTACAGGTAATCTTGACGGTTCCTGTGTAGGAATTTGGCGAAGGAAACTGTACATGATCCTGCAAAGGAACCTAGTAGACAAGAGGTTAGAGTAGTCACTTGAAGTTGGCTGCAGCGCTCGTGCGATTATGACGGAGATGGAAAGAGAGACGGAACGATCGCGTCACAATAGAGAGATTCTGCTTTCGGCCAATCACGAGCCGTTTTATTTCTTTTCATCCCGCTGTCATCACTTTTCCTCCCTAGGGAGGAAAAGAAAACTCGGCTGCATTTGGCCACTTTCGCTTCGCTGTACAGGCATTGAAAATCGATCTTTCGATGAAGGTATGATGAAAAAGTTTTTTCGGATTCCTTTCAGATTCTATTGGAATGAATTTCTGGTAGGTATCGGATTAAGGAAGATTTTAAATTTTGACTGGTCGGATTGGTTCAGATGAATCCGGATTTTTCAAGAAATAGATTTCGGAATGTCGCAGAATAGCTAGGAATGAGCCGGATTGAATTCACATTTGAAAATTCAGCCAGGTTAGATTCGCATTAGGTTGACATAAATCTATAAGTGCTGATAGCATGTACAATTAAAAAGCTACTTTAGCAAAACTTAAACAAATTTAAAATCAATGGGCACAACAATTTGAGGACGTCTTCACTACATCTTTACGATGTGATACATATTTTATGAATTTTGAGCACCCTCTCCCCTCCGGAGTGATACGTTTTCCAATGTTCTTTACATGAAGGAATGATACTTTGACAGAACCTCTATCTGTCTCCCATACCTGAATGTATCACGTATTTTGTGAATGACCTCTAACTAGACATCCACGAAGAAGATTTTTTTTTCACCCCTGAGGTATGGATTGGAGTTCATGTCCTCGAGGAACCCACTCAAGAGACCTTAATGTAGTGCAAAAACCAGACTTTCCCGGAATAAGATGTGTTTTTATATTTTGGGCATTGGTTGAATCTGGTGTTCTCGAGAAACCTGCTACAGGGTCCTTAAAGTACTGTAAAAACCCGACTTTCATGAAGAAGATGTGTTCTTTACAACTGAGGCATTATTTTAATCACGTGACCTCAAGGAATCCAATCCAGGCACCGTAAATAACTGAAAAAACAAGACTTTCACAGACAAATATATGACCGTAAAATACTGCAAAAACCAGACTTCCCCGAAGAATATGTGTTTTTTACACCTGGGACATTATTTCAATCCCTTTTCCTTGAGGAACCCACTCCAGGGACCCTAAAGTACTGTAAAAATCAGACTTCTCCAAAGAATATGTGTTTTTCACACCTGGAACATGAGTTAAATTTCGCCATCTAGAGGAGTCCACTTTAGGGGTCTTACAGTACTGTAAAAACCAGACTTCTCCGAATAAGATGTGTTTTTTCACACCTGGGTCATTATTTCAATCTCGTGGCCTAGAGGAAACCATCCAAAGGGACCTTAAAGAACTGTAAAGACCAGACTTTCTTGAATAGGATGTGTTTTGTACACCTGGGGCTTTGGTTCAACCTCGTGTTCCCGAGGAACCTAGTCCAGGGACCTTAAATACTCTAAAAATCAGACTTACCCGAAGAAGATGTATTTGTACTGTATTGGTATTATTGTATTTATTGAATCTCATGTCCTCGAGGAACCCACTCCAGGAACCCTGAAGTACTGCAAAAACTAGATTTCCCCGAAGAAGATGTGTTTTTTACACCTGGAGAATTGATTCAATTTAGTATCCTCGTGAGCCCCCCCCCCTCCCCCGGGAATGTAAAAACCAGCCTTCGCCGAAGAAGATCGGTTTTGTACACCTGGGGCATTGGTTCAATATCATGTCCTCGAAGAACCCACTCAAGGGACCTTAATTTAATATGTACTCTAAAAACCAGGCTTCCATGAAGAAGTTGTGTTCATTTACACTTGGGGCATGGGTTTGATCTTGTGTCCTCGAGATGTAGAAGATGTGCTTTCAGCACTTGGTGCAGGAGTTGGATGACGGAACTTCAAGATAAGGATGAATTTTACCTGAATGTTCTTTTGAAACTCAATACTCTCGAGGAGCATGCTGCTTTCACAGTTGGTGCAAGGTTTTGACTGGGTAGCATAATATTCTCGAAGAAAATGTTGTTTGCATACCTGGTGCAAGGTTGTGACGTCCGGAGTATGATTTTCGGGGGTAGTTTTTGGTTTGTGCCCCTAGTACGAACGTTCATTTCAAGACTCACAAGGTACTCCATGACCGATCTGATACGCAACTTCTCCGGGGAAGATGTTTTTGCCTTACCTGCTGGAAGCGTTTATCATTTATTATCATTAACGTCAGTGCACCGTAGGGCGGGCGCAGCTGATCGCCGAAAATCAAACTTAGTTCATAATTAGTTTGTAGAAATTTATGCAGAATTACCGTATGGAATTTCAGTAGAGCGCTTTCGGTAGAATTTTTTCACGTGGGAAAGATGTCCTCAATTTTTTTCTGTCCACTGAGCACTTGTATATTTGAAAATGTAATTGTATTTAAAAGAAAGAACATTGCCAACATTTTAAATAGGAATCTGTATTATCATCGGGGATTGTAGTTATCGATCCGTTGAGAAATCTAATCACACATACTGTGAATAATGGAAATCCACATTATCGACCAGTGTTAAATCCTCTAATACAGAAAAATTATTTTCGTCATACAGACTAGATGAAGGTATAAATTAAAATTTATTTAATTCAAATTTATTCAGAAAAAAAGGATCTCTCTCCTCTCGCTCCACTGGGATTCGAACACCAGATCAACTGATTTCCGAAGTGGTTGTCGCAGCTAATACCATCTCTACTAATAAAGAGCTTCTTGTCACAACTAACCATTTTTTTCAGTGCAATCATCAAATTACATTTGTCGATGGCTTGACCTTTAATTTCAAAAGGTCTATGCACAAATGTGAGGGAAACCTAAAGACCAAGCGCGTAGCGCGAGGTAAACAAATTATCGAGCGCGAAGCGAGCTGCGCACCCAACGCGCGATGAGAAATATTTTTTTACTCGACGATTCATCATTTTGGTTAAAAAATCATTACTTCGGTTGTAAATTAATTTCTCTAGTTGAAAATTTAACTATTCCATTTTTGGTTTTAAATTTATCCTTTTTACTTAAAACTTCAATTATTTGTTTGAAAATCTATGTATTTTGTTGAAAATTCATCTGTACTGGAAGAGAAATAATTTGTATGGTTATAAATGGAAGTGCTTAATTTAAAACAATCTATTTTAGTTGAAGATTTAGGTATTTTGTTGAAATTTCGTCTTTTCTGATTAAATTCAACTGTTTTTCATTTAACATTAAAATATTTTTTGATTTAAATATTAACTATTACATTTTATGTTGAAGATTTATCTGTTTACGTAGAAAATTTAACTCTTTGGTTGAAAATCGAACTACTTTATTAAAAATTAATTTTTTCTTTCAAAAATAAATATACAAAATAATTAAAATTAAATTAATTAAAATTGTTATTAGTATTTAATCCAATTCATCCATTTGGTTTAAAATTCAACTATTTGGTTCAAAATTAACTTTTTTGTCGAAAAATCTTACATTCGGGTGGAAAATTTAACTGTTTTCTGAAAAATTCGTCTTTATGGCCTTCAAAAAAAACATCCAAATTAAATTTCGGTATTCAAAATTTTTGTTTCATAATACAACAGGTTAAAAAAACAATGAAACAGCGAAATTTACAAATTTCTATTTTTTACTCATGGGTTTATGTACTGTTTATGTTGACCGAGTTCCTGTCAGTCTTCCAATTAATCTTTCGTAGTTTGTAAATTCATGAAATAATTTAATATTAATTATGAATATTTTTTAAACATCACAAAACTTTAATTCATCAGTGCTATTATTTATTCTAATAAACAGTCTTCCATCGCAATTTGTTCGTCAATTGTGTATCTCTATTTTGTTTTATTTATTAAGTAAACAGAACTAAAAGGTCCAACAATTAATTAGTACGTGCAAGTGCGACCTGATTTTCGAAGGCGATGGGAAAGTTCGATCTTAGTGGAAACTATCCCTAAAACCACGAGAAACAGTAGGAATTAATCCGTTGACAGGATTAGCAACGGTAGGTGGTAAATCTAAGTTAGTTTGCTAACATAAGTTTCGTATACATTCTGCTGGCATGGGGGTTAGTCGAAGAGGGGAAGTAGGGGGAAGAGCGGATAAATTTATGTTTCCAGTTGGACAAGTATTGTATATCGATTTAGCGCCAAAGCATAAAGCGTTTCTGTCACTTCTTGACTATCTTCGTATGGTACTTTCGATCAAATTTTGTGGTCCAGCCTACTTCCCGCAAGAAGTTTCTCGCTTTATATATATGGTCAACAATTTTTCAGCAATCTTTACAATAAAGGGGCGATCCACGAATTGTCCTCATACTTGTTACTGTTACCCCTCTAGTTTTTTCTCTACTCGGGAAAACCTATGTCCATTAAGTAATTCATACCGTGAATTGATGATAACTTTGTTTTGAAGGGACCATCTTATGTGCGAACGATGAATAATATATTTGAACTCCTTAATCCGAAGCATACACAGAAATTCACAGTCGGTTAAATGGACAGAGGAAAATTCCGCACCAGCTACCTGTGTACTATTCCTCCACTGTGCGACTTCCCCTCACGTAGCCAAAATACTTTCGCCGACTCTTGTCAGCGGGAGTCCTTTCTGCCTATTAGGACCTAAAGTACAAAAGAAAAATCCACCTGGTCATTTGGAAATAAAATATTCAAAATCTACAAATTATAACGATTCCAACCATATTTAATTTGCCTTAAAGAGTGAAAAATTAAAGAATAAGTGCTCAATTTTATGTAACATACACATCCTGAAATCTGATTTATATTGTTAGAAAAATCTGACTGAAATTTGATGCATATTAATTTGATATTTGTTTCCACTCGCATACTTATTGAATACTTATAAAAATGTATAATTTTCAATTTATTGGTTCTGTACGTCATATCAAATTAAACATTTATTCTTTGATTTACAACTTTTTAAGGCAAATGACAAACCGTTTATATCATTATAATTCGTAAATTTCGAATTTTGTAAATTATTAGGTCCTAAATGAAAAATTTATTATATTCCGCATTTTACGCCATATTCGGTACAAAGGTCTCCCGCTCCTCCCGCTGGCCAGGTTCCGCGGCAGCAGTTCGGCTGCGTGAGGGGAAATCACGTAGTGGGGGAAACAGTGTACAGTAGGACGTATCGAAAAGAAAAAGTTATTTGCTCGAAGTTCTAATAGCAATGAAAACTTTCTTTTGGGAGTCAAAAACACTCCCCTAAAGTTTCATTAGAAAAAAAAAATTCCTTCTGTCTCCGCATCGTAGGTATGCTAAAAATCACAAAAAAACGAAGCACTTCTGCAAATTTGAAGAGCAACCAATTTTTTTTTGAGATTTAAATTATCAATAGAAATAGTTCAAAGCAAGTCGATTCATACCTGTATAGCGAGATTCAGAAAAAATTTCAGAAAATTGAAAAAGTGAGACCGGTAAGGTAGGTATTTATGCATGTCACATGCCCTTAAGAATATTGGGTTTGCCGATTATACTAGGTGTTTTTTTAAACTTGAGACATCGAAATATCTCAAAAAATGCGCACCCTATGAAAAAATATCCGTAATAAAAACTTTTTTTTTTTGAGGGGGAAAAGCGACTTTGAACACTTTATTATTTTAAATGAGAACCCCAATTTTTTATTACAGATTCAGATTCTCCTTTATGAAATAAAGGAGAAAACTCAGAAAAATGTTTGTTTGAATCGAACAACAAAATTTGATTAAATTCATATCATTGAAAGAAACAAATTTTTTGCTTCAATTAAAAAAAGGTTTATTTAATTTTAAGAAATGGAAAATATTTGCCTCATTGATTGAAACAAATAATTTGTTTTGTACAATTTGTTTTATTTAAACAAAAAATTAGCTTTTATTAAACAATGCATTTGTTTAAAATTGGTTTATTTGAATTCATAAAAATATTTATTTGATTCAAACAAAAAATACAATGAAAAGCAGTGCTACAAACTGCCGCTAGGCATGCTAAGGCGCTGCCGGTAGGTGTTCCTGCGGTACTTACCTAAAATCTAAATTGATTTATTCTTTGACTGATTTGATGGCATTGTTCTTTTTTTTCAGTGTCGTGTGATTCTAACGGTTCTGATTTACTGGAAAACTTAAAATTAATTGCAAAATGGACGCAATATCCCTAGTGTTGGAACTACTTAAATATTGGGGCTTTACATTTTGGATATAATCGAGGGTCTGGATCGAGAAACTCGCCCAGCGCTTGAAATCGGGTAAAAAAGTATTGTCCAAACGTCTGAGTGGACGGAAATGTTAAAAATCAAAATATTAATGTTTGAAAAATACAGCCTAATAGATAATGGCAAGACGGAACTTTTTCTATCTTCTATTTTTTGATCGGATAATTATTTCTATTAATAAGCCTAATAAACTAAAAAAATGTGTCCCCAAATTCAATTAGTTTTTAAGAAATAAATCGTCGTAAGTTGGATAAATATTATTGAAACTGTTTCAAACTTGATATACGAACGAAATATTCCCTAGCGATGCTTACAAAACAAAGAAAAAGTTGAAAATCGCCTATTATTTATTAATATTTATTTGCAAATCGAGACAGATAGGCAACCCAGTTTCTTTGGTTTCGCCGACAAAAAGTATCGAGGGAACTTTAGAGTTGATACAACTTCCAATGAGACATGTGTTCCTTACTATGAAAGGAAGATTTTTGGAAATTTTCAGATCGATTCATTGAAAATTGGCTGAAATATGCATTTTACAATAAAGCATGAGGCGCCGTCAACGATAACTCCGCAGCATCAGGCAGCGGGCTAGCCGTTTGGCTTTCCAGAACTCAATATTTTTAATAATTTTTTAATGGTTAACTGCTTAAACGACCCCCTTCACCTCCCCATGAAATATCGAAATGACAAACTAAGTTTTGCATCTATAATTATTTCACTTATATTCATATTAGGAAGCACCATTTTAAGTGGCTTGCGTACGTGAATGTTTTGGTTCTTTCTGCATAACGAATTGCTTGTTTGTAAACAAAGCAGACCAAATGCCTGTTACATAGGGAAGAATAAAAATGTAACTAGTTCCAATTTTGTTTGACAAGAGTGCACATCTCTACAAACTTTCAGAAATTATGGGCAGAAACATTTCGCTTAATATTTTATTTCTAATTTTTAAATTTAATATGTGAAAATAGTTTTCAAATTATTTCAGTTTTCAAATAGCAAAAATTTGTAGGGAAAAGTTTTTACAAAGTGGTAGAAAAAGAACGACAAACTAAAAAAATTGGAAAGCGAACGAAAACTTTATTTATAATTAAATATAAATTGACAATTATTAAAGCATTTGCCGAAAAATAATATTTGAAAAATTACATGTATATTTTGAAAGTTTAACTATTGTTATTCATTAAATCATAGTCGTCCCAGAGACCGGTTCACTTGCATGTATGTGATATATTTGCGTTAGAAATAATTATAACGATAAAAGTGTTTCATTATTGAGAGAAAAAATAATATTTTTTGGAAATTACGTCTATGTATTAAAAGTTTAACTAACGTTATTCACTAAATTATTGTCATCCAAGAGACCGTTTTTCTTGAGTTTATGTGATATATTTGTGTTAGAAATAATATTAATAATCATAATAGAATTATTTAACTAAGCAACCGTATAAATCATAGTTTGTCATTTCGATATTTCTTGGGGAGGTGAAGGGGTTAAGCAGATAAACATTAGAAAATCATTGAAAATATTGAGTTCTGGAAAGCCAAACGGCTAGCCCGCTGCCTGATGGTGCTCAGTACTCACGGAGCCATCGTTGGCGGAGCCTCATGCTTTATTGTAAAATGCATATTTCCGCCAATTTTCAATGAATCGATCTGAAAATTTCCAAAAATCTTCCTTTAATAGTAGCGAACAAATGTCTCACTGGAAGTTGTATCAACTCCAAAGTTCCCTCCATACTTTTTGTCGTTGAAACTTAAAAAACGGGGTTACCGATCTGTCTCAATTTGCAATTAAATATTAATAAATAATAGGCGATTTTCAATTTTTGCTTCATTTTTTAAGCATCACTAGTGTATACTTCGTTCGTATATCACGTTTGAAACAGTTTCAATAATATGGACGGCAATGAACATCAGTTAGAGGAAGCCGCGTCACACGAACAAGCAGCGGCAATTGATGTTCTTCCTCAACCTGCTGATGATCCAACACCATAACATCCTCCAGAGGTAGATGGCCTAATAGAACCAGAGCCAGAAGCAGAGGTTCAACAACCAAGAAGACGATCGAAATGGACATACCATCTTAATAGAGATGTAATGCGCTTTAATTTTTTGGCGAAGAAACGCGGGCAAGGTGTAAGAAGAGAACATCATCGACTCTTCTTACTTAAGTACCCAGAACTAGCCACAAGAATGAAAGAGCAGAATCTAGCAGATCAAAAACGCTCAATATCTGAAAACAGATTGTTTTCGGCTGTTGAAAAAACTGCCATCAAAATGGAAGTGGAACAGCAACTTCCTATTGATGAAATTCCCTTGGAAGATGTGGACAACGAAGACCTGATTGAAGCTGAAGCCATAGGTGCTAGGGATAATGAATATCAAGTACTGGATCCACTAGTACCACAAAAGGACATTATTACCCATGATCTGAACAGCGAAATCCCAGAAAAACCACATCACCTTGAAAGGAAATTTGGTCATGCTTTACTAGAGTTCAGACATGTAGAACAAACACAAGGGCATTCTATGCCCAAGATGAACATCACGAATGATCTGCGTGCACTAGTAGAACACCTGAACAGCGAGGTTTTACCCGTGCATTCGAAAGAAACACAAACTGCGTTAAAGGTGCAAACTCTTGTATACTGTGCAGCTGTGGCAACCGTTAGAACGTTGAGCCGCAGAACTAGGCTCACAAATGCAGTCTTTGCTCCAAGAAGGGAGCGAGATCAACCATGGAAGATCAGGTTGGATATGGATGTCAGCAAAGTAAGGTGCAAATTGGGTCGACTTACTCAATATATTAAAGGAAATAGAACCAGAAAGCTGATACACCATATTACTAGAATCATCCACCAACATGCCTCGGTTAGAAGAAATGACTACTAATTGATCGGGTGTTTGGGGGAAAACGAACAGAAGCAATATAAACCTTCGTGGTTCCAACTAGAGAAGTCATGAGCTAGCAATAACCCTGAAATGGAGCTAACTAACATCACAGCTCTAAATGTTTCAACGGTTTTGAAAAGAACAAGCAATTGGAAAGCTCCAGGTACGGACATGGTGCACAACTTCTGGTACAAGTACCTGACTAGTGTGCATCCTGCGTTGGCACTGTGTTTTCAGAAGATCATCGAAAAACCAGATCTGATGCCTGACTTTATGATACAGGGTACTACGTATATGTTGCCTAAAAAACCGGACGCACAAAATCCATCTGATTTTCGACCGATAGCCTGTCTGCCAATAATATATAAATGTCTCACAGCTATCGTAGCAGATAAGGTATATTATCACTGCGACGAGAATGACATCCTTACAGAAGAACAAAAATAATGTAAAAATTCGCGAGGCAGTAACGATCTAGTCACCATAGACGTTGTTGCCATGACGCAAGCTCGTAAACAGCAAAGACACTTGCATATGGCATACATTGACTACAAGCAAGCGTTTCCTTCCGTACCACATGACTATTTGCTTGAAGTCTTAAAAATATACCAAATTTGCCCACGCATCATTGACTTCCTAAGTCGTGCGATAATGATTTAGGGTACAATAATGAAGTATTTTGATCATGGAAAATCAAGGATAACTAGATCAATACGTATTGCGACGGGTATATTTCAAGGAGACTCGTTCAGTGCATTATGGTTCTGTTTGGCGTTGAACCCATTGAGCAGAACACTAAATAGCATGTCTCATGGGTTTCGTGTACATGATAACAAGGATGATCATCAAGTGATCCATCTTCTATACATGGATGACCTGAATATATACGCAAGTTCGGACCAGAAACTGCAGCAAGTAATCGATGTCACAAGGCAGTTTTCCAATGATATCCACATGGAGTTCGGACTAGATGAATGCAGAACAGTACATTTAACCACAGGAGAATTAGGGACCGCAGAGATAGAGAACTATTTCGAGAATGACATCGAGGCAATGGCTGAGAGGGAGTCATATAAATACCTGGGTATTCTCGAATCTAAGGGTATTCAGCATATGATAGTTAAGAAAAACCTAACGACTGTCTTCACTACAAGACTCTGATTGGTTCTGAAGAGTTCTCTTAACTCGGCGAACAAGATCAGGGCAATCAACACCTGTGCCATCCCTGTCCTTATGTACTCCTTTGGGCTTATCAAGTGGTCGAACACCGACCTCGAACGATTAAGCAGAATCATGAGCGTGGGAATGACGAAGCACCGAATGCACCACAGTAACTCGGCGATTGAAAGAATAGTTCTACCACGACATAGAGAGGGTAGAGGCATTGTAGATGTCAGGAAACTGTGTGAGTCTTGACTACACGCCCCTGAATTTGTCTTCAGAAGAGGCCTTGAGTTCCAGGGCAGAAACCATCGAGGAATTAGAAACGAAATGAAGACAGAAAGCCATCTACGGCCAGCACCCCAAAACGTCAGATCAACATCAAGTGGATAGTGAGGCATCCAATATTTGGCTGAGAAAGGGGAGGATTCGTTATTGTGTGTGATTGACTACATAACATTTGAACACGGGACGCATTCTGCCTTGCCCATCCAATCTTCTTGTTCAGTTGATGTAAGCGTCTTTTGGTCTTTTGATCCATCGTCGGTTTGAGCCTTCGAATATATATATATATATATATATATATATATCAAAAAATACGTTCGTTATTTGTAATAGTCACCGTGCCCTGCACCGACACCATACCCCACTCTCCCCTATAACTTAAGTCGAGGCACAAAAAGTTTCTACAAGAACTCATACTTTGGGTTCCTTTGGAACAATTTATCATTTTGGGTTCCTTTTCAGGAAAAGAGGTTCTTTTTTGTTGCAGCTCCTTTGGAACCAAAAATCGGTTCTAATAGGAACTTTAGTCTTTTATGTGTTCTTTTCAAAAATATTTCGTTAAACCTACGACTGATTGAAGTTGTCAAAACGAGACAAATGAAAATGTCGCTCGTTTCCCTCATCGTGTCGATCGAATGCATCACTAATTCCAGTTCACTTATGACGAAAAATCATTTCTTTCTAAGTTATTGAAAAATAAAGTTTTGTTCCATGCAATTAGTATTATTTTTGGGTACATAGATATTTAAAAACATTTCCAAACGGCGTCATATCTTTAATACAATTTCTTTAAAAAAAGTTTATTGTATGATCTTAAGATTTATGCAAATCTTCGTCGTGTGACCTCGGTCTCAAAAATGATGTAATGCTTTTTAAGACTCTCGAACAAATTTCAAATGGAAAATTCTGCACTTATTTCGGAAATGATATACAGATTTGTTTATGCACATTTACAGATTTGGCAATACGTTAAACCATGAGAAAAAGTGTCTAAGAACTTTAGTGAAGGTTTTCTATCATCTAAATTTTTCTTTTAATTTAAAGCTTAATTAATTAAATTAAAATTAAATTAATTAAAAAATAGCTTTTGGAAAAATCGTAGACTTTCGATTTATTCAATTTTATTATCGCTTATTATGAGAGAGCAAATGTTCTTCAAAATGTTCAAGTTATTTTTTGTCAAGTTTCACCTATTGACGAAGTAAAATTGCATCATCAAATGTGTAAAGAATTTGAGTAAAAACTGAATTAAAAAATATTAAATAATTATTGAGATACTGGTAATTTTTTTAATTCCCGAAAAATGATCTTTTTTATTGATATATTTTCCTATAGAATAATCGAAAACATTTTTAATAGGTGTCATTCCACGCAGATTTGTATATGTTTTAGTAAAAAAAAAGTATTAACACAATTTTATAAAATGTATTAAATATATGACACCGATAGGAAATTTTTGAAAAATATCAATGTACCGAAGCTTTCAGAAGAAGGATTGGTTTTAAACAAATTTTTATCAAAATCAAGAAGTCGAAAAGACAAACCCTTCTTATACCGAAAATTGGCTCATACTGAAAACATACATTCAACAATAAAGTCCCTCTTCACCCCTTGGTGCATAATATAATATTGCAGTCGCGCGCCGTAGCAAATACACGGTATACGGCGCGTACTTAAAAAAATAGTTCCCAAAAAGTCTACATTCAAGTCTCCTACTTCTTATTATCTGAGGTTGTATTCAGAGGTTCAAACTTTCTTTAAACCTGAGTACAAATTTCTATCATCTTTTGTTAATTTTTTGCAGACACTCAAATATGGCCACAACACGTGTTTTCAACACTTTGACCCCGTTTTTCTCAAAAAGTTGACATGATAAGGCATTTTGTTTACAATTCGGAATCAGCGTCCCAAAATCTATAAAAAATGACTGGATATGAAATCTTATAGGACACTGTAATCTATATTCTTAGTTTTAGCACACTGTACTGATAATATATATTTATTATAGTTACACAAAAAAGCGTAGGTCGCTTGTTACAAGATTATTTATAACTTATGTTGCAATTCATTTCCATGAAGTGATGTTTCGAAAGTCGCTATATAGTTCGTCGGTGAACTATTTTTATTTTTTGTTATAAATACTAAAATTTCCTTTAAAAAGTAAAGAAAATATCAGACACGCAAATGCTTGGCGCACGCGAGTTCATATCGAGGATATATTTATATTTTGCATCAACGCTTTTTATCACTTTACTCACAATTGAATATTATCAATGTTTCTGAATTGCAAAATTATTTTCTTATGCATATTAATTACCAGCATGCAGTTATTTATATACTGACGAAGTGACGTATACTCCTATCAAATAAACGCATCTGTTGAAGATATTTCAGACTTTGTTGGATGCTTCTTGGAATATACGTTTAATATGTAACTCTGTTCTAATTAAATACATGCAAGTTTCAAAGTATTCAAATTGAATAAAAGTATTGTAGAAGCAATTCTAACCTCAAATACATTTCTCTATCGCAAAGACTAAATTAGTAGAAATTCAAATTTACTATACTAACACCCTAGTCAAAAGAATCAAAACATTTTAATACTCAAAAGTAGTAACCAAACACGCCTCCTCAGAACCAAATTTTACCTAAAAGAGCAGGAAAAAGTTTGTACCCTAGAAAGGGCGATGCCTCCTGAGTATTTTTACCGAATATGAAAATAATCGTTGGCCCCCTTTTAAAATAATGCGATATTTTTTTTACATTCTCATCTCAATGAGAAGGTATTGGTTTTATGTAAAAAATTATTTTCGCGGATTCAATCAAATGTCGACGTTTCGAGACCCCCTGAGTCAGAAAAAACGGTTTTTACGAAGGTGGCTGTCTGTCTGTCCGTCCGTCTGTCCGTCTTTCTGTCTGTCTGTAGTCTGTAGTATCGTGTAGGCACGATAACTTTCGAAAAATTGATCAGATTAGATTGTGCTTTGGGCCGACACTGAAATTGATTCGTGTTGACACATTCAAATGATATTTGAAGACTATATTACTCTTCACGAATTTACACATAAAAAGCAAGAAAATTGCCATCACGATTGCTGGGACTAAGGTCACGATTACTGGTATGTTTACCTTAATTGCATAAAGTAAAAAAGAGTAAGACTTAAAAATCAGAAGCTAGTGCGTTTTGAAAATGAAAAAAATAGTTTAATTAAAAAGAAAACTAAAACGTAATGTCTAAAAGTATCTTTAAAAATAAGTAAAAAACTTCGGAGAAATCTTACTTTTTTGGATTTATCAATATTTTTAAAAACATTAAAATGTGTTTATGTTATTGAATAGAAATATAATTAAAATACTTCAATGTCAGAATTATTGAACACTATATAATTTTAATTTTTTCTTTGAAGAAAAATTGTTAAGTTACCAAGCACGAAATACGTATTATCATTCGAGAAGCATAAATATATTCTGAAATATCATAACTCAGGGTGGCCGCTGGACCGGGAAACCGGGAGATGATCGGAATTTTTCGAGAGCAGGAAATGACAGTAAATTTATTTTTTGACTGGGATTTTCACAACTTTTTAAAAGAAAAAACTATCCAATCACTTGAAAAATCCAAAATTTCATATCACAAGATACATAATGCAATTTAAAAAAGTTTAATTTCAAATTTTTTTTTAATGCTAAGTTGAGTTGTTAACTTTTTCAATTGTGAAATCATTCAGTTTATAATGTGTAATTATAAAATCTTTTGCTGTCAAAGTTTTTCATTTTACATCTTCATTTTTAAGGGTACATTTTTTATTAAAAGAATGTTAAAATACAGTTTTGAAGACTTACACAATACAGGATAATTCTCTTTTAAAGCTGAAATTTTTTGACAAAAAATGTTTTAAGTTAATCAACTGTAAATGTAAATTAATTATTTTAGTGTATTTGAAATTAAACAATAATTGATTGATTTTACAAGGCGACTCTGAATCTGATGAAATTAAACAATTTAATGATTTTGACGTTAAAAATTGAACTGTTTCAATTCGAAAGACTTAGTAGTTAATCAAATGTAAACTTCAGATTTAAACTTTATAAACTGTCTGTCATTTTTAACGACTTCAATTTGAAAATTTTTGATTAAGAAAAAGAACGATTTTTTAATAGTCAGCAGTGTTTGACTGTTTATTTTAAATGAAAAATTATAAATGAAATATTCAAAACTAAAAAATTTGAAACTGAATAGTTTGAAACAGAAAGCCTCGAATCGTTAAAATATCGGACAGCTTAACTTAAACTTTGAACGTTACAATGTTAATTTTAATTCTTCTAATATCAAATAAAAATGTATTCATAAAAAAAAATTCGAGTAATTTGAGGAGATATTTAGAAGTTTTTAAATAAAATTTTGAAGCTTTTAAGGACTTTGAAAGGTTCAGGACAATATAAATATTGTCTCAATATGCATGGGAAAATTTTTAATGATTTTTATTTTGAAAATTTAATTTAAACAGAATATTTAGGAATATTTTACAACGAAAGCACATTTTGCTGAATAAATAAAAATTGAACAGTTAAAAATTTCGAAAAAATTGGAATAAGTTTAAGAGATATTGCGAAATTTTCAAAATTTTCCAAGAATAATTGAAATTTTGTAAAGATTCCAAAAAAAGTAAAATAAAATGTAGATTTTTGAAGATTTTGAAATAAAATGATGTAGCTTTTTAGGGATTTTGAAAGGTTTCAAGATAATAAATTTTTTCTTCAAGGTTCTTGGGAAAATGTAAAATGATTTTTTAGTAAAAAATATATAGTTTTAAGAGAAGGTTTTAAAATATTTCCAAACAAATTTTGATGTATAAATAACAATTGAAAAATTATTCATGCACAACGACTTAAAATTAACATAATTTAATTTCTAATTTAAAAAGCGTTCAATTTAAAAAATTGTAATCTTTCAATTTTCAATTTTTTCAACTTAAAATTGCGTGAAACGATATAATTTTGAAAGCTCTTCTCTGGATCCGCGCCTGGTCATATACGACCCCAGTCGTTTAAAATTGCAAAATTAGAGTATTTAAACATAAGGGCAGTCGTTCAAAATCGCCTGTGGTCGTTCACGACCCCGGTGTGCCAAAGACGTTTGAAAATCAAAATTTGGATTGAATTCTTTTTGCATCTCTCTCTCTCTCTCGCTCTCTCTCTCTCTCTCTCTCTCTCTCTATCCCCACCTCTCCTCTCTCTTTCTCCCTTCTCATTCTTCTCTTCTCTCGGGGCAGCTACAGCTGCTACCCTTCCGGCTAGGGGCATTATGTTTGGTCCATCAGGGTGTTGTGTATAGCCGTGATTATAAGCACTTGTAATGTTTTTTTACCTTTTTTATAATAAATAATGTTATTTTGGCAAAAACACGTAGTTCAATTTTTCACGAAATTCCCACTTTCATTCCCCGGAATAAATACCCTTTTTGAAAGAACTTTTTTCACATTAAGTTTTTTCTCGTACCAATACATTAGGAGAAGCCTCGGTTAAATTTTTAGCTAATTCTATCGAAGAAAACAAAAGTTATGCATTTTTGTATGAAAAATGGATTATTTCGCTATAAACACGAGATTAAAGGTATGTAAAACGTAAAAATCGAACATTAGCTATGGTATGTTCGATTCTTAGAAAAATGTAAACAAAGCGTCAAAATGACAAATATTTCACACATCAAAATCACATTTCAATCATAATTTATAGGGCATTTAAGTCAAAGCGAGACACCATACCCCACTCTCCCCTAGTTTACAAGAATACAAGTGCTTAGGTGGTACACGTATCATAAGTTTTGTCGATAAATTATCGGTAATGTCGAACAGCCACTTATCTTCTGGGCTACATGAAAGAAACTATTAAATATTATTATTCCCAATCTAGATGTAAACAAAAATTGTGAAAGGGTTTGTCCTTTGTATTAGCTACAATTTTCATTCATAAGATAGTTCTCTAAAACTAATATGAATAATTATTGTATATTTAAAAAAATCAAAAACTATATGAGTCTCACTTTTTACGTAAATTTGATGCTCGCAACCTCTAAATCATTTTTTTTAAATCCGAAAGAATTAGGAGATTATTTTCTCACCCACAGACAAACAAACCGTCGCGATACGGCCGCCGAAAATTAAAAACAAGTGTTTTTTTTTGCGTGAATCACCCACTAAACATGTATTACAGTAATCTACTAAAATCGCTATAGAAATTTCTAACAGTGTAGTCATGTTAGGTATTCTTCGGGGAAATTTTACGACTATTTTGTGAAACCAAAATTCCTTGTTTAAAAAAAAGCTAGACGAAGAGAAAATGTGTTAATCACAATTTCGTTCATAATCATGGATTATCCTTATTAAATATAATTGTGGTTGATTATGCGAATTGCTTGCAAATTAAACGCACTTTATTGAATCAATTCATTTTTCTTACTTAAGCGTTTTCGCACATAAACGAAATATTTTATTACATCTCCAAAATATAATATTTTTCCTTAAAAAAAACCCATATCGTTACTCAAAAAAAAAATGTATTCCTTTTACAAGAATATGGCCAATTCTACAAAACATATATGTTTAACCCACAAATTATTTTATTGTGCCGCAAAAAACTTTATTGAGCGTACGAAGCTTTTTTTGGTTAGATCAACCAAACGGTACAAAAAATAATTTTGTTAACTCAGCCAATTAAACGGTTTTGTTGCTTCTATAGCATCCAAAAAATTTGTTTGGGAAAACCAAATTCATTTGTTTGGCCAACCAAACATTTTTCTCAGTGCTGATGATGCTTACATATATAGAAGCGCATAGCCAATGTCGTTTCGTGTCATATCGTTCATCTAGTTCCATATAAGGTCGCCTGCCACAATATTGTCTAAAATTACTTTTTTTATTGCATTTCATACTTTATCACACCACGCGTCGATTAACGGTAATATTTTAAACAAAAAATTACACATTACTTCAGTAAGGCTTGATAACATACGACATAAGCCACATAATTTCGTCAAGTGACAGTGTAAACAGAGACTGATAGTTATTAATATAAAATAGAATTTTTTTTCGCATGTACACCTTACCGGAGGTTATTCTTACATTAATCGTTGCATCCCAAAACCGCTCCTCTGCTTATATTAAATAACAGTTTTGTTCTCGGTTTTGTTGCCTTAAAAAACTGAAAGTTATTACTTTCTTTAAATTTTTCTGATAATTAGTGGACTATGAAATATAAAAACTATACCTAGCAGCACACTTGTTATTTTCTTGAAATACGTATTTTTGTAGAGCAAGTGCGTTACGAACTTCGGAACGCTTAACCCTACAATTTATTTTTTGCATCTCCTGTAAAATTTCATTTTTGTGACTTACGAGGTGGACGATATGTGAACTTATTAGAAAATGATGATTATATTAATGTTTTAAGCACAACTATTATTTAAAAAGATATAAATTGTTTGTGTAGAGTAAAATAGTTGGTGAAAGTGCTGTTTTTTCTAAAAAAAACACCTTGTAAGTGCCGAACTCTGTTCTGTATCTCTTAATATCTGTAACAGATTCTAACAATACCTAACATCGTAAATAACTGTCCTATTATTATTTATTATATGTCTAAGAGTGGCTCTCTTCGGCGAAGAAGGTGTGGATCTCGGGGCAGTGAAGGTGCGTGGGTTGGCGTTCGTAGATGATATGATTGTTACAAAAGAATCAGTCGAGAACTTACAGAGAATGTTGAGCAGATTAAATACTAGCATGAAGAACATGGGTCTTAAAATTAACGTAAATAAAACAAAACTGATGGTATTATTGGTGTTTGAAGGAAAGGGTGAGAAAACAGTATGTAACATTGCCTTAGACGAAGAGAGGATAGAACAAGTTGATAATTACGCGTATCTTGGAAGTTTATTTACTACTGATGGAAAGATCAATGGAGAGATAGTGAAGCGTATAAATGAGGGTAGGAAGGTTATTATCAGCAGTTAAGGAGCAATTACCAGGTGTAAAAATATAACAAATATAGCTAAAATTGCAATAAATAATTCTGTACTAGCATCCACAGTGATGTAAGGTGCGGTGGCGAGACCTGGACCTGCAAAAAAAAAGGATAAGGGTAAAGCTAACGCGTTTCGCAGGCAATTCCTGCGGAATGTATGCGGTAAAACGCTAATGGACAAAATCAGTAATGAGAGGATTCTAAACAAATAATAAGAATGTAGAGGAAACGCTGTTTGACAAAAGTGAAAGAAAGAAGAAACACATTGTTAATTATCTCTGCTATTATTTATCATTATTCGGCCATTTTACCCCGTTTTATGAGGTGAAGGGGATAGTTTTACTATTTATTTACGAATACGTATACGGGATACGTAGTTACAAAATATCTACAGACTTGATTTGAACACGCTGTATAAGATCTTTACAGCTGTCCTAAACAACAGGATTGTTCGGCGAATTGAGCCTGTATGGCGTGGGATGTACGAACAACGTGGCTCGAGAAAAGGTGTAGCAGGCTGTCGAAAGAACCTGCTAATTTTTCACGAGAACCTTGAATCTGAATTCTTCTTTACTTCTGAAACAGTTATTTTATTGAAATGCGAGGAGTAATTTTACCAATCGAAATAAAATTTATCTTTTATTCACTACAGAAGAAATAAAGGTATTTCAAGGAAATTTTTGTAGACTGTACGAATTATTTTATATATTTCAATTAATATTCTTCAATATTGCGAATAATTCTATGTTTATAATTTCTTCTCCGCTAATATAGAATGTTAAAATAGACCTTTTTTGTGTTATTTAACTTAAAAAATCTAAAAATTGTCAGTTGAAAATTTCAATATTAACTCAATTTCAGAATCAAAATGAGTTATGGCCATACAATGGATTTTTCGAGAGGTTGACACTCGGTTCTTGAGTGTATACTAGATTTTAAAAGGTTAAAAGATATTTTTTGAGATTCGACAGTACACCAGATTTCAAAACATTTCGAAAGTTTGCAGAATATTTCAGAAGGTTTCACAAAGATTTAAAGGATTTTAAAAATGCAAAAAAGGCGTGTATATTAGATTTGAAAGACTGCACAAAAATTTCTTAAACATTTCAAGGAATTTATAAGGATTTCAAAAGATTTCACAAATTTTGAAGATTTCAACAAGGGTGCAGTACACCACATTTCAAAGAATCTTAAACACTTGAATGAATTTGAACGATTTCAATTTTTTTAAAGATTTCAACAGACTGGACAAAGATTTTGTGATTTCAAACGAATGCAAGAGATTTCAGAAAAATTTCATAAGGATTTCAAAATATTTTTAATGATCTCAAACTTTTTTTAGAAGATTTTAAATATTCCTCTGATCTGAATAAAATGAAAAAGATTTGACAAATATTCCAAAGAATTCATACAAAATTGCACAAAGATTGAGAATATTCCAGTGATTTCAAAATAATACAAAAGATTTCACAAATATTTCAAAGAATTCATAAGGATTTCAAAAGATTTCAACAAGGATGCAGTACCTCAGATTTCAAAGATTTCAAAAGATTTTGAACGCTTTCAATCTTTTTTCAAAGATTTCACAAGGATTTTAAATATTACAGTGATTTCGAACAAATACAAAAGATTTCAGGAATATTTCAAAGAATTTATAAGGATTTTAAAAGATTTCAATAATTTCAACAAGGGTACAGTACACCAGATTTTAAATATTTCAAAACATTTCAGTGATTAAAGAAATGTTTCAAAACTATTTCATAGATTTCCTAAGGATTTCATAAAATTTTACACAGATTTAAAATATTTAAAAAATTTTACCAAAATTTCAAGATTCCAAAAGATTTCTCAAAGATTTCACAGAAATTTCAAGATTTCACAAAGATTTCAAATAGTTCAAAAGATTTCAATGAATTTACAAACATTTCAAGAACTTCTAAGACTTTTACAAAGTTGTTGAAATGTTCCCCAAGATTTCACAAAGACGACTTACGTTCGCAAAAAATTAAGAAATATAAAAGATGTTATGGTGTTGACCAGGGTGCATATATATACTTAAACATGTAAAGTAAAACTCTGTAGATTACTGATCAAAATTTCATTTAAATATATGTCTGAGCGACTCCAAGTGCATAATTGGTGTACGTTTCGACTGTTCGTTGACAGATATCATCAGTACAAAATTTTAACTGAAAAATCGAACCTGTTCCTTTAACTGTATTTCTAAAAGGTTATATACCTATTGCATTGACTCTGTCTTCTGAACGGACTTAATAAAAGATTAAAATTATTATTGACATATTAGAAACACGTTTGTCAATAATAATTTTAATCTTTAATTAAGTCCGTCCAGCGGACGGAGTGAATGCAATAGGTATATAACTTTTTAGAAACACAATTAAAGTAATAGGCTCGCATTTCCAGTTAAAACTTTGTACTGATGATGACCTCAGACGAACAGTCGAAACGTATACCAATGATGCACTGAAAGTCTCTCAGACATATATTAAAATGAAGTTTTGACCAGTAATCTAGAGACTTTTACTTTACATCTTCAAGTATGAAAATTGAGAAATTCGTTTAAATATTGTTCTGCTTTCTTTAGAAATCGTTGGTCAATACAAAATTAAATTTTGCATTTCTCGCATGCATAACAAATTGTATGACAATAATTGAATGTAAAAAAACGAGACCTGAAAAAGCTTGATTTCATGACCTTGAAAACCTAGAACAGACTGCCTTTTGTTCCTAAGAATCATTCGTTACCCTGTTATTGTTTGACCTATTTTTTCGTAAACTTGAATCCGAAAGAGTACAATAATTGAATATAATAAGATTCCCATCTCTGTCAAAATCGATTGAAGCGTCCAAATGTAATCCCAAATAAATTAAAAACACAATTTTTGTGTATAACATTAGAGCTTGCTCCGAAAGCATCTTGTGAAATCTAGTAGGACTATACAGACTATATGTAATTGAAAACTAAAGGTTAACAACCACCGCAGGGTCCCCCTGGGAGCAACTGTCATCTAAAAACTGACATCGGCTCCCAGTAGGACCGCGGTAAATCCCATTCATGGCCACGCCTCACAACCGTGAGATGGGTGGTCACAGAGTCGGTCAATTTTATTTTCGGATATTTTTAAATTCGGGATTTTATTTGTAGTCAATTAAAAATCTTGTAGTTATTTAAAATTTTGAAAATTTTATAATTCGGTCATTTATATTTTTGACAATTTTTTTCATCAATTTGTGTATTCGTTATTTATTTTTTTCATTATTTTTTATAAGTCAACCCGAATATCCCTGCAATTTTTTTTTAATTATGTCAATTATGCCGCTTTTTCCTGTATTAAACAAAATAATAAATAAGTCTCATTTACTACCTGACTCTCCACAATCCAGAAAAAATTATTTAAAATTGTTTTTCATATTTATTTTGTAACTTTTATGCATTTTTCCAATGATATTGCATGGTTTTGTAGAACGAAGTTACTACTAGCGCCGCGCTTGTCTGTTTAAAACTCTCATGACACATTTTTTACATTGGGTAGTACAGTGGAAGCACCCCCCTGATAAAAATATTTGTTTTTAGGTTAGGTTTTGCAAAGCACAAGTTCAAAATCAAAACTTTCAACGCTTTCAACGCGTGTTGACATCGTTGACATGGCAACCGCCAGTGCGCATGTGCGCGATACAGATACCAAGTTTTCAGCCGTGGCAAGCATTAAGGAATTCTTGGACGTTGTTCCTCCCACTCCCCACTTACAGGGATACCACTCCTTACTATTCCTTCGTAACAGAACCGAAGCTTGTTTTTTATACGGACTTATCTGAACTTGATTAAAGATTAACCAATCGGAAGCATGCGCTAGATGGATGACAGTCCATGTGTCACTGACGAGGGTTTGTGTGCAAAAGAGTACTTTTAAATTTGCAGGAGGTTGTGAATATGAATGGTGCAACTTCACACGGCAACTGAGAGACGAGATTCTTGGAAAATATCTTTTCGTTCAGAATACACGTTGATTTGTTTTAATTTTCTTCGAGTATTTCTAATTCTGTAGAATTTAAACGAATTCTTAGAATTCACTTGTGGTCCTTTGCATTCTTTTGAAGTTTTTTGCAATTACCTTGAAACCTTTACAGTATACCATAAATTATTTTGAATTTCTCCAAGTCTTTTGTATTCTCTGAAATCTACTCAATTCTCTGAATTCTTCTGAAATTTCTTAATTTTTCTCAATTGTCTAAACTTATTGAATTCTCTGAACTCTTTAAAATTCTCTGAAATCTTTTGAATTCTATGAACTCTTTTGTATCCTCTAAATTCTCTTGAAATTCTATTTTTTTTAATTCTGTGAATGCTTTTGAAGTTTTTGAATTCTTTCGCACTCTGTGAATTCTCCTTAATTCGCTAAATTCATCTTACTTCTTTGAATTCTTCTTAATCCTATGAATTCTCCCGCTATTCTCTGAATTCTCTCAAATTTTTTGAATTCTCTGAATTGTTTAAAAATTTTCTGAACCCCCTAAACTGCTTTGAATTTTTTGAATTCACGATATCACTGAATTTTTGTAATGTTTTTTAATTATCTTGAAATCATTATAATACACTTTGAAGTATTTTAACTTTATTTTAATATTTTTGATTCTGTAGAAGTCAGACGAATTCTACAGAAACTTCAAAGTTTTTTTCTCAATTCTCTTGGAATGTTTATAACACACCATCAATTGATCTTTCGTATTATCTGAATTCTCTTGAATTATTTTGAATTCTCTTAAATATTTTGTATTCAACTAGTCTTCTGAATTATTATTCAGTTTTCTGAATTCTTTCGATATCTTTAGAATACGCGTTGAATTATTTTGAATTCCTTCAAGTGTTTTGAATTTTGTAGAATTCTAGAGGATTTAAAATATTCGAAGAAAGTTAAAGTCATTTAACGTGTATTCGGAAGATTTTAAGTGAATTAAAAATATTCAAAAGAAGGAGTTCAAACTAACTCAAGGTGTATTCTAATGATTTCAAGATAATAAAAAAAACATTTTAAAAACATTCAGTGATATCGTGAGAATTCGATGAAATCAGAGTAGTTTAAAGAGTTCATAAAATTTTGAAACAATTCAGAGAATTCAAAAGAATTTAGAAAGCTTAGATGGATTCAGAGAATTCCGAAGAATTCACAGATTTCAAAAGAATGTACAGAATTCAAAATTAATTCAGATAGTTTTAAAAATTTTAGATAATAGAAAAGAATTCATAGAATTAAAAATATGTTACAGCATTCAAAAGAATTCAGACAATTAAAAAATTATCAGAGAATTCAGAATAATTCAGGAAAGTGAATAGAATACAAAAGACTTAGAGATTTTGGAGAATTTGGAAGAATTCGTTTGAATTCTTCAGGATTAAAAATGTTTAAAGATGGTTAAAATAATCCAACGCGTATTCTAATGATTTCAAGATAATTAAAAAGCATTTTAAAAAAATTCAGTGCTTCCGTGTATTCAATAGATTGAAAACAGTTTAGAGAGTTCAGAAAATTAAAAAAAAATCAGAGAATTTAGAATAAATCAGGGAATTTGAAGAATTTGGAAAAATTCAGAGAATTCGGAAGAAATCAAAGAATAGTTTAAGAATTCATATAATTAAAAATAATTCAAAGAATTAGGAAGAATTTAGAAATTTTGGCAGAATTCACAGAGTACAAAAGAATACACAAACTTCAAAAGCACTCACCGAATTTGAAAAAAATTATAGAATTTCAAAGGAATTTAGAGAATTCAAAGAATTTGGAAGAATTCAGAGAATTCGGAAGAATTCAAGGTAAATAGACCTCGGATTCGTATTCAGCGCGTCAAAATACATAAGGATAAAGTGGTCTTGTGAAATAGTCCTCACTTTTTTTTTTTTTTTTTTTTTTTTTTTTTTTTTTTTTTTTTTTTTTTTTTTTTGTAAACCAGTGCTATCTATGAAACTACAGGGTGGAAAAATTGGATGTTTTTTGCTGAAAATTTGTATTTTCAAGCAGCACAAATACCGGCATTTTTTAAATTTTTGTACCAGAGCGTTTAATTACTACAAATTAAAGTCTGGAGAGTGCCTATGCATTGTCCACGAATTACGTGTTAAAGTAGTCAACTTTTAAACTATTTAAATATAGCTCCTTTTTAAAAAAATTCTACCAGAGACCGATTTTTTTTTACATAAAACCTTAAGTACCGTAAGTAAAATATATTCAAAAATACTTATTCGCAGGGTAATAAAAATAACAGAAGAAAATATACGGGAAGTCCAAAGTGGATTTATGTCAGGAGATCATGTACGGATCAAATATTTAGATAAATATTCAACAGATCACAGAAAAAAGTTTGAGAATAAAGAGAAAAGTTTTCTGTGCATTTGCTGACCTAGAAAAAGCATTTGATAAGGTGGATAGAAGTCAACTTTGGGAAGTCCTGAAAGAGTACGGAGTCAATGGATGGCTCCTGCAAGCAATAAAAACAATATATGCTGGTAGCAAAGTGAGGGTAAGAGTAAATGGGAAACTGAGTGACTGGTTCGATATTATGCAAGATGTTAGACAAGGATGCGTTATGTCCTCATGGCTATTTATTATATTTATGGACAAGTGTGCAAAACTGGCCTTCGACGAAGAAGGTGTGGATCTCGATACCGTGAGGGTACGTGGGTTAGCTTTCGCAGATTATAAGGTTGTGATGGCAGAGTCAATCAAAGACTTGCAAAGAATGTTGATTATACTGAATACAAGAATGAGGAACATGGACCTCAAAATTAACGTAAATGAAAAAAATTATAGCGTTTGAAGGAAAAGTTGAAAAAACAACATAGAATTAAAAATGTGTATAAAAGAGAGTAAGAAGGTTATCGGTAGGGCAGGGCCCATTCTCAGAAGTAAAAATATATAAAAAAAAGCTAAATGGACAATACATAATTCTATTATTTATACTGACTGTGCTATACGGTAGCGAGACGTGGGCCTATCAGGAAAACATAAGAGTAAAATTAACGTGATGAACATGAAACTCCTGTGCTTGATATGCGGCAAAACACTGATGGACAAAGTAAGTAATGAGATAATCCTCAAAGAATGTGGTGTGGAAGACACTAGTTGACATATGCGAAAGCAATTTGCTAATAATATGGTTTGGGCATGTTGAGAGATTGAAAGATGAACGACTAACTAAACAGGTGTATCAAGGTAAAGTAAATGACAGTGCGCCCAGAGGCAGTCCGCGGGAAAAATGGTTAGAATGTGTACATGAAACCCTAATTCGAAGAGACATAAGAAGCCATAGAAACACAAGAGCTTGCATGAAAAAATGCATGGACCTGAAGGAAACTAGAGAGGTAAGCCAGGACAGAAAAGTGTGGCGACAAATAGTTTATAAAATGAATGTCAGCAGAGTGAATGACGCCTGAAAGAAAAGACCTTGGAAACTAATGGGCCCGAGTGAGGAGTTTCACATAATGACTTTGTGAAGCTCTTCACGTGTGGTGATCACTAGAGATTGATCAGCAACTTGGGTCGGAGCAGTGTTGCGGAACGAACGTGTTATTTAAATAAGTAACACGGGCATTCTAGATCAATCTAAAAATCTATCCCTTTTCCATATTATTCCCTTCCTCACCGAGTGAGTCACGCTTACCCTGAGAGGGAAATATCTTAATGGTATAATGATTAATTTCGAAGTTTAATTCCACTTTTTGAACAAAATTGGCATTGAATTTGCACGCCTCCTATTTTTTTTTTGTAAATTTCTGCTGCTCCGTCCATCCTGTTAGACGTATTTTGGCATTAAAAAAAAAATAACTTTTTTGTTCTATTCAAAAAAATTGTTAGGTGTACCGCCCGACATTTTAAATATTAAATCCTTAATTAAAATCAATGTTGAAGTCTTACCCTACGATTTTCTACCTTCATCAAAGAGAGTGGCCATGAATTTGTGATACTTTTTGATAAAATAATTGTTAGATATCGGTAATTTAAAAATATTCAATTTAGTGTTTTTATTACAAAAAAAAAGTTATAGAAAAAGTAAGACACAGCGATTCATTTGTTTTAATAGGAGCACACTGTTTGCTGATATGCTTTTTAAAATATTTAAGACTATAATATTTATAAAACTCTTCTAAAACTTACATTATTCCTTTTTCAAAAAAGTTACGACCTATTTTTTTCTGAAGTCACTTGAATTCACTCGAAATCAATAGAAGTCACTTGAAAAATCTCCTGAAATATCTGAAGTAATTTGAATTCACATGAAGACATTTGAATTCACATGCAGCCACTTGAATTCTCCTTAAGTGACTTGAAATCTCCTGAAATATCTGAAGTAATTTGAATTCATATGAAGTTACTTGAATTCTCTTTAAGTCACTTGAAATCTCCTGAAATATCTGAAGTCATTTGAATTCACACGAAGTCACTTGTGGCCATACCCACACGGAAAGAAATTTAGGGCGACTGCGGTACTTATAAGTACCACTTCTGAGCTAAACACACGAGCGCCAGCGGAAAAAAGTTACAAATGTTTGAAAGTAAGGCTTTGCTTCAAAAACACAAAAATTGTACCCCCTCTACTTTGATAAATAATTATCAAAATTAATTAATTTTTGGTGTGAGAAGTACTATCTAATAGGACTACAATTAGGCCAATTTTTAGCCCGATCAAACAACTTTCATTTTGGAGGTGGGTACACTTCAGAAGTTATGCCCCTTATGTAGTTTTAAGTGATCTGATAAAATACAGGCAATCGGTACGAACTACTATAAACATGTTCACTTTTTTTACGTAGAATTTTTAAAATATAAAAGAAGACTTTTGTTTATCTTAAATTTTAAATATAATTATAATACATGAATTAAAAAATGTTATAACAGTTTATTAATGGAAAATTAATCACTTAAAATAAGTTACCTTTTGATTCTTCATTATTTTCGAATAACGTCGAAGTATCAATGGGAAAAGCCAAGAAATCGCACCGTCCTTTCTGACGTTGCGCACGTAAGAATTCTTTGTCTCCGAAATGCAACATATCTTCTAGAGCACTTTTATGTCCAATATCAAACAGATTATTCAGTTCATCTTCGAACTCTATTTCTTTGAATAACTGAGTTTCACTTAATCCTCTTCTACTTGTATTTTTTACGATATTAAACCACTTTGCGTGTACTAAAAGCTCTACTTGCCTAATTGCATCCCTTCTATTGTTTCTTTTAATATTCGCTTCATTCCAAAATGCGAAACACTTCTTCATAGTATAAGTTAAACTTTCACGTATACTTTTTTAAAGTATTTTGTACTGCTGGAGAAACACTTGCAACACTTCTTTTTTAGATGGTAACTGTCGTCCGCAAAAATCTGTAGTCGGCTCCCCCACTAAATGCATTTCTACCGAATCAATATTTTGGCGCGTATTTGACATTTTTCGATCATCCGTACAATTCGAGGGTTTAAGCAAAACTGAATATAAACACTGTTAATACTTCAACTGTCCTTACCTACCCCAAATGACTTTCTTAGAAAATTTCTAAGCCACTTGTCGTAGTGCACGCCAAAAGGACTGAATAATTATGAAATGTGAATTTCCGGGAGGAAAAGTCCCTAAGGGGGCTGAGGCGCATTTCAGAGGAGCTATTGAAGAGAAAATCGAAAGCAGGTATTGAGATAAATTGGCCGTACTCTGTAGTGTAATAATAATTCAACTTTTACAAATTAAAAAATGATTTTACTTATTATAAAAGAACGACTAAGAAACAATGAAAAAATATTTGTGTTACCCTCAGAGCCTTTTCTCCGCGGAACTTTACAAATATTACACGATCATGAATACCTAAATAAATTGCAGTAGTTGATTTAATTTTGTACATATCATGGATTAATAAATTTTAATAAAGTAACTGGGTTTTAAGCACTTTTAAACAATTTAAATACAAATATTTACTGTTAAGCCATGAAATTTTGAATTGAAATGAATAAAATTAATTATATCGAATCAGTTATTCAAATAACACTATTAAATGTGTAAGATTAAAATTAAAATAATATGCAACTTTCCTTTTCCAATCTCGGAATTTATAGAACTTCAAAAGTTATGAGTTATTTATGATTTTATGTTGTGTTCGTGCCTTTACCCGGTTTACCGAGTTCTGCCACTCCCTTTAGGGTCAATTTGTATTTCGAATTTCCAATAGAATAGGTTCGACTTAGCCCTTTATTAGTCGCCATAAACGATTCACCTGTATATACTACGGGTGAACCTATAGTTAAATTATCAGTTTTTACCCAATTTCCAAACCCCTTTCTTTAATATAAAGCTTTGACCATTTCAGTTGTTCTTTTCCAGATATATTCTGAGGGATTTAAAGTATACTATGTGAAAATTTCACTGCAGACAAACTTTACCAAAGCGTGCAAAGCGTTTACCAAAGTCTGCAAATATTGAAATTTTGGTAGACTTCTCTTTGTACAATTATTACATAATATTTCTGAAATGTGAAAAGTTGACTAAATCCATATTGAAATCTTGGAGAACAAATAACTCCAACATTGAATAAATTGGTTTATAACTTCTTATGAAAAATTGAACTTCAAAAAAAAGTTCTGTTTTTACATGTTAAACTCCATAGGAGGAACAATTGCGTTTAGTGAGCTGCAAAATTACTCTACAAAAAAACAAAAAAAAGGCATATTCTGATTTTGCCTATGCTATAAGAATTTTCAGTCGCCCGTAAACATTTAAACAGTCGTTTTTTTTGGTCCACTCTAATGAAATGTATTAAATTCTTAAAAATAAAGAATCTGTACATGTTTCCGTTCTTGTATCCCGCGTATCCTGTCTGACCCCTATTTGTAAGCACACTTGCATACGCTTTCTGATTGTTTTTAACCAAGAATAAAATAGATTATTTTAGTATAGTCTCCTTCGATGAGCAGAGCACATCGTTGAAATAATACGTGATATTTTCTTTGTTCTAAAAGTTCTATCTAAATACGTATTATAAAAGCTATACAAATTTTTATAATATAAATGCAGTGAAGGTTTTCATTTAAGAAATGAAATATAACTTGTAGAATGGTTAGATTAATCAGTAACTTTAATTAAAATTATTTTTGGAGTGAAAGTGAAATCTCTTGAATTTTTATTATTTTTATTATTATTATTATTATATCATTAAGCCGTTTCCCTTTCGGGGTAGGCGTGAATTGCTCGGTTGGAAAGTAGTGTCAATAAAGTAGACAACAGTACCACTCTGATACAAAATTCAGCGTTTCCCTTAACATGTACTAGGTGGCGTTGCAAAACGGGCAATCGGGTGTGGCACGACTCAGGGCCATGAAATTAGCCCTACGCGGGCCAGATCATGCCAGCCCGATCGAGGCCAGGTGGGTAATGGGGAAAATATATGGCGAATTCTGCGAGGGTTTGTCTAATGTCCACGTTTTGAGACCCTCTGAAACCGAACAACAGATTTTTACGGATGTGACTCTGTGTGTATGTACGTGTGTCTGTCAGTGCGTATGCATTTGTGTCTGCTGCTGTATGTATGTATTCCTGTATGTATGTCTGTATGTATTCATGTCTGTATGTATGTCTGTCTGTGAGCATGATAACTTTTGAAAAAATTAATCTATTAGATTGGCCTTTGCTAAACATTTTCAGAATTTTTTAGACCATTGTTTCCTAAATTTTAAAATTCTATGTACGGCTCTTTGCAGTACTTAGAAATTCAAACAATTTATCCTTACGACTTTCTTGGATAAAACAAAAACTGTCAGAGTTATAGCATTTGGAAAATTCAAACATATAATCAAAAATTAAAGTTTTAAGCCAAGCAACGCACGAAATCAAAAAAAGTAAGACAAAGAAAAAAGCTGCTCTTTGAAAGCCATGCAAGATTATCATAACAATTTTTTGAATTTTTTCGAAAAATAAAATTTTGATCACACAAAAAATAATGAATAATTAACATGTTCAATGTACGGTCAAACTATGCATGATATGAAAAACGATAATAAAATAAAAATTATGCACCAGATAGAGCTACCAATTTTTTATTAATTACTTTTTGATAGAACCTGTAGTTTTTGTTTTAGTCATGAAAAACAACATTAGAAATAAAAAAATTAAATTTTTGGTCAAACGCTACAAGCTAAAAAAAAAAAATAAATAGACAAAACTTGTTCGCCCAAAAAAGAGCTGCAAACTTGTTCTGAATAATTTTTTTACAGGTAGCGTAGTTTTTGTTTTGATCGTCAAAATAACATTAAAAATAACAAAATAAATTTTGTTTAAAAACGACCCAAGTTACGATAAAAAATCATTTGATAAAAGTGTTTTATGCAAAAAAGACCTACCAATTTGTCATTAATCATTTTTAGATAGGATGAGTAGATTTTCTTTGAATCCTAAAAAAATAGATTGAAAATGAAAAATAAATTTGTTTGGAAACATGACACAAGAGACTGAGATGATAAGGGTACTGGGACCTACATGGTCCAGCAAGTGTCCGGTCCGGACCCGAACCCTTAAGAATTTAAAAGGTTCGGATCCGCTCAGTGATGTTCGCACATGTGCATGTGCACTCTGCCGCCGGGCCAATATGAAACTTTATGCCCGCTACATGAACCATTTATGAAATTTACGCCCGCTACACACACACTGCACCACGCAAGTGAGAATATGAAGGAAATAATCTTAATCTTTAAAAAAATTGTATCGATGGACCCCACAGTCTTCCTTCTGTAAAGCAGGCTATTTCTTCCTTTCACTTATAATTTAAAATTGTCCAGTACACCAAACATCCTCTATCTGCCTCACATGCTTGTTGTCAAGCAGGGTAGGATAAAAAGTATCGTGTGTATCGAGGGCGTGAAGAAGGCTATTTAGACGAGTGTGAATAGCCTTCTTTACGCCCTCCATACACAATGTACTATTGTGAAATATACAAATTAATTGGTCCCCAATGAGGGAGAAGAAAAAAGAGAAGAAAGAAGAAAACAAATTTAGGGTCAAAATTTCAAAATCTGACTCCTTTAAAAATTTAATTAATTTGGTAGATTTACATGAAAGTTAGTAGGAGAGGATTTTTTGGGACAAAGAACACCAGTACGAGGTCAAAATTCAAAAATTTGACTCAAATTTTGAAATTTTAATTGTTTTTATTAATTTGGTAGATTTTCATGAACGTCAGTACGAGGATGTTACGAACGAGCATAATTGAACAAACATCCTTTATCCGATTCTTCTACTCCGCTACAAAGTAGAGAAATTATTTTGCTCCTCGTTGTGCTACCTCGACGACTTTTGCGTCTACGATGAATCAGGGAAAGGATACGAATTCACGTTTTTGAAGGAAAAGGAAAGAAGGAAAGGTCAGATTTATTCTAGAAATAAGCAGACTAACCGACTGGGCCTTTGGAATGTCTCGAGGTTGATTTTGATTGTCGACTTAATTTCTAATTTTTCTTCTGAATTCTACCTTTAAAGTTACTTAAAATTTTAAAGTGATTATTAAGTTGAAATCTCTCGCGTCAGAAAATAGTGGACCAACCAACTGGACCTTTGGAATGCTTGAAGTTGATTTGTCTAATTTTACTTTTCAATTCTGTTTTAATAATTTTTGGGTTTACGTCGGACCCGGCATCCGGACAGAACGAAGCAAAAAGAAGTAACCGCGAAACGAGTCAGTGTAGGCTAAACTGACGAACCGTCTAAGTTGTCTCTGCGACAATTAGATGCTTACAAAGCAAGGTTACCCAAGTGTCCGCCTCCGATTTGATTCGTTCTGAAGTATGTGTTAGAGCACTGAAGAATAAGGTACACGAATTTTCTTATACGTGCCAGAATTCATATTTAGGGGATGAAATCACCCTTCAAAGTTTTCGAATAATTACTTTAGAAATATACTTTCCAGAGAAATTAATCATTAGGAGGCAGTTTACTTGTAAAGGAATGGTTATCTTGAAAATTCTTGTAGACTCTGAGGAAGTCCAGTTCGATCTCGTGAGACATGTGTCTTAACTTTATTAAGTCTGACTTCGTTGAACATTGATATGGTTCGTTCTGAGAAAAATGTTGATTCCGAAACAAACAAAAAAATTAATAAGTGAAACGATTATTGAGTATTATTTTGAAGTGTATCCGAAGTAACTCATTAAAGATTAAGAAGAGAATAGGATACCAGTAAATAAGACGAATGGCTCGAAGGAAAATTATTTTATTTTATTTTATTTAGGATTGAAATGAACACAGGATTCTGATTTAAATCAATAATGAAATAATATTATTGATAATGTAAATTTTTAAGACAGTGATTAGTCGTCAGAAAATAAGGAGATAAAATATATCTTAGTTAAAGAATTTTAAAGAAAGATTATATATATTCTGGTCCAGAAAATTCAAAACTTGAAATTTAAAAATAAATAACAGATATTTATCTTGTTTCAAGTTTCTTTCCTTTGTTCGAGTGAACAATGGAGTCCCTCGAAACAATGGAAACGAAAATTCTCACAATAAATGACGAATTGCGTTCCCCAACAATTTCTTAGGTGAATCTTTATTCTTTATTACAAAAGAAAACGGGCGATGCCAATTATGATTAAAATCTAGAATAAACTTGATTTGTCTCTAGAGTCTAGAATTCAGTCAAAAGGAAACGATAGTTAAAAGAAAAACTAACCTTAGAAAAAGATAAATATTCAGAAAACAGGTATATTAAAAGGAAATATACCCTTTTTCTTGAAGACCAAAGAGTGTAAAGTCTAGGACTTACACTATTTAAGTAAGCTATAAGAGGTAAAAGTAATGATGAAATTAGGAGGATATATATATATATATCACATACTTAGAGCATACATTCTTTCAGACAGATGTAGAATACAGAATCAAATTAGGGTAAATTGTTTAGTTCAAATATGCCAGAATGAAAATTTCAGCAATTCTGATTGAAAGAGATTTTGATCTTAAATAGGGGATCTTATGCTTAGACATACAGATAAATTAAAAGTTGATTAATGAGAGTTTTACGTAAACTTTTCCCAGACAAGGTCAATCAGAAACAGGTTGTTCTAATGGTTGTACTGATAGTGCAACTATAACTCCTCTGATGTGAGCGGCCTTTAGGGACTCCGTCAACGGCGCGGTCAGCTCTCCTGGTGAAGCGACAACCAAGCTGTGGGTAAATCGGTATAACTATTCCGATGGCTCTGAATTGAAAGACTCTGAACCAACACCAGTTTCTGACCTTTGTCAAGATTTGGCAACGCAATCGTCCTTGACTTCGGACAAGCCACATTTTAGTTCTGCATGGCCTCCAATACCGGGAACTCCGGGAACCAAATCTTCACTCTGTCAAGTGATGAATTAGATCATAATAGACAAAGAGAAAGGATTTGTATGTCTTACACGAGAGAAGGGCATATTGCTCACCTAATCTCTACAGATGGATGCAGAACATCAGAGATTAATGACACTCTTGAAGAAAAGGGACTGTTGAGAATCGACGATATCCGTAGGGAGAATCCTTAACCTGGAAAGACTGTAATTTTTAATCGAAATGGATGATAGGTCTTTAGTTTAATCAAGAAAAATAAAGGCGAAGACAAGACTTCTATGAATCACGTCTCCTCAGATATTCTTGCACTTAGAAAAGCTATGGAAATCGTACAACAGGGCTCACCAAAAGGCAGTCAGTGACTGCAAATACTGACAGTGTCAGTCGCGAGACTAGGTCAAACAGGCCCGACAACAGGCCCTCATCAATCTTGTCATTTGACTGGTCCCTAATCATCCACGGTAAATTACAGTTTTAAATTAAAAAAATGAAATGTATTGGGAATTCAAGTAGAAAAAAATCAGACCCCTCGGTGTGACAATGAGCCGCAACGAGCCGTGACCGTAACCCTTTCCAGGATTCCTGGAAACCGAAAAAAAGGGCAGAAAAAATTGGTGGCAGTCATGCACTTGTCGTGTCAGTCAGCACCTGCTGAAAGTGGTGAGCCCTGCCGTACAAGTTAAGAGTGTAGCAATTTCTAAAATAAGAAATGATCTTGATGATACTTCCTGGAATTTAGTAGAAGAAAAGATCTTAGAGAGTTACGGAATTAATCAAATTTGAGATCGGACTAATTTAAATTGGTTTTAACCCATTAGCTGGGTAGTTAAGTTTCAATTGGGTCTATTTTGTGACCAATTTGTCAACAGATCTGCTTTCATCTAAAAAATTCCAGATTAGATTTAAATCTGTTACCAAATTTACCAGATTTTTATCACTATTTTGGCGATTGATTATTCAATTGAATTGGTCTTGTCTTAAATTGATTCGGAATAATTTTTCAACTAGGCTATTTTGAATAGGGAAATTTGAACGACGAATCAAAAGGAAATTATATATATATATATATGTATATATATATGTCTAATTGAAAAATAAGGTTAACAACCACCGCAGGGTCCCACTGGGAGCAACTGCCATCAAAAAAATGACACCGGCTCCCAATAAGACCGCCGTAAATCACACTCATGGTCACGTCTCTCAACCGTGAGATGGGTGGTCACAGGATACGACGAAATCACTACGACAGGCCGGCGAAACCTTCGTGTGTTTTGAGGACACGAAGCGACCCAAGGATGACAGCTTTCTGCATCCATCTCATTGGCCTGTAATTCTCTGGGTTGGACAAGTCGCCTTTTTTCGGTAGGAGTATAGTGCGTCCTAACACCAGCCACTGGGGAATGGGCGTCTCCGACTTTAAATATGAGGTGAATATGCGGGCCAAATGTTAGTGTGTATTATCCGTCCAAAAAGTTTAGGCAGCGCGATTTTTGTGCAGATTTTCATGAAAATCTCAGTCATGCATGTTGCATGTTGCATGTTGCAGGTGAAGGTTTTGCCAATACTGATACCTAGTTTCAAATTTTTCAGATGATTAGCGATTATGTCCGGGCGATTGAAAGGTGAAAAATCATAATAATCCTATGATCATTTCAGAATATCTTTGAATGGCTGTGAGTCACAGAAATGATTCGTGAAGCAAATTACACATTTTTGGATTCTGACAATGTTGTGCGTATTACCAATTAGCAAAAAGTTGCACTTTAATATTAAAAAAATTATTTTCTTCTTGGAAAAATACAAAAGGCTTAACAATAATAATTTGCATCAAGAATCATTTCTGTACGTTCCTTAGTTCCGGAGATGACACTTCCTCACTCTTTTGTCAATAACTTATCAAAAAATAATTATTTCGGACTCTAAATATCACCACTGGGCACAGAAGAAATCAACGAACCCCATATATTTTGGGCAGATTTTTCACAATTTTTTTCAGTGACTCACAGCCATTCAAAGTTTAGTATTCTGAAATGATCATAGGATTATTATGATTTTTCACCTTTCAATCGCCCGCAAATAATCCCTAATCATCTGAAAAATTTGAAACTTGGTATCAGTATTAGCAAAACCTTCACCTGCAACATGCATGTTATCTCATATTTTTAGAATTTTTTTTGACTGAGATTTTCATGAAAATCTGCACAAAAATCGAGCTGCCTAAATAGGCATGTGACGTAATACTTGAACGGCCCCTAAATCTCCTAGCGCAATTTTTTTCTCATGAACTTCTACAGGTTAAATTAAACTCGAGAAAAAACTGAATTTTCAAAGCGACAACAAAATCGCCAAGGTGAAAGCTTTGACCGAAACTTTGTAGTTGTGGTTTCAAAAGTTATGGAAGAAGTTATAAAATGTTCAATTTCATCAGAGGTCATGACGTAAAGAAGCAAGAAAGTTGTAAGACATAAAAGTTAGCAATTTTTGTCTTAAAAATAATGTTTCAAAAGAATCTTTTTTTCGGAGTATCAATGGCTCTTGAAAAACCCAGGTGGAAATCGTAGTAGCACCCCAATTCTGGCGAACACCCTAATGAAAATAATGCTTTTTACTGGCTCACTACTGGCCACCAATGGGTCCGATGCTAAAATATCACCGATACTGGTTCAGTTCAGTTTACACTGTGTACACTTAGATACAGGTTCATTGTACACAGAACTATATTTTACTGGCAAACTGATGGTCGACAACTTGCGCGGTACAGTTAATGGTACTAAAAAACAGTACCTGGCCATTTGTCGGCTAGTAGTGTTCCAGTACAAAACCTAATCATCATTGGGAGTTTTTTCAGTACTGGTACAGCACGTACCGTGAATATTTTTGGTGCAGTACAGTGCCAGTACTAAATCCCCATCTAGGAAACAAGCATCGCCATTTTAAACCCTGGGAGACAGGCTCGATAAACGCACAATTCTTGCTAATAGGGACATGGTGTGAGCAGATGAAAGGAGTAGTTGCAAAGTGTGAGTGCAAGAACGAAGGAGAAGGTAGGAACGGAGGAGGCATAAACGTTGGAACCAACAAATACAGAAAACGTAATTCACATTCCCACGGAAGCGCAAAGTGTGCTCGGATTGGTCGCTCAACCGTATGTAACGACCCTCTCTTTCGGTCTGTGGGCGAGTCGAATATTCTTATTCTTAATTTGTCCATCACGTAACGCTCAACGCCCTTTCTTGTGGCTCATGGCGCCCCATCGCATCGTCCAATGCACGAGCATAGCTGGCACGCACCTTCAACAAATACTCAACATGGCCGCCGTAATTATTTCTCCCTTACTTTTTTCTCCCTTGAATCTTTATGAATATAACGACTTTTCATTAAAATTCATTGACGTTAAGATCACTACCTTTCTCGCTGGCTTATGATGGTATCTTGTTTTCACCGTGGACTACGAAACCGTTGATTTAGAGTAATAAACAAGGCAGTGTCTACACATACCGAAAAAATCTGGCTATTTATATCGAAATTTCGGTACATGTAGCCACTACCAATAAAAAAGCGTGTCAGTTAATCATTTCTATTTTGATCAGTGTCGCGAATAAAGCGCAAGTTTTTACTACCGGACCGTGTTGTGGTGATTTTCCTAATAGAGCGGCTCTGATAACTTTATGTTGTATCGTTGCCTTCTTCGGGATGAATCTGATCACCAATCATTCATCGTATGTGCGGTTTCTCAGGATATGTATATAATTGAATTAGCAAACCTACAATACTAACTACAGTAATTGAAGTAAGTGGGATTACCAATAATTTCATATATGAGTGAATTTGAAATTGTTGTTTGTGAGTCTATTCTTAATGTTTATGTTGCCTACACTGTTAAAAATTTCTGTTGGTATTGGCATGGTACCTCACATGCATTGGAATTTTACAATACAAGTCCAGTAACCAATAAAACTTATGTATCATATTTACAGCTGGATAAACCTGTTGAACCGAAATAATAAAAAAAATGTAAATCATTTCTCAGGACGTTTTGAATGTTCAATCTACAAACTGTTCAACTTCCTTGTCAGATCTTGAACATCTGATTTTGTCGTCCAAATCTTCCAAAAATGATGGCAAATTCCTGTCGGCAGATATCAAAGTCAACCGCTAAGCAATTTAATATTAAAAATATAAATGAAATTATGTCGGACGGGTGTTACATAGTTGTGGAATGTCTAAACAATCTATTCTCCATAAAAACAAAACTTGCTGATCCTATACCTAACGTTTCTTCATTAATATCAACATAAAGATTTAACTTCATCTCTGAAGTATGATGTCGCTGTGCAAATCTTGAGAATTTTCAACGTATTAGAAAATTGTTACAATAAGTACTAATTATATAAATTATAATATTCTCCATTCAGTTACTCTAATTAGTAAGCCACCACATGGAGCGAAACCAATTCCACAGCCTTCTACGCTCTAGCCGCAAGTTTTCCAATCATACGGAAAAAAGGCATCCACAGTTCCCCCTACTTGGTCTAGGGAGACTGAAAAATGGAAAGAATTTTGAAAAGTTCTTAAAATTTATTTATCATCACGTGTTTTTCTATTATAAAAACAGTTCAATGAAAAACGCATTGAAATTCCAAAAGTTCATACATGCCAATAGAAATTAGAAATTGTTTCAAAATTTTTATTTTGAGATTCATGTCTTTCCAAATAATATTCAACTTAGAAATTCACAAATTAAATATACCTCGACTCCAAGAATTAAGAAGCTTTAGAAAAATGTTTTCCAAATCTTAAAATTTCGAACATAACTTATATTTTCAATTTGAGGCAAGCTTCTACAGTTCAGATACTTTGTAAACTTCACTTCCCCAAACTCTAAATTATTTTTTGCTTATGGAGATTTCTGTAAAGTGTACTTTCTGAATTTTTCTTCTCTGCAAATTTAAAACTATAAAAGTAATGTAGACAAATCTTTATTTGCGACCAAAAATAGAAAAATATCTGTGCCTTGACCCCTTCATTTTCGTGTTAAATGCAATAGATACTTTTCTGATAGTTAAGGAATGAAAACGAAGTACCTCGTCGACCCGAAATTCGGAATGAGCAATCAAATAATCTTCATAAGTTTGGTCGGTCGTCCTGATTTTTCGAGGTGTCTATTCATCCATCAAAAACCACTTAATACCCATATTCTGTAAAATGAATAATTTTGTCAATAATATCATAAATGTCTACCTTTGCTTAAAATGATCGGTTTCCAATTTTCATTTTTTCTAGTTTCTAAAAAGTTTTCTATGCCACGTGTAAGAAATGGTATATAATAGATTTGTTTTGCACACAACATTCTAGAAAAAAATACATTTATTATGACAAATCGATATTTTCTTACCTAATTATAGCAATTGCTCTAACGGAATGAAAAAAATTATTGTAAAACGTCCAGTATGTCTTTGAAGGTCACTTTTATTCTAGAAATTTATTGATAATCAATCTTCCTATGCTACAAACTGATCAATACTGAAAACTTAGGTTTATATATCAAAGCTTATCATCCAATGAGCGCATTTCTATTTTGCATCAATAGTGAAATTAGGAAATTGTAAATAATCGTGCATATTAAATTATGAAAGAATTAATCAGTAGGTTATATTAGGGTTGTTCAAAAATGCTTTACAAATTTTGCTTGATGCTGAAGAGCAACGGTCCCGCCATTTTGTGAGATTTCCTAAAATATAAATTCCGTATTTTCCTATTTACTTAACTGAACTTTATTATTGTTTGTAATAATATGTTGTTAAAACTATTTTTTTAGTAAGTTATGGATGGTCAGTAGTTTAGATTGATAAATACGATTGTAGGTTGATGCGTGTTGCCTCAAATTCGTTTCAAAGAGTTGTGTTCAACGAAACGAAATCAATCTGAAAACAATAGAATATTCGAAACAATAATTAGTGTATAGGTTCCGAAATGAGAAATACTGAATATTTAGGTATTTTTACGATTTCCAGAGGAAAAAACTTGTTTCACTGAATGAAAATTGTTTAAGTAATTACAAAATGTCCTAAATAACAAAATATTACTCTCAATATTTATTAACTATGTCAGTACTTCTAGTAAATACTAACTTCTCACGACGTTTTAAAAACAAAATTATGCAAATATTGATTGTTTTAAAAATTTAAAATATTTCAAACAAAAATATAACTCTTACAATTCACGCACTCTAGCAATTAGCCCGGAAAGTAATCACTTTTCACGATTTACATTTAAAGAATTGTGTGCATTGTTGCTAATATTTCAACATTTAAATATTTCATTATATCTTGATAACTAATTCAACTAGCGCCAAACCTTAATTTAATCATTTAAGTGTCATTATAATTAATTTGTCTAACGAATGAAAGAGTAAAATGTGACTGTAACTTATATAGTTCACACCTAAATTTGACCACTTCATTTACTAATTTAATTATTAATAGTTAATTTTATTATCAAAGAAATTATTCAAATTTTATTGTCATTTATGACAGTAAAATGCCTGACGGACATTCAATAATACACATAGTATATTTTATTTTCATTGACTTAATTGGTGATTAAATTCATACAATATCACTCAATTAACTGATGTGAGAAAGTTTGTATGCCAAAAGCTGTTGAAAAGTGCATTTAAATGACTTTACTTAAAGAAAGTAAACTATGGAAACTATGTCTTCTATTGGAATAGAATTTTTGAAATTATACCGAACAGTTCCCTAATTTTGGAGGCTTCAGGAGACTAAAAATGGAGAGGATCTTGTAAATCTGGAGGAAGGTTGTAATTGAAGGATGATCGTTGCTCCCTCCTGCTAATCGTATGGTGCCAAAAAAAAACCTCTAAATCAATGAATAAAAAATAGTAGTTAGAATAGAAACTTTCATACTTTTATTCAGAAAATAGAGCGGAAGCTGTAAAAGGAAGTAAAAGCGGTAAAAGCTGCAGTGTAGAAGAGCGCTGAAATAGAGATGCATAAAAAAACTGAAAAAAACTACAACCTAAAACTATGAGTTATATCCAATTTAATTGTAAATATTTTTGTAGCTGTACTAATAATGGCTGTGTATTTTTAATTCATGCAATTCAAACAATGGGTTTCGGTGCGAAATAATTCAGATTATAAACACGTATTAATTAGTTGGCACTGAATGAAGTAGTTTTTATGCGATAAATTTATAAATTCACAACTATTACTAGTAAAGACTAAGATACCTCCTTGGCCTTGACCTCCTTGGCCGAAGTGAGTGTCATCCTTAATCCTTCAGCAGTATTTGTGGTCAGAAATTCATCCGTACTTATGTCTCCAGCTTTCACTCAGTCTTCCCAATCATCCAACTATTGAATTGAATCTTCGAGGACCTAATTACGTAAATTGAGTAATTTTAATTGGTTACAAAAAATAACAATATTAATAAAATACGAACTTTCAAATCTTCATAGTCAAGCATTAAACCTTGATCCATTGAAATTCGGTTTAAGGCATCAGAAAGGGAATTTATTATTTTGCAAAATTTTGCTGTGGAGTCACAATCTTCAAGATCTTTCTCGGTCAAAAATCAAATTTCAGGGTACAAGTTTAATGAAATCATGTGAAAAAAATAGTTAAAATAGTTCTGCACCTGGACAGCTAAGGACACCCTCATTATCAATAAATTGTGAGGATGCAGGTGATCTTCAGTCACTTTAGGACATTTTCTGTTTCCTCCATGTAAATGATTATCGTGCTTTTGGACTAGAGTGACATAAGCCCATCGAATTGGGGATTCATCTGGATGAACCTATAGCAATATTAATCAAATTTAGATTTTGTGAAATTGAGTAAATTTAAACAAATTTTCAAACATACTCTCAACATTCCTTTGCCGAACAATCTGTTGCGCACTGTTTTTCTGAGGTGCGGCGTATCCGAAAAAGGAAAACCTTTCTATCTGGTTGAGTGGGGTGACAAAAAGAGTTCTTGCAATTTTCCTTTTTTCCAGTGCAACCCATTTCGGTCCAGAATTTCCGATTCGGGCTAGCATCATCAAAAACGACTCCATGGATTCTCGGCCCAGCTTGCTCTAGCATGACAATGGCCTCGATTAACAGTTTTGCTAGAGTGAGTCCGTCTGTTGGACCTTTTGAAGCAAACACTGCAAACGGTTGGACGAAATCTGCAGCTAATGGCTGATAAAAAATACCAATGCATGGTCAGCCTACTCGTTCAAGTTGGTATTTCGGGCTTCATCTCCAAAGTTTTGTAGCCCTTCATACTGCATAGTGGTTGAATCGAGAATCAAACCTTGTCTCGTTCCAACTTCGTCGACGGCTATCAGCCCATCTCGTGCAATATCTGGCAGACTTTGTAGATGTGTGGACAAGACTTTGAAAAAATGTGGATCAAATCCACAAGGAGCCTTGATTAATGACAAGGACCTTCATATCTACATGTTTTTGGGGTCGCTGAATCCGAATCCGGGGTCAAAATACCCAAGTTAGCTCGTATTTTCCAAAAAACGCAAAAATAGACGTAGAATCGACGAAAACAGCTATTTTTCTTGTATATTTTTACAAAAAACAAAGTATTTTCATGCCCGGTGGACTAAACAAGCATACCTATATGTTTTTGGGGTTGCTGTTTCCGAATTCGGGGTCCAAATATCCAAGTTAGCTCGTATTCTTCCAAAAAAACGCAAAAATAGACGTACACTTGACGGAAACAGCGATTTTTCTTGTATATTTTCAAAAAAACAAAGTATTTTCATGCCCGGTGGACTAAACAAGCATACCTATATGTTTCTGTGGTGGCTGTTTCCAAATACGGGGTCCAAATATCCAAGTTAGCTCGTATTTAAAAAAAAAAAACGCAAAAATTGACGTAAAATCGCCGAAAACAGCGATTTTTCTTGTATACCTTTACAAAAATTAAAGTACTTTCATGCCCAGTGGACTTAACCAGCATATCTGTATGTTTTTGGGGTCGCTGTATTCGAATCCGGGATCCAAACATCCAAGTAAGCTCGTATTTTTCCTCAAAAAAAAAGCAAAAATAGACGTAGAATCGACGAAAACACCGATTTTTCTTGTATATTTTTACAAAAAACAAAGTAATTTCATGTCTGAAGAAATTAACCAGCATATCTATATGTTCTGGAAGTCGCTGTACCCTAATCCGGGGTCCAAATATCCAAATTAGATCGTATTTTTCCTTAAAAAAACGCGAAAATAGACGTAAATCGACGAAAACAGCGATTTTTCTTGTATATTTTTACGAAAAACAAAGTATTTGCATGCCGGTTGGACTTAACCAGCATATCTATATGTTTTCGGGTTCGCTGTATCCGAATTCGGGGTCCAAATATCCAAGTTAGCTCGTATTTAAAAAAAAAACGCAAAAATAGACGTAAAATCGACGAAAACAGCGATTTTTCTTGTATATCACAATGTAAATAATATTCCCAAGCGCCATAGATTTGTAAATTTTTATAAATTTTTATTTTATATCGCTAAGAAAATCTATTTTCAAAATAAATTTGTAAAGCTCTATCAATGATCTTGAATGTTTTCATGGTGATTTAGAAACTTTTTCATGTTAAAAATGTAGAGTGTATCTGTAAAAAATGTAAAAGTTATCATAAATGAAAAAAGAACAATACCCTTTATCTATTAATTGCTCAAGTTTTCCTAATTGTTTAGTTACCAAAAAGATGAATTTTCAACCGAAGACGAAATAATAAAATTTTAATTTAAAAAAAAAAATCATCCAAAAAATTAAACGAATTTTCAATAAAATAGTTAGATTTTCAATCAAAAAGTTGAATTTTCAACCAAAAATATGAATTTTCGAACAAGAAGATTAATTTCTTTCTGAAAATACGGGTTTTCAATAAAAAAACATGAATTTTCAACGAAACAGTTGACTTTTCAACTAAAAAAGAAAATTTTTCAACCAAATAGTTGAATTTTTAAATAAAAAAGATAAATTTTTCTACCAACAATAGAAAGTTAAATTTTCAGTAAAAATAATTGATTTTAAACCAAACTGATAATTTTTCAACTAAAATTATGAATCTTTAACTGGAATAGTTAAATTTTCAATAAAAAGATGAATTTTTGACTAAAATTTTGAATTTTAAACGAAGAAGATTAACTTCTATCAAAACAGATTAACTTTCATAAAAATACACGGATTTTCAACTAAAAATAATAAATATTTAACCAAAAAAAAAGTATTTTTGAAAGTAATTGTTACATTGTAAAACAAAGTGATGCATTTTCAACAAAAATAATGAATCTTTATCTGGAATAGATAAATTTTAAACCAAAGTTTGAAAAAATGTTTCACAACAAAAATTTCAACCAAATAGTTAAAGTTTTAACTGGAATAGTAAAATTGTCATTAAAGAAAATGAATTTGCAGCTGATCAAAAAACGAATGTTCAATAAAATATCTTATTTTGCAACCAAGGAAATGAATTTTTCAATTAAAATGATGAATCTTCAACCAAAAAAAAAAATTAATTTTTAAGACAAATTTTAGCGTTAAACCAAGTAATTAAATTTTTATTCCAAAAAAAGATGAATTCTGAACAAAAAATGTAGTATTTGATATTTCAACCAAAAAATATTTTAATATTTAATCAAAAACAATTAAATTTGTGAAAAAATGAATTTTCAATGTGGGTTGACTTTTTAACTAATAAAGATTTTTCAGTCAAGAGAGAGATAAAATGGCCAACAAATTGTTGAATTTTGAAGCAAGAAGATGGATTTTCAACAAAGAAGAATAATTTTCTATCAAAAAGAACGAATTTTCAACAAAATACATGAATTTTCAACCAAAAACGATCAATTTTTAACCGAAAATATAACAGTTAAATTTTAAGTTAAAACAATTAATTTCAAACGCAAAAAAAAAACGAATTTTTATCAAAATAGTTTACAACAGTAATATGAAGTTACTCTCTCATAAAGCACGCTTTAAAAAAAATTCCCTGACATTTCCAGGTTTTTCCAGGTGTATCAAAATTCCCTGACAATTCCAGGTTTTACGGGTAGGGCTATAAGTGAACAAAAATTATATGATGTCTTAGTGTGAAGACGTTTTTTATTTCTTAAAATTTTAATTCTTGACCCACAAAATTAACAATCTTTTTCGAAATGTCGAAAAACATGCGCGCGCGTAGCGCACTTTTGCTCCTTTTTTTAATTTATTTCCTTATATCAAAAAGCGCATGGCTACATTTTCGATTATTTCTCGAACCATCTCGAAATAACTCGAAACAATTTGTAACTATTGTTCTTCGGAAACTCGCATTTATGATTGGTTGGAGCTGTCGTTCTTTTTTCCAGTTTAAAATAAAAATTCTGTAAATTTCAGGTTTATAAGAAATTTAAGGTTATTTCAATAAAATAATCAATCTAACAAAGTTGTTTAGCACTTTGATATACAAGGTGTAATGTGTCGATCTTTGAAGGTTTCAAAAATAAAGAAACTCTTTAAGAATTTTAAAATTTTGTAAGATAATAAAAAAAATTTTCTTAAAATTCCTTGGAAAATTTAAATTGATTTTTTATTTGAAAAAATTAATTTTAGGAGAAAACTGACTAAGGTTTCAAAACATTTTAATTTTCAATTAGTTCTTAAAATTTCGAAAAATAATAGTGGCGATTTTAAAGCCAAATTTTTCAATTAGCAAGATTACAAAGTTTTATAAAAAAAATCTATCGAGTTTAAGAGACAGTTAGGAGTTTTAAAAAGATTCAAAATTAATTCAAAATTTGAAAACATTTCAAGAAAGTTAGAAAAAACGTACATTTTAAAATATTTGTAAATAAAAATATTGAAGCTTCTTAAAGATTTTGAAAGTTTTCACGATAATAAAAAAAAATCTTAAAATTCCTTGGGAAATGTAATCTGATTTTTCATTTTGAAAAATAGATTTTACGAGAAAATTCACAAAGTTTTTAAAACTTCTCAAATTATTTCCTAAAATTTGGAAAAATAATGTGGAAGATTTTAAAGCAAAAAATTTCAATAAGCAACATTACAAAGCTTTATAGAAAAATCGAGTAAGTTTAAGAGATATTTGGATGTTTTAAACAAAAATTTAATCAATTAAGAAATTTAAAAGATTTTTATAAAGTTAAAAAATTCCAGAAATTCCAGAAGCCCGAAAACCACCCAAACCCCTTCCAATCAACGCCCCCTCAAAAAACCTCAAATTTCCCCATCAAAATTACCCACCCAAAAAAAAATCCCACTCTTTTTCTTCCAACTTTTACACCCAATTTCCAAAATTACCTCAGATTCCAAAAGACAAATTTTCTATAAAACAATTTAATTTTCAACCAAATATTCCATTTTCAAGAAGAAAAAAATGAATTTTATACAAAAAAGTTTAATTATCGAACAAAAAAGTTAATTTCAACAAAAACAAAAAACTAATTTTCAACAAAATGTTCGACTTTCAACCAAAAAGATGAATTTTCAACCAGAGATGAGTTTTCAACTAAAATAGTGAATATTCAACGCAAAGATAATGTTTAAACAGAAAATATGAATTTTCAACAAAAAGTTGATTTTCGGCCCAAATATTTAAATTTTCAACAAAGCAGTTTAATTTTTAACTTAAAGAGATTAATTCTCAACGAAAAATATAATAGTTGATAATTTATCAACAAAAAAGATTTTAATTTTAAATAAAAAACAGTTTAGTTCCACAAAAACGACAAATTTTCTGAAAAACAGTTGAATTTTCAACCCGAAAATATCAATTTTGAACAAAAAAGTTATCTTTCAACCAAATCGTTGAATTTTCTAACAAATTGTTAAATTTTAAAGTAAAAAAAGAAACTGAATTATCTACAAAAAAAGTTTTTCAAACCGAAAGTCTGCATTTTCAACAAAAAATTTCATTAAAAAAAAAATTCAAACAGAGAAGAATTTCCAACTAAACTAGTGAACTTTCAACACTAAATTAATTTTTCGAGCAAGTGGTTCAACCTTCAACCAAGTAGTTGAATTTTCATCCAAAATATTTGAATTTGCAACTAAAAAGGTAATAATTAATATTTCAACCAAGTTTTTATTTATTTTAAATCAGAAATAGTTGAATTCATCCAAAAGAGACGAATTTTCAACTAGAAAACATAAATTTTGAACAAAAGAATTAATTTTCTACAAAATAGTTTATTTTTCAACCAAAGAGATGAATTTTCAACAAAAATGGTAAATTTTCAATTGGAATAGTTAAATTTGTAGTTAAAAAAATTAATTTCCAACAAAATAGTTATATTTTTAACCAAAGAGATGAATTTTCAACAAAAAAGGTAATAATTAATATTTCAATCAATTTTTTATTTATTTTAAATCAAAAATACTTGAATACACCCAAAAGAGATGAATTTTTAACTAAAAAATATAAATTTTGAACAAAAAAGTTAATTTTCCACAAAATAGTTTATTTTTCAACCAAAGAGATGAATTCTCAACAAAATAGTTAAACTTTTAACCAAAGAGGTGAATTTTCAACAAAAAAAGGTAATAATTAATATTTCAACCAATTTCTTGTTTATTTTAAATCAGAAATAGTTTAATTCGCATAAAAGAGATGAATTTTTAACTAGAAAATATAAATTTTGAACAAAGAAGTTAATTTTCAACAAAATAGTTCAACTTTCAACCAAAGAGATGAATTTTCTACTAAAGTAATGAATCTTGAATTGGAATAGTTAAATTTTTAGTTAAACAAATTAATTTCCAACAAAATAGTTATATTTTTAACGAAAGAGATGAATTTTTAACAAAAAAGGTCATAATTAATATTTCAACCTATTTTGTTATTTATTTTAAATAATAAATAGTTGAATTCACTCAAAAGAGACGAATTTCCAACTATAAAATACAAATTTTGAACAAAAAAGTTAATTTTCAACCAAAAAATATGAATTTTCAACCAAAAATTAATTTTCTGCCAAATTATTTGAATTTTCAACTAGAAAAGATGAATTCTTAACGGAAAATATATTATTTGATGATGCAAACAAATTTTTTCAATATTTTAAATCAAAAACAGTATAGTTACACGAAAAACGACGAATTTTCTGAAAAATAGTTGAATTTTCAACCAAATTGTTAAATTTTAAAATAAAAAAAAAGCGAATTATCTATAGAAAGTTTAATTTTCGACCAAGTAATTCAATTTTCAATAAAAAAGTTGAATTTTTAACAAAAAGTTTTTTTGTTGTTGTGAAGACACAACAATTTTTTCAAGGTTTAAATAAAAAACAGTGCAGTTTCACAAAAAACGACTTTTCTGAAAAACGGTTGAATTTTCAACCAAATTGTTGATTTTTTTTACAAAATTGTTAAATTTTCAAGAGAAAAAAAACGAGTTATTCATAAAAAAGTTTAATTTTCAAACCAAAAATGTGGATTTTCAACAAAAAAGTATTTAAAAAAATCAAACAGAGATCAATTTCCAACTAAAATAGTGAATTTTCAACATCAAACTAATTTTTTGAGAAAGTAGTTCATTTTTCAACCAAAAAATATGAATTTTCAATCAAGTAGTTCAATTTTGCAATTTAAACAGATTAATTTTGAACAAAAAAGTTAATTTTCAAACAAATTGTTGAATTTTCTACCAAATTGTTAAATTTTCAAGTAAAAAAAAAAACGAATTATCTACAAAAAAAATTAATTTCCAAACAAAAATGTACATTTTCAACAAAAGAGGCAATTAAAAACAAATCTCAATCAGAGATGAATTTCTAACTAAAATAGTGAGTTTTCAACATCAAACTAATTTTTTGAGAAAGTAGTTCATTTTTCAACCAAAAAATATGAATTTTCAATCAAGTAGTTATTTTTGGGTGGAAGATTCAATTTTTTTATAGATAATTCGTCTTTTTGGAATCAAAATTCAACAACTTGTTCGAAAGTTCATGTATTTTCTTGAAACTTCGTTTCTTTTTTCTTTCTTTTTTTGTTTAGAATGAATTTTTTTATCTAATGATTTAAATAGTCTATTTTTGGTTGAAAATTGACTTTTTTAGTTAAAAATTCAACTTTTTGATTGAATATTTATCTTTTTTAGTTAAAAATTCGTATTTTTTGGTAGAAAATCAACCTTCTGGGTTAAAAAGCGTATTTTTTGTTGAAAATTCAATTATTTTGTTGAAAGTGCAACTATTTTGTTAAATTCATCTTTTTCAGTCGAAAATTCATTTTTTGTTTGAAGATCCATCTCTTATTTGGTTGTAAAGTTAACTGTTTTGTTGAAAACTCGTTTCATTTTTGTTTAAAAATGAAATTTTTAAACTGAAGATTGAACGATTTCCATTTTGATTTAAAATTGATTTTTTTTTAGTTGAAAATTCATGTATTTTCTTAAAAATTCGTCTTCTTTGGTAGAAAATTAATCTTGTGGATTAAGAAAAAATATCTTTTTTAGTTGAAAATTGAACTATTTGGTTGAATGTGGAACTACTTTGTTAAAAATTCATTTTTTGTTTGAAGATTTATCTCTTTGGTTAAAAATTCATCTCCTTGGTTGAAAAGTTAAATATTTTGTTGAAAATCCGTCTTTTGTGTTCATACTTAATTTTTTTTAACTGAAAATATGACAAAGTTAATCTTCGGGGCTAAAAAAACATGTTTTTCGTTTAAAATTTAATTATTTTGTTGAAAATGCAACTAATTTTTTGAAAAGTTATATTTTTTATTCAAAAATGCTACTGCTTGGTTGAAAGTTGAACGGCTTTGTTAAAAATTCATTTTTTGTTTGAAGATTTATCTCTTTGGTTGCAAACTTAACTATTTTGTTGAAAATTCATTTAATTTTTAGTTGAAAATTTATCTTTCTTAGTTAAGAATTCATGTACTTTGTAAAAAACTCGTCTGGTTTGGTAGAATAATAGTCTTCAGGGTTAAAAAAATTGTTGAAAGTTAACATTTTTGTGGAGATCTATATTTTTTATTGAAAATCGAACTTTTTCTGGTGCAAAAGTCAACAAATTGGTTAAAAATTTTGAAATTTTATCATATATAAGTTGAAAATTCAACTGTTTACTATAAAGATCATTAAATTGGTTGGAAATTCAACCGCTTGCTTTAAAATTAACATATTGGTTAAAAATTCATATTTTCAGCTATCAAATTCGACTGTTATGTATAAAATTCGTTTTCTTTAGCTTGAAATTTCAATAATTTTGTTGAAATTGTTGTTATTTCTGGCTAAAAAATTGTTTTTGGGTGAAAGTTCAACTATTTTGTTCAATATTTTTGTCTTTTTGGTTCGAAAATTCATCTCTTTTGGTAGAAGTGTAATCTTTTTGAGTTAAAACGGCAACTATTTGGTTCACTCTAAATTTAAATCAGTTACAAATTTTATTAATATCAATTAGTAACGGATTCTAGCTATTCATTAACAAATTTTTTGGTTGAAAATTATATTATTTTGTTGAAAATTCGTCTTTTTGGTTTAAAAATTCATCTCTTTTGGTAGAAATTTATTTATTTTTTAGTTGAAAATGTAACTGTTTGATTTCTATAAGTTTGAAAGAGTAAATTTGTTCACTAATATCCATTAGTGACTGAATTCTAGCCATGAATCAGCTATTTTTTAATGATAAATCATTAAAAAATGTTAATTTATCAGTGAAAATAATTGATTCATAGCTAGAATTCGATCACCGATTGAAATTGGTAAAAATTTAAACTGATTCAAATCTTGAGATTTGCAAATTACTCGCTTTTGGTTGAAGATTCAACAATTTTGTTGAAATTTCGTCTTTATTTATTGAATTTCACTGTTTCTGATTTAAAATTAAACTGTTTTTGTTTGAATATCAACATTTATACATACACATTTATACATCCAGTTGAAAATGTAACTTTTCCATTAAACATTCGATTATTTTATTGAAAATTTCCTCTTTTTTTTGTAGAAAATTAATCTTCTTGCTTGAAAATTTATTTTTTGTGCTGAATATTCAGCGATTTGGTTAAAAATTAATCTTTTTTTTTCTTGAAAATGCAATATTTTTCTTGAAATGTTAGGTATTTAAATTTTTTCAAAATGAATTGAATATATTGTGAAACTTTCGAACGCAATAATTCAATTTTCAACAAAATAGTTCAATTTTTAACCACATAGTTGTATTTTCATCATGCAAAGATGAATTTTCAAGCAAATAGTTTACTTTTTAACAAAAAATATTAATTATCAACCATATAGTTATCGTTTACAACCAAGTAGTTGACATTTTAAGCAAAAAGGATGAATTATTAACTAAATAGTTTAAATGTTAACCAAATAGTTAAATTTTGAACCTACATAGATCATTTTTTAATCAAATTGTCGAATTTTTGATAAAAAATAATTTAAATTGAAATAAAAACAGTTGCATTTTTAATCAGGAATTTCATTTTTGATCCAAAAAGATCAAGAAAAGAGTTGAATTTAACCAACAAAATGATCAAATTTTCAACAATATAGTTGAATTTTTAACAAAATAATTAAATTTTCAACCAAATTGTTGAATTGTAAACTAAAATAATGAATCTTCAACAACAAAACCTTGAATGTGAGCATGATGTAGGGGGGGGGGGTAATTAGTGTACGTTGAGCAATTCCTTCAAAGGAAATTTTTTAAAAACTTTAATAATTTTTGTACCCCCTTATAATGAACACAACTGATTTTTGAATTTTTTTCCAGAACCGCTTTAGTACCCTCTATAACATATATTTAAACCATCGACATCGGTCCAGCCGTTTTCGAACAAATTAGATTTTTTTATTTTTCAAAATTTGTTTATAACTTTTGTCGAGAATTTTTTTTTCAATTGATACTTGAATTAAATTTTTCTTATAGGAGAAACCATTTACCCCCGAAATATGGATAACATCAGCGCGGGGCCTTTTATAAAAATGTCTTTTCTGAATTCAGACATATTCTTTTTAGGGTGCGTCAAAAATAACAAATTTTGGGATTTTACATACCTACAATTAAGCAAAAAAGTAGAAAATTGGGATCCTAAAACGCTGAAAAAAGTGTTTAAAAAATTCCTTTTCGCAGAGTTTTCAAACTTTCTTGAATCTTAGTTGTTTTACATACCTGAAGGTGGTTGACTATCAATTATTTTCTACGAGAGGATCACTTTTAAGTCACCTCTCTTTTCGGCAAAAATTGTTACCACCTGTGTAAATAGCAGAACAATTGTTTCGAGTACCTGAAACATTCCAATGAGAAAAGTGCTGTAAAAAACGTAATCGCCAAGACGCAGGAATAGAATCTGAAAATACAGTCAAATTTAAAAATTTTGCTCTAGGTGTTGAATGAAACTATCTTTATAAATTGTGGTTTAGACATTTTTCTGAATAGGTTTGCGGGTTTTGTAGCACTGAAATGTGCTAAAACAGAAAATCAGAAAGATCCAGGAGTCGAAATTAAAAGTACAGCCAATTTCCAAAATTTCGAATTTAGTGCCCTGATTAGGTTGCTCCCTTTTCCCAAACTGTTACAGTTGTGTATTTACCGCTTCTAGAGCATTTGCTTCTATTATTAGCTTATCCAGTGTGATTGTATCTCCAGTAGTTAGTATGTTCTTCCGAAGCTCCACTGAATTACATTTTTCTGTGATTCGGTCTATGAGGTTTTCATTTTTTTCTGAGAATTGACATTTTTCTGCTGGATTTCGCAATCGTAGTAAGAACTTTTCAAACTTTTCTCCGTCTTCTTGTTTCATCACTCTGAATACATGTCTTTTATATATTTTACATTGTTTCAACGAGAAATAATCATCCAATTTTTCAAGCGCAACCTTGTATACATCTACCCCATCAGCCTCCTCAACATGAGCTCCAGGGGTGTTATGGTACATACCCTGCAGTGAATGTCCGCCTGTATGCAACAAGGTAGCTCTTTTCCTTGTAGGTGTGTCGATACCTGATACCAAGAGATATATCTCTAAAGCCCTTTTTCATTTTTCCCAGTACACACCCACTGAGGTTGACTCGCTCTCGCAATTAAACTTTTCTAGTGTAAATGGTAGCTCAGCCATCTTTGAAACCTGAAATAAACTATAAAATATTTTTGTTTCTGCCGCGTGGCCCTTTAGCATTTGCTAACAGTTAACCTTACTGCATGGCCCTTGTCTTAATACGAAAGTTATTTATTTTCCAAGTATTCTTGTGTACGTTGCATGACCCTCTGTTATTCACTAACAAATTATTTACTGCATGGTCCTTGTATTAGCACAATACGGCTTTTATTTATTCTATATTGTTGCATGACCTCCAGAATTTGCTGACAGTTTATTTTCGGCATACATTATGAATGAAAATAGAGTTGACAAAGACACCGAGATACTATTATTGTTGTTACTTGACCCCTACTGTGATGGCACAGTGGCAAAGTGCACATATAGGCACGGCCTTCAATCCACTTTTCTCTTTTTTCCAAATTTGATTTTTCAATTTTTTTGTCTTCTTGTTTACTGACGTTTTATCCTCGTCCCCAGTTGTAGGGTTCATTTGTTCAGAAACAGATATATTGGATATTCCACGGGGCTGCACACGCCCCACACAACCATTTTCCATGAGCCCTGCCGACAGACTGTCTGGCCCAACACCCCACTTTCTATGACGGAGTGGGGGACGTACACCACAATAAGTAATTCCAAATAGTGGCCTCGATCGGTCTCCTAGTTATTAAATTTCGAGAAAAGAACTTTTCGAATCGTGTGGTTTCCAATCGTGAGGTTTTTTATTCCGAAGCATTTTTCGGTCTCCAGTTTTATTCGGCCTTCGAGTTTTTTTGGACTGCATGATATTTTTGGCCAGCTTTTTCTTACTTTGCGGCTGGATTCAACCCGCAAACAAAATGCTTGAATTGCTTGAGACAATCTCTTTTAAATCCTATTTTGTATAGCAATGTAGGAGTTTACCGGTCAATGGGAACCGCTAGCGAACTTACATGAGAGCCCAAGAACTACGAATTTTAATTAGCAAAGGAAATTTTCTAAAAGAATATTATACAAAATATGTAGAACAAAATATGAAATGTGGACCGCAGCTTAATAAAAAGATAAATTGCGTAGTAATTTGTAAATTTTCCTTGTTGAATTATTTGCAGAGTGAGTCATTTTCTAAGTCAAGTCTATTTTTGATCTGACTTTCGTAATTAAACGCACAATTTTGACTGGTAGTGTACGCTGCTACGGACTGGCTCTAGTAATATTAATTTTTAGATAATTATGTTTTTCTTTAAGAATGGGTAAAAATGAGAAAAATGTGTTTTCCTTTAAAGACTTTTCTAACTTTTCCATTGCGCTTCTCTTGTTCTTTTTAGTTTCATTATAAGCATTTTTCTCCGAAAAGGTAGGAAAATCTTTAGGTGTCTGCACACTTCGATTTCTCGTTGGAATTTCCCAATTAGAACAAGCACACAATAAGTTGATGTTAATTCTTTTTTCCTCCTTGCCTTGTAGGGAAACATCTAGTCTTTCACGAGGAGGAAATTCTGTTTCTTCCAACTTCACTCAGGTCTGTAAAGGTAAACATTCGAATAATTTTTTATCAGCTAACATTAAGCGATGATACATTTGCAACAAATATTATTTTAAGACCTGTAGCATTAGATTTTTCATTGTGAAATTTATTTATAAAAAGAATAATATTTCTCATATGCTTCCAAGGAATTACCTCTTTATCGACTAGTATCGGTTTTTGTTGAAGAAGTAATGCACTGTGCATTATTACGTGCTCAGAGTTATTTTTTCTTTCGTCTTCTCATTTGAAATGGATCATTATTTTCTTCCTACCCCTGTAAAATAAAGAATTTAAATAGTATGTAAAAAAATATTTCTGTATGTTCGTACGGATTGAAGCGAATTAAAAGATGATGTCTTAAAGAAATTCCAGTTACCGAGAAGGTAAATCAGAATTACCACTTGTTCCACATACGGCACTTCTTCCTTGTAAGTTATGTCGACCGACAGCTACATTTCCAATTCTTCCGGGGAATCTGGATGGTGTAATGCGTATTTCTCGTTCAAAGACCTTTTCTGCTCAATTTCCTATAATTTAAAAGATCGCACAAAGTTCCGTAAATTAAAAAAGGTTCTAATCTTTAAGTATCCCTACAAAAAAATAATACAACGCTCTAAACATACGAATAATATGAATTCACTCAAGTACTTCACAAGTTGAAAACATAACCTTACATATACATTCCAATCATGAGACTACAAACCTTTTCAGTTTTTTTCCCAGGTTTAAATTGTAAAGGATTTGGAAAATTGTCACTGGAACCGGCTTCACCAACAAAGTGAAGTGAACAAATATATGTATCTTTATTAATTTTCTTGATTTGGTTGAACTTCTCAGCAAGGCGTCCACATGATCGCAACCACAAATAACTTTTGGCACATTCAGTACAAGTTTGTCGGTGTTATTTTAATCTGCCATCACTAATGTGACCCTTCCTGAATTGGTAACAAGGTTTCGAGAACGAAATAAAATGATATTGTCCACTTTGGTACGATTTTGAACCGTTTGGCCGCGCCTTTTCCTAATTTTTTGACGAAGTCTTTGGGTATTTTCTGTGAAAAAAAGGTTTTCCAGTTTGTGGGAAAAGTCAATATTTGTGGGTCCATGGACGCATCATTATCATTGGTATTTTTTCCTTTCTTACTCAACCAAACGTCATCATCAACATATTGATCGATCTCGTCTCCACGCTCGATGCACCATTTCATTATAGAAAAAAATTTGGCTTCATGATAATACTGAATATTCCCCTTCAAAAATCGGGGTGAATATTTACACGTGTTTTATATTTTGCAGGATTTTTAGTAATTTCTGCTGAAACCAATATACTAAATTTTTCTTCTTGCATATAAAGTGGTTAGATATACATAAGTATAATAGTTTTGCGTGCATTTAAGAAGTTTTAAAACCCGATGATAATGCTTGATTTGATATGTAAATAAATATTAGCAAAGATATTCATAAATACAAGAAAATATTAAAACCTGTCAAACATAACCTCAACTAACCTTCCCACTATATCACGCTTTTTTCCTTTCAAAGGTCGCTTCCTGCATTTCAGCCATCGTTTAAGCTGTTCAATACTGTGCTCTTCCACTGATTTGTGCACTAATTTTGCTCCTGGAACATCATCTTCCGTGATTTTTGTTTAATTCTTAGACATTTTTCCGAGGATGACAGGTGCCGACAGATGTAAACAATGGATCAGGTCGCTGCACTTCTCACACTTTTTTCGCCGGTTTTTTTCTAAATATACTTCAGATTTTTTTCACGTTCAAAATGTCTTCCATATACACAATTTTTTTCCGTTATTGTTTTCATTGACAACATTTGCCATCGATTTCGACACAAATCTGCTCAAAAAATCCGGAAATTACGTAAAATTTCGGCACGTGCGCACTGGCGACGTCTATAATGAAAAGGTCTATTTGTTGATGTGCAATCGTGTGAAAGAGCCCTTAATAATAAGTAATTCAAAATCATTTGTCATGCGTATCCAACTTAATGTGAATGAGTGAGAGATGATTATATTCTTTTACCTAATTGATGGTGATTTTCCCTGGAGATTGGTGATTGGTCGTTCTTTTTCAGCGCTCAGTAATTGGTGAAAAGCAAAAACTATCACATCATCATCATGAATTTCATTACAGTCTCACGTGCAGATTATTTTATCTTTCGCTTTCGATTTTTCATCGCAAAGAAAAAGTTAATCGTTTTGGAAACATATTCGAGACGGGTTAAAGCGGAAAGTGTAAGTTATCCAGTGACCGATATACTGATGCGATTTTCGTTGGCGACAAAAATGTGTTAGTATTTTCGTTATATGTATATTTTTTTTCTTAACCTCATTTTTGTCACATGTTCAAAAAATCATTACGGAAAATAACATACATTTACTTAGTGAATTTATTTTTTCAGGCGAATCATTGCACGAGTTTCTTCAATGGAAGCTCCGGGACCACGAGAGAATCTTGCCCTGGTCGCCCCCCCACCCCATCCCCGCCATTCATTTTAACCGGCGCCGTCTCAATAGGTTTTGCACAGTCCCATCGTACCACATCTTACGGCGAAAACAAGTTTAAACGACATTAAAACTCCCCTGGCGAAAGTTTCGGATAGGAATTCATTCCGAATTATTCCGACATCCGTATCCGAACCTACCCGAATCAATATCCGAACTAATCCGAAAAAAGTTCTACATTCCGTTCGATTCAAATCGGTTAAAAATTAATGCGACTAAATCCGAACCAAATTTTGAATCCAAATGAATCCGAATCAATCCCAACTTGGATTTATATAAACAGTCAAACTCGGATATAACGCCCCCGGATATATCCCTTCCGAGAATTGACGCCGCGCCGCATGTAGGAGTGAAAGGAGCTGCGGGGAGGTGCGGTGGTCACACAGAAGTGAAAAAAGAAAAGCGTTTTCATCGAAAGCGGCACTATTTCAAGGTTTTCTCCTACCACCACCAGCCCCTAAACTGGCACAGTATCCGAGTTTCACTGTACTAAATTTTCAATCCGAATGAACCAGAGTTCGGATTGAATTGCAGGCCTCGGACTCACTTGAGAGATCAAAAATATAGTGTCAAAACATTTAAAAAATAGTGTCAAAATAGTGTAACAAAATTTTTCAAGAGGAGTTCTTTCAACCTGTGAATTTTTATTTTGATAAATGAGTCGACCAACGTCTAAAAACCATGAACAAAAATTTAAAACAAAGGGTCATGCCCGGTAAAATTTTATAAAAATGAAATTAAACCAAAATTAACAGACAGAAAGAATTCCTAAAACGCTTTAAAATGAGTACACGATAAACCTTCTACGACAAATAGAACCAAAGTTATAAGAGATCAAAAAAGAGTAAAAAAAAGTTTAAAAACTATTTTCCATTATTTGAAACTCTTATATCTTGGGTTCTATTTATCGTAGAAGGTACATCCTGGGTTAACTTTGAAGCGCTTTAAGAGTTCTTTCAACATGTGAATTTGGATTTTAATAAATCAGTCAGCCAACGTCTAAAAACCATGAAAAAAATTTTGTAATAAAGGGTCATGCCCGGTAAAATTTTTTATAAAAATGAAATAGAAATTAAACCAAAATTAACATACAGGAAGAATTCCCAAAACGCTTTAAAATGGGCCCAGGATAAATCTTCTACGACAAATAGAACCAAAGTTATAAGAGATTAAAAAAAGAGTAAAAGAAGTTCAAAAACTACTTTCCATTTTTTGAAACTCTTATATCTTGGGTTCTATTTATCGTAGAAGGTTCATCCTGGGTTCGTTTTTAAGCGCTTGAGTAGTTCTTTCAGTCTTTGAATTTTGATTTTAATCAGTCAGCCAACGTATAAAAACCATGAACAACAATTTTGAATAAAGGGTCATGCCCGGTAAAATTTTATAAAAATTAAACCAAAATTACCAGACAGGAAGAACTCCCAAAACGCTTTTAAATGGGCCCAGGATAAACCTTCTACGACAAATAGAATCAAAGTTATAAGAGATCAAAAAAAGTTCAAATACTATTTTCCATTCTTTGAAACTCTTATATCTTGTGATCTATTTATCGTAGAAGGTTCATCCTGGGTTCGTTTTTAAGCGCTTGAGTAGTTCTTTCAGTCTTTGAATTTGGATTCTAATGAGTCAGCCAACGTCTAAAAACCATGAACAACAATTTTGAATAAAGGGTCATGCCCGGTAAAATTTTATAAAAATGAAATAGAAATTAAACCAAAATTAACAGACAGGAAGAACTCCCAAAACGCTTTAAAATGGGCCCAGAATAAACCTTCTACGACAAATAGAACCAAAGTTATAAGAGATCAAAAAAAGTTCAAAAACTATTTTCTATTCTTTAAAACTCTTATATCTTGTGATCTATTTATCGTAGAAGGTTCATCCTGGGTTCGTTTTGAAGCGCTTGAGTAGTTCTTTCAGTCTTTGAATTTTGATTTTAATCAGTCAGCCAACGTCTACAAACCACGATCAAATGTAAAAAAAAACAGTCAAGCCTGTAAAACGGTATCAATATGACATTTTTCAAGTATTAAAAATGAACTTCAATGTTTATTTAAAATGTTTTTGTTTAATCTATAAATCATCAGAAATTCCTATTTATTCATCGCAAGCTTCACAGTCGTTCCCCTTTTTATCATTTGTCCACTTAAATGCGAACTGAAGTAATAGAACCTGATAAGAAAATCCAAATATTTTCGGTTGAAACTTCATTCTTCTCGGTTGAAAAGTCTACAATTAAATTTTTCGTTAAGAATTCATCTTTTCTATTTAAAATTTTTATTATTCGGTTCAAAATTGAATTATTTAGTTGAAAATTAAACTGTTTAGTTGAAGAGTCATCTTTTTGGCTTGATAATTCAACAGTTTGATTAAAATTTTGTTTCTTTCTGGAATACATTTTTTTTTATTTACTATTCTGTTAAACATTCATCTTTTTTAGTTTGATAATGTATCTCTTTCTGTATTTATTCCATCTTTTTTTTAATGCTGTTTTGTAAAAAAATTCGTATTTTCGGCCCAAAAAGTAAATAATTTGGTAGAAAATTTAACAACAAAAAAGTTAATTTTTCCAGGTACCTTTTTTTTACAGAGAAAAAATCTTCAACTGGAATAGTTGTATTTTCAATCGCGGAAGAGATGAATACATTTTGTTTGTCAAATTGTTTGTCGCGGACGCTATCACGGGCGACACCGGTGTGATTATTCAAGATAATTTAAATGAACATCGGCTGCTCAGATGGGTTCACGGATACGGCGTTACTAGTGACATCTTGGAGAAAGGGTTTCAGATTAGATTTTTATCTGTTGAAATTAGGTATAATAAAGGAATGATGTTAAACAGTTATGAGCTTTAGAGCAGAAAAAATTGCCGCGCTTGTGTCTGAACCCTGTTACATTCGTAACTTTTTAATTTTTGACATAATGTCTAACTAGAGGCAACCTAGCATATGATGTATACTTATAACCACAACATATTAGAGAATGATATATATATATATATATATATATATTCATATTTATATTTATATATACCTCCGAGAGCACCTATCACAAGGACAACTACTTGTATCGAATATTTGTGGTACAGTCGTTGCAGTTCCCTTTTGAGGTCTTGATACCTTTCCTCCTTTCCTTTCTCCTTGGCAGTGATGTTGTATTCGGGCGAAGCCGAGAATTCAATCAAGAATATAGTCCGCCTCTCAAAGGCTTGGAGAACAATGTCTGGCATAGAGTGTGCAACGGAGACTGCTGTCCGGAAATCGTAGTTCTAGGAAGTTTGGCACTTCTCGTTTTGGACAATTGACTCTATCTCCTTTGGAGCGTTCGGCAGGGCAGGGTCGCAACCAAAACCGTAGAAGCGACAAAGATGGTAATACAGCACTCTCATGGCCGCATTATGTCTGTAGATATACGTCGTCCCTGCGTTGGAGGGAAGCCCTGATAGTATGTGTTCTAGGTACTCAGCGTGTGCATGAAATTCTCTGCACCTATCGCTTGGAACTTCTTGACATAAAATGCGGTCACGGCATGCTAAGGTGGAAATTACAGCGTCTGGCATGCAAAAATAAAAACCCCTGTACCTAAATTAAGCCCTTGTGATCTGCGAAAAGCAAAAGTTTGCTTCTTTGACAAGGACTGTTTTCCTACATTTATGTGAAAGTTTCCGTGCATTTTACTGTCGAGTGACTGTTGGTGAAATTTTTCAACCTCTGCTTTCTTCACTTTGGCTTTCAGGAGTGAAGAATCTAGATGAAGTAATGCACTTTCCTTGCTCCTGATGTTAAAATTTATGCCAAGGGAGTTTTTTCTCCGTGACTTTGTAAAGAAACGTTCCTTCACCAATCATCTCGTGGATCCTAGCCATTTTTATGAGAGAATCTCTGCCATTGGCAACGATATAAGCTGTACTTAGAAAAATTCGGTTATGAAGAAACTGGAGAGTCAGAAGTCCGCGTTCGCCTTGATGGCGTAAAATGTATAATGGCGGAACTGACTAATTAATATGCAAGCTTTCATACACATGCATGATCTTACGTGTGGTAACCTGAAGGCCCTTACGTTTATTCTTCGTCCATTCAACTGCCCCAAACGAGTAGAGTAGAACCGGGACGGCAAGAACGTTAGTGGCAGATACCTTTTTCAACGCCGAAAGATTGGAAGACCAAATCTGTCGAAAAAGATGCTTGTATCTGCTTCGGAGAAACTCCTTTTCTAATGTTAAGTCCTGAATGCGGCTTCGAGGGACGCCCAGGTATGTATAGGTCTCTCTAGTGTTCAGATGTCTAATAAAACTTATATCCACAAGCTCAGGGTCCTTGGGAACACCACCAATCTTTCCTTTCATGAGATGAATTTTGGCACATATACCCAATCCAAAGTTCATTCCAATCTCTCCTGTGTACTTCTTGACGATATGTATGGCAGTTCTAAGTTTTTTTTCACCAAAGGCATAGATCAAAGGCATAGTCAATCCAGGCCATTGATAGGACGCGTTAATGGGCTACAGCGTCTTTACAGACACAACTGGCAATTAGCAGGTTCTCTTGACAGCCTGCTACACCTCGTTTCGAGCCACGTTGTTCGTACATTTCACGCCACACAGGATCAATTCGCCAAACAATCCTGTTGTTTAGGACACCTGTAAAGTTCTTGTATAGTGTGTTTGAACAAGTTATTAGCCTGTGATTCTCTGGGTTGAATAAGTTGCCTGTTTTCGGTAGAAGTATAGTGCATCCTAACACCGGCTACTGCGAAATGGGCGTCGCTGACATCAAATATGAGGTGAAGATATGGGCCAAATGTTGGCCTGTAGAAGTAAACTTCTTCCACCAGAAGTTCTTGATACAATCTGGACCAGCAACGGAAAATTTGTTCGTGCCTCTAAGTGCTTTTTCTACCTTTTCGGCAGTGATTGATGGACATTTCTTCTCATATTTTATGAGGTTGTCGCTAAATTCCTCACAGCGGATGATCTTGTCAGTATCTTCTTACATCTTTAGTGTTTTCGGGATCTTGTATACCGCTTTCCAAAAAGTCTCTATGTCGTTGGGTTTTGGTAAATTTCTGACAGAAACGGGGTGATCACTGAAGAGGCGAGATGGGTCAGCAAGAAACTTCTGATTCTCCCTGATCCATCTTTCCCTCTTCTGTATTCTCCTTCGTGCGTCAGATAGCAGCCGTATATTGTCAACAATATGCTGCTCAATTGTCAGCAGCTTTGACTCGTTCAGTCTGTGTTTCAAGATCTTCAGTTCTTCGGCAAACCTTTCGAACCCTTTCCGTGAACAGTCTACCAGATGTTATGTAGTCAATCACACATTGAACACGGGACGCATTCTGTCTTGCCCATCCAATCTTCTTGTTCTCACTACTTTACCACCGAGCAATTCACGCCTACCCCGAACGGGAAACGGCTTAATGATATAATAATAATAATAATAATAATAAACTAAGAATATCCTTCCGAAGACTCTTTTCTCTGATACTTTACAATTTTATCAAAATTTTTAAATATTTTAACAATTTTCATAACAAATTCAGAGTTTAGCTATTTTTCAAAAATCCGATCTATTTTCTCTCTGAATTTGTTTAAATCATTAGTAATTCTTGTAAAGTATTAAAGCAAAGAGTCTTTGAAAAGATATTGTAAGTTGATAGCAAAACGAAAGTTAGGCCTTTTCGTTAAAAAATATGCAAGCTGCGAATTTGTTATAAACATTGTTTAAATAATTGCCAAATAGCATATTTTTCAATTAATTGTAATTTTGTTGTTTATGGATTACTTTCTCCTGAAAAAGCGGCATCTGTACACAATAGGGTGGTCCAAATTTATACGTGTAAAAATTAGACTTTCGATTTTTGGTGATCGATCTCTCCTAATTTGTCAGTTTTCTAGAAACAAAAACTCCTTAATTTTTTTTTAAATCGTTCCACTATTGGAATTGCTTTGCAATAACGTGAGGTTTTAAATGGGAAAAGCTTGTTGGTTTCCGAAAAAATAGAAAAACGAAGTACTTGTTATTAATTTCTTTTACATTAAAGTTTGGGCACCTCTCAAGAAATTTTAAAGAAATGATTTTCACCGAATACCATTTAATGTTTACCTCACCAACCCTCTTGTATTGTGCCCTAGAAAGCCCCAAAAATGAAAAATAGCAGTTTTCTGTCAAATTCATGTTTTATATCAAAATTCAATGACGAGATTGTTTTCATTTTTTCGGAAATAATTATTTTTATTCGATGGGTGGCTAGTTTCTGAGTATTTCCTAACAAATTTTGAGTTGTTGTAATAATTATTATTCATTGAAATAAATTCGTTTGTGCCTTGAAATCGTGAGACGTTATTTTTTCGGGATAAATGATACAGTATACATTTCAAGAATAATATTTCTTGTTCAAGATATTTGGTAATTATTTAAACAATCTTCATCTTTTTAAACAATTTCTTCTCTGTAAATCGTAAAAAATTATTATTTTCTTAAATTAATAACACAATTAACGAATCTTCAGAGTAATATATTTTTTTAATTATATTTAGCAATTATTTAAAAAATTCTCATTTGCTAAAAATACTTTTAATATTCGTTAACTGTGTCCTTACCGCTAGAAAAAAAAACTGTTTACGATTGACAGGGAGAAAATTGTTTTAATAATTACAAAATATTTTAAGTTATAAATATTATTCTTGAAATTCATCAACTGCATCATTTATTTCGAGAAATAATAACTTTTCACGGTATACAGGGAAAAAATTTTTGGTTTAACAAATAATAATTTTGTAAGAATGGTTGATGGAAGTTGTTGGCTTCATGTTCAGGTGAATTGAAAACAATTAAGTTGTTTCAAACGTTTCGGCATACAATGGTGGCCCTCATCAGTGAGTTGTATAAAATCTGTGAAAATTACATAATTTCTTGTAGGTTTGCAGTTTTACAAATGGAAGTGTTAAGCATTGGTTAATATCTCGGTTACGAAATCATAACAATTATTTAATGAACAATTTTATTTGATTTATTTTCATTAATAACTATTGATAAATCTTGCAATATTATTAAAACATGATTTTATTTTAACTTAGTACAATTGATGAAAAAAAATGACAATTTAGTAGACAATTTTTTTTCTCACAAATCTTTAAAACAAATGTTTCAAAAGTTTCAGAAAATATTGCAATCGAAAATATACTTTTGAAAAACATTTTCTCCAGTGACGTATATTTAATTAAAAAATGTTTATTTTTATTTTATTTATTTTTTGTTGTTGTTATTTTTCAAAAAATCTGTTTGTATGAAAACTAACAATCAACACATTTTTTTGTGTACGAGAAAAATAGTATTGAGTAATTAATTCTTCTGTTATGATGAGGAATTATGTCTGTGAAAGTGAAACTTTGTTTCCTTGGAAATATCATTGTAGCATCGATACGAAATTGTAAGAAAATCTTGTAGTTGAATAATTATTCAAATATTCTTTGAACAAATTTTCTTTTTCTTTTCGACGAAGAAACGATAAAAAAAATTTAAAACAGTAGAAAGAATACCAACTGCCAAGAAAGATTGCATTTGAAAATTATCAAACACATTTTTATGTTATATAAAAATTCATTCTTTTTCCACCAAAGATAGCTTGATAACAAATTTTAAAATACAGTAAAATTTTATTTTTATTTTTCCGTATTTAATTTTAAATTGAAATGTACTGCATTTCTTGTTTAAATTAGAAGTTTTGCCTGGAAAATAAAAAGTTTTATTCTCAATCAAATTGCATTAGAAATAATCAAAAATATTATAATTGGTGATAATTGTTCAAGCATTCTTCAAACATTGTTTTGTGACTTACTTTGGTGAAAAATCCAGATTCACATTATCAAAAGCCGCAGCCAAGTAATAATTAGCACTGTTGTAAAATTAATAAAATGAGAAAAAAATGTAATTGAAGAATTATTTGAAAAAACTATTTCTTTATTGACATATATTTGATGAAAACCTTTCTATTAAAATTCTTTTGGATGGAAAATTATATTTTGCAATTGTTTAAAAATGTATACTTATATATATATATATAGATAGATGTGTGTGTGTGTCAAATGCTTTTTCTAGGTCAACAAATGCACAGAAAACTTTCTTTCCTACTCTCAAGCTTTTTTCTGTGATCTGACATAATTTTTAATGTCATGATCATTAGGGTGGTTCAACAAAATTAAAGTTTCTTTGATTTGTCGGCTCACCTTCCAAAAAGCTTCCATTTGATGAAAAAACAACTGTGATTTTTAAAAAAATTTTAACAAGGGAATCTTGGATCTCACAGGGGTTAAACCACCCCAACTGTAAAAAATTCGTATTTTCTCACAGGTTTGATAAAATTTTTGTTAGTTTTGCCTAAATATCGTAGAAAGTGGTCAGATAAGGGAATAAAATGAAAAAGTTAAGAATGTTGAAAACCCTCCCCTAGAAATTAAAAAAAAAAGAACCTTTTTCAAACATAAAATGGATTTTCGAACATCCTGCAGTTTCTATTGCAAATATATCATGAATTTCAAGCAAAATGATCACGAACATTGTTCAAAAAGTATTTCTTACAAAATAGATTATATAAGGCACCCTTATTGGTGAAAAACTGCCCCTTTTAAGTTTTTTAAGATAGATTTCTTATTTAATAAAATAAACTTCTATAAAAATTAAGTACAAAGATTTTTGAAAACATATATAAAGATGAATGATAAAGTATGAATGGTCAGTAACATCCCTAAGATGGAATAAGCTACTCCTAATTATTTAATTTTTGCCTAAATTTTGTAAAATGTCATCAGAAAAGGTAAGAAAATGAAAATGTACAGGAAAGTGGATCATTATTAGGCATGATCTCGTTTAAGGAAATAATATTGATTCAAATTAGAATAATTTCATATGCAAATATAATTTTCGCGGTAGAACTTAATAAGTGTTTTTTTGTTTTTACAATAAATGTAATTAAATACATTAAAACTATTTCTTGAGAACCGTTTTTTGTAGGCGCAGGCTATTCTTATTAACATTCATAACATTTTTCATTCTTTCTCGGTATAAGCAATCTATAATAAAAAATTCAAAAGGGGTAGTTTTTTACCACTAAGGGTGCCTTATATCATCTATTTTGTAAGAAATACTTTTTGAACAATGTTCGGGATTATTTTGCTTCAAATTCATGATATATTTGCAATAGAAACTGCAGAAAGTTCGAAAATCCATTTTATGTTCAAAAAAGGAGTATTTTTTAATTTCTGGGGGAGTTTTTTCAACATTCCTATACGTTTTCATTTTATTGCCTTGTCTGATCACTTTTTACGATATTTAGGCAAAACTAAAAATTTTTTTCATCAAGCCTGTGAGAAAATACGTATTTTTTACGGTTGGGGTGGTTTAACCCCCGTGGGATCCAAGATCCCTTTGTTAACATTTTTTTTTTAAGTTCACAGTTGTTTTTTCACCAAATGGAAGCTTTTTTTGTCGGGGGGGGGGGAGACGACAAATCAAAGGAACTTTAATTTTTTTGAGCCACCCTAATGATTATGATATTAAAAATTATGTAGGGATTTTTTGCAGTATTAGGGTTGAGAATACATTGTCCAAAAAAGGGGACAATTTTTCTGATGAAACAAAAAGTGAGTATCATTCAGTTTTTTATTTCCCTACAAAAGGAATCATCTTCCCAAAAATTCTCAAATATATGTATATATATGTTTTTTACAAAAAATCCACATAGGGGTGATTTACCCTTACGAAGAAACCGTCTTGTAAAACGCTAATTGACTGTTATATATCTCATGACTAAAGACGTTTTCCATATAATAAGATTCAAAAAACTTCAAGATTTCTACATATTACAAGTTGAATATTCATATGTTTGGTTGGGAACGCGTTTTTAAAAATTGGAAAACAATTACTCTAACTGATTATGTAACTATTTCGGTTGTAGATTCATCGTAACTGTAGTTAAAAATTAATCTGTTTGCTTAAAAGTTTCACTGTTTCGTTGAAAAATGTAGTTTCGTAATTAAAAATTGAAGTACGCAGTTAAAAATTCTTTTTTGTTTGAGATAATGGTTCATCTGTTTGATTGAAAATTAAACTACTTTGTTCAAAAGTCGTTTCTTCTTTTATTGAAAATTAATTTTTTACAACTGAAAGTTTAATTTTTCCACCGTGAGTGAAATTTTTTTTCTATTTTGTCATAAAAATTCGTGTTCTTTGGTAGAAAATTAATGTTGTTTGTTTTCAATTTCTTGAAAAAATTATGCGTTTTTAGCTTTTTTTTTAAATTGAAAATCAATTATTTTAACTGATTATGTAACTATTGCAGTTGTAGCTTGATCGTAACTGTACTTAAAAATTCGTCTGTTTGCTTGAAAGTTTCACTGTTTTGTTGAAAATTATTGTTTCCACGCTAACTTTTGAAGGATTTGTCGAATCGAGTCAGCCTTTGATAAAATTTTTAAGGATCCCAAAATGAAGGTTAAGTTCGTTAACCAGATATTTCCGACCAAAATAAAAAATTTGAGAGCATTTTAAATATTTGAAAAAATTGTTTTTTTTTTCAAGTTTCAGAAATTTTTGCCCAAGTTTCTTTTAGATGGGAGAGAGTCTTGAAAATTATTCGATAAATATTCAAAGAGTTATATACTTTTCAACATTTTGAAAATTTCAAAAAAATAAAATATTTTTCTGTTAGATTAAAAAATTTCAATCCAAATTTTTACTAGATATGAAATATATTTCGAAACTATCCTCATAAAATTTTTTGATTCGATCAAAATTCAAATATGGATGCTTTCAACTTTATAATTAACATTTAATATTGCCTAATTTATTTATAACACTTGATATTTTGCAATTTCGATAAATTCATTTTATTTAAGTTTAAAATTTTTTTTATAATCTTCGAAAACAATTTTTTTCAAAACTCACGGTATATTTTATAATAAAGTTTATAATGTATAATCAGCAATATTATTTAATTTATAATTTATAATATATTTATCTTTTTATAAAGTTTTGATAATTATTCAAAGAGTTTTTTTATTCCAATTGATATTCTTTGCAAATTCCGCGATTCGAAAGTTCGTAAAATTATGCATTCGTGTTTGAAGACGCTAAAAGTTTGAAGTAGCAAAAAAAAAAAAAAATGTCAAGACTGGCATATGTATTAAATTTTCAGTTTCCTCATGAACATTTTGTTATTTAAGAATTTTAGCACGCGCCTCAATACATATAAATGGGTGGGCGTGAACCAGACAGCGCGTCATATATTTTCCTCTGTATACTTTACAGATATTTTTTCCAAGACTTTACTGCCACTAAAGCTTTAAAGTAAGCCATAATTTACATCCTCGTAAATTACATAAGTTAAAGTACTTTTCAAAGATGCAAAGGCTTTTCTTGAATAAATTGTACAATATTTGTATTTGTGTGGTTTTTAAATTAAAACAAAAAATTCATCATTTTTTGGACATTATAATCAAAGAAGAATTGCTAATGTTATCTAAACAGAAAGAAATAACATAACATCCTACACAAGCATTACTAATTATACAACTTTACCCTGAAATATTTTTTCCTGAAGTTAACCTTCAATTTCGTTTTAAAAATATTTAAAATTAGCGGTTGGAATATTTTCCACGATTTTACAAACCGGGTTTGACAATGACCATCTTTTAACGTGAGATAAATTTAGTATGTCCTTAAAAAAAGAATTATTTCCCAATATTAAAGAGTCATTCACAATGACAATGTTCTTTTTTACCAATAATGTTTAGAAGCATTTGAAAACAAATTTTATTATGAAATAATATTACATATTTAGACATTTTTATTCGCAAAATTAGTACTGCAGGAAATTCCTAATCTTTATCCATAGACAAATAAATAGAAAGCAGCTACTGAAACTCATATTGTCGCAGCTTAGCAACCAACCAGGATTCTAATCAGGTGATTGCAGATTTTCAAAAAAAAACTACATGAAAACTACATGTTTTTTTACTGTAACACTTTATTGATTGAAAACACAATTTTCATACATAGCTAACGAAAAAATTGCAAGGGCCACAACTGGAAGGCCGAAAAATTATGTTTATTATTTGTAATCAAGTTTAGTGCTTAAGGTATTCCACCTGGAGGTTTTTCATGATCTTTAGGTGGTTTTCCAGGATGATGCCAAGGCCGCCCTCCAGGATGATCCCAAGGGTTTTGGCCAGGAGGATGTAATTCTTCATGAGATTTTATAGGTTTGTCAAACTTTATGCCATATTTGTCAGTATCCGCTTGAGTCATTGCAACATATTTTTTATCACCCGAATTCCCGTAGTTTAACATGATTGGTTTATTATCTTTGATAGGTCCTAGATATAGTTGACGAACATAAGTATCATCGTCTACTGCAGCAAGGACACTGCTACTGCCGACAATATTTACTAGGCACGGAATTCGGCCAGTATATGTCTTTAGATTTCTAACTTCTCCATTAGCTAATGTGTAGAAAACATCTTTATCCACAGGAAGAGGATGTGATGTAAGGTCAACGATCGTTGCATTGTATGGCAATGGCTCTTTTGATTCTGTAAAAATATGAAAATATATCAATTTTATTAGTTCAAATATTAGCACGACAGGATAGGAAAGCGCATGAAATATGTTGGAAGGATCGTTAGACGAAAGAGTGCTAGAGCCAAACTTCGGAAATCAACTATATTGGCTCAAAATTGACAAGGTTGCATAAAATTGACAAGGCTACATACTAAAAATTTGCCATAATTTTTGCACCCATGGACAATGAGCATGAGAGACCAAAGTTGAGATAAAGAAAATGGACAAAGAATTCACCAAAGAATAACGACATATGAATGTACTATCATGCAAAGATGAAAAATTGAAATCAACAATTATTTATGAGATACTATATTGTATGATAATTACCAGCAGAATCAATGAAAACCGCCAGGGTGAGGATCAGAGTAGCAAGAGCAAGGAAGATGTCCATCACCTGGAAATAGAGGATACATAATAATTTGGGGAATTTCGTCGACGGTATAACTAATGACTATGCTGGATTTTCAGTGAAGCATTTATATCAGTTCATTTATATCGAAAAGGCCCATGTAACGAAAAATATAAAAATAATAAAAAGGTTATTAAAAATTTTTAACTACACCGAAAGAGTTTAAGAGACATTTTTCAAACAAAATAAAGAACGAGGTTCAAAATAAATTTCAGAAGATAATTTAGTTTTTAAGAGACTAGCATCATCCGTCGCGCACTACACGTGAGTGTAGTTTTTCGATTTGAGGGAAAAAACCATTTTTAATACCAAATAAAAATGTATTTAGTATATGCATATACTGAATTTGGTATGCACGTACATGAAATTTAATATACGCGTATACTAAATTCAGTATACATGTGTACGAAATTTAGTATACGCATATACTAAATTCAGTATACGCGTTCCGTTTCGCGTGGGTTCCGTCTTCATCATCTGTAATTTTTTATTGTTTCTTTTCCTAATTGGAAAATGTAATAATCTAAACAGATTGGTTCATAATCAACCATAAACATTATTTTTTGTGCGAACAAAATTTGAATTTTCGATTTTTTGAGAAAACTCAAAAAGTCGTCAGGATAATCTTGTAGGGCTATCAAGAAGTTACGTTTTTTTTTCATCACTTTTTTTCATATCGCGCTTTATTTGGCTTAAAATATTAATTTTCGCTTTTTTGGGGGGATTTTGAAAATGCTATAACTTTAACAATTTTCCTTTCATCTAAAAAAGTCATGTAAATAAATTGTTTTAATTTTTGAATACTGCGGATAAGTGTCCATGAAGTTTATAAATTTTGAAATAAATGGTCTAAAAAATTTTGAAAATGCTCTAACTTTTTGAATTTCGATCCAAAATTGCTGGTTACCAAACTCGATCTTTTTTTTGCTCCCTGGAAATGTGCGCCAAGGCACAATCCAATTCAATTAGTCTTTTAAAGGTTATCCAGTATACAGGCGACGACGACCACGACGACGACAAACAGACAGACACTGACGTAAAAACTATTTTTCTGACTCAGGGTGTCTCAAATCGTCGAGATTTGATGGATTCCACGAAAGTCATTTTTCACATAAAATCAATACCTTCTCATTATGATTAGAATGTAATAATTAATTATTTTTTGGGTGAACAAAATTTGAATTTTCGGTTTTTTAAGAAAACTCAAAAAGTCATTATTATAATCTTGTAGGGCTATCAAAAAGTAACGTTTTTCTTTTCTTAACTTTTCCTTATATCGAGCTTTATTTGGCCTAAAATATTACTTTTCTCTTTGTTTGGGGGATCCTGAAAATGCTATATCTCTGACAATTTCTAACTTTTTGAATTTCTATCAAAAATAGCTGGTTAACGAAGTCGATCTTTCCTTTCGGTCCCTGAAACTGTGTTCCAAAGCACAATCCAACCCGATTAGTCTTTCAAAAGTTATCCGGTATATAGACGACGACGACAGACCGACATACAGACACCGGCGTAAAACCTATTTTTTCTGACTCAGGGTGCCTCAAACCGTCGACATATGATGGAATCCACGAAAGTCATTTTTCACATAAAATCAATACCTTCTTATTATGATAAGAACGTAAAAATGTAATAGTTTAATTTGTAATATTTCTAGCTTAAATTTGGATAAAATTATTTGCAGCTCACTTTTTATTACTTCAAATGGACACATTTTTAGCTTTAGAGTTAGAATTTTTTACTTTCATTGACCGTGAAAAATGTTAGCGAACCGAGAGAAAGCTGGGAAATTACCGGGAATTTTTTTCTGCGATTAAAACTTCCACTCTGATTTTCAAATTTTCAAATTTAAACAAATGATCTTAAAATATACATTGTAAACAAATGTAATTAATTTTAATGAATTAATTTTAAAATTTGCTTTTCGGCATAACTATTTTCATGAAATTCAGCTTAGGATTTGAGACGAAAAGGTAATTTTCATTATACTTGTTTTTAAATTAAACATCAACTAAAGTTATTTCAAGCTAACAAATAAACGTTTTTAAAAATGATTTATGAAATAGAGGAAAATATTTTATTGGTAATCATAACCAGTTTTGGAAAAGAAATCGAGGTGAACTTTTAAAATAAATATTTTACAATTTTCATTGTTTATTTAACAATGGTTTTTTGGTTCAATGTTTTTCTTTCTCACTTGAGGTAAAAGTTGCAACTATTATTCATTCCCAATGCTGTAGGGCTTATTTTATTTGTTATAGGATTCCCTGCAAATCTCATCAGTACGTTTTTATAGAAAAACTTTTATTTAGGAATTATAAAATCGTTATTTTTGTAAGCAATAGGTTTTCATAAATAAAATGTTTTAAATAAAAATGTACCAATGAGATTTGCGCAGAATCTTTTAAGGAATAAAATAAGCACTACAGCATCAGAATTAAATAAGAATTGCAAATTTTAACAACAGAGAAAAAGAAAAACATTAAACTCTGAATATTTATTGTCGAATAAAGAAAACCCAAAATATTTTTTTCATAAGATCACTTCGAGTTCTTTTCCAAAATTAGTTATAATTATCATTAGCATATTTTCCTGGATTTTATAAATCCTTTTCAACAAGTTTCATTTTTTGAACTTAAAATAACATGACAAATACTAAGACGCATACTCTCTAAATTTCATGGAGCGAAAATTTAATTCCAACTCGGGAGCGACTGTTATATCAACTCCGTTGGAGTCATGAAGTCTGTCCGTTGGAGTCAGAAGCTTGACTCCCTCCGTTGAAGTTATATTTTCGCTCCGAATTATAGTTAAAATCAGTTGATTGCAACTCTTGGAGACACTCTTTTGACCCCAAAGATGAGTGACCATGCATATTACTCCAACGGGAGCGTGTGGTGAATCCAACAGGAGTGCAGTGTGATAGAAGCGCAGTGGTGTGTGGTGGGGGTAGGGGTAACAGGCAGTGCAGCGTCGTTTCGGCGTACTTTTCTATTTTCATTTCAATTTTCGTGGTAGTAGATAACGCATCAAGACGTGAATTTTGAACAGTGGCAGTTTTTATTGTTCCGTAAATCGATGAGTACATCAGATTTCCTTAGGGTAAGTGTCTTTGATTAATTATTATTATTAAACGTATGGGCATGCGCAAGCCTAAAAGAAAAGGACCCAGTTCTTAGATTTTCCCGCCCGCTCGGTAACATCAGTAAAGGAGTCTCTCCGAAGCAGATACAAGCATCTTCTTCGACAGATTTGGTCATCCAATCTGTCGGCTTTGAACAAGGTAACTGCGACTAACATGCTTGCCGTCCCGGTTCTACTCTACTCGTTTGGGGTGGTTCAATGGTTCAATTGCAAAAAATGGTTATCCAAAAGTAAAAGTCAATGAATAGTTTATATTACTGTTTCATATATTTTCTTAAAAAATATATTCTAAAAATTCTAAATTTAATTCTTATGATTTAGTATTCTTTTATAAGTTACAATTTTTTTTGCTCCACAATATTATAGTTTCATTTAAACTAATGAAACTTTCAGTACAATATCTATATATATTTCTTTAATATTCTTCAGTATTTATTTTTGTATAGTCTGCAATTTCTATATACTTTTTTAGACTATTCGTCTAATGAATTTTCCGTATGTATTTTCAAATTTTTTAATAATTGTATATCCTAAACATTTTATGAAAACAGAACTATAATTCCAATTAATAGAAATACATATAATGTAATTATTATCTTATCCGCAATTAAAGCATTTTCAATTCAATAATTCATTTAATTAATTTAAATTTTAACCTACAATCCTTCAAAATATAAGTCTAAATAATGGAATAATTTGGAAATCTATATTTTTTGAAAACAAGAATTTGTAATTATAACTCTTTAAAATTTAAACATTTGTAAATGAAAATTATAAGTTTTTAAATTTATACAATTGAAAATTCTGTAATTTTCATGATTCACAATTGAAATTTCATGAATTTGGAAGATTATAAATGAAAACTCTTGACTTTCGATCTATAAAATCGTAATAATTTAAGAATTGTTAATTATATACCTTTGAAAATTGAAGAGTTTCCAATTGAAAATCTTCAAAATTAAGAAGTTCTAAATTGCAAATTGTTAAAATTGTAGAATTTTCCATGGTAAGTCTTCAAAATTAAACTGTTCCAAAAAATGTTCCAAATTACATACCTTTAAAGTATAATTCTTGCAAATTGAATAATTTGTAATTAAAAATTTTTAATAATCAATAATTTTCAATTGCAAATCGTTAAGATTGAATTATAAATCTCTAAAATTTAAGAATTTTAAATTTTTGAAATTTACAATTTACAAATTATGCAAGTTTCATAGTTTACAATTAAGAATGTTGTCATTTTAATGATTTACATTCCAAACTTCAATAATTTAGAAGATTGATCTTCAAAATCACGATAATTTATGAATTGTTATTCATACATCTTTCAAAATTAAAGGGTTTCTAATTGTAAACATTTAAAATTGAAGATTTTTAAATTGTAAATTGTTAAAATTGAAGAACTTTGCATTGTAAGTCTTCGAAATTGTACTATTACAAAAAAATGTTCCAAATTATATACCATTAAAATGTAATTATTGAAAATTTAATAATTTGTTATTCCAAATTTTCAACATTCAAGAATTGTCCATTGTAACTCTTCAAAATTGCATAACTTTAAATTGCTATTCTTTCAAAATTGAAGAGTATTTATGCGTGTGCAGTGGTTTATTCGAATTTTGTATACAAATTTAAACAAGCTTGGAACATTGAATTTTTCGAAATAGAAAAACACTTCACTCTACATAGAACCGGCTTGATTTTCTTAGATTATTACAATTGTTAAAATCAAAATAACTTCTTTTTTTTTGGTTAAAAAATGGATCCAAAAGCCAAGTCGAATATTCGAAATTCGACTTGGTCGAATATTCGAATAAATCGAATTTCAAAGATTCGACACCTACTTTTGGATTCATTTTTTGACAAAAAAAAAAAGAATTTATTTTGATTTATAAAATTGTAATAGCTTAAGGAAATCAAACCAGTTTGATGTGCATTGAAATTTTTTTCTATTTCGAAAAATCCAATTTTCCAAGCGTGTCTAAATTTGTATTAAAAAATCCAACTAATTAACATTCTTCAAGAATTTTTTTGCTGAAATGAAAATATCATATGCAAAAACTAAACGTCAAGTTCATTAGCCAGCTATTTTGGATAAACATTAAAAAAGTTACAGCATTTTCAAAATTTTTGAGACAATTTTTTTTAGGATTTACAAATCTATGTACAGCTATTCATAGCACTTGGAAAGTCGAACAATTTATCTTGACACCTTTTTTTGATAAAAAGAAAATTAACAGAGTTATAGTATTTTAAAAATTCAAAAAAACAAACGAGAATGAAAATTTGAAGCTAAAAAACGCACGATATGACAAAAAGTCTAGAGAATAAAAGCGTTGAATTTTGAAAGCCCTACAAGATTATCATAACAACTTTTCATATTTTTTTTTTAAATCGAAAATTCAAATTTTGAACGCACCAAATATAATGACAAATAAAAAATTTAATTTTGCGGTCAAACTGTGCAAGTTGCGATAAAAGATGAGAAAAGAAAAATTGTGCACTCAAAAAATATCTACACATTTTTTATCAATTACTTTTTGATAGGACGCGTCGTTTTTGTTTTATTCGTAAAAAAACAACATTAAAAATGAAAAAATAAAATTTTTGGACAAACGACACAAGATAGATAGATTAATTTAAAATGTTATTAAAAATGTTGTGAATTGTTAATTTGTGATTCATGCCTTCTCTGTCCCTTCGACGAACCACTTTACAAAAAAAGGCGTTGTAACTCTACCTCCTGGGTGGCGTGGAAATGGGTTAAAGAGGAAGAGGAAGAGGAAGAGGAAGAGGAAGAGGAAGAGGAAGAGGAAGAGGAAGAGGAAGAGGAAGAGGAAGAGGGGAAGAAAGAGTTTGAGGAGAAGGAAGAAGAGAATGAGAAGGAAAAGGAAGAAGAGAAGGAGAAGCCCGTGTAGAAAATTATCGGGACAGACTTGCGTCTAGTCAGGGCATTGTGTAGAACGTCTAATCCAGAGAGTCTTTTTAGGCCCTAGTCGAGTGCAGGTCAGCCCGTCATGAACAATACATTTTTGAAGAATGAAATCCAAATGTCTTTTGCATATTTACAAAAATAGCCAGGGTCTTTGAAAGTACCAGTAATAAATATTTTTTTCTTTATCATCTAGTTAGTCTTTTGGGGCCTTAATCGGGTGCTGGCTAACCCGTCAGGAGCAAAAAGTTTGTAAGTGTGTCATTTAAATATTTTTTGCACATTTTCGAAAATATCCAGGGTGTTTTACCGTATGTGTGTGATAAGGTATCCGGGTATCCTTTGTGCCCTTGATCTGAATTATTTTATGTTCCCTACATGCTAAAGCTAAAACTCCATGAGAGCTCGCAACAATGTATAATTTATACTCTCACATATTTTCTTCCAGCATATTGGGGAGCGTTTTGAAGGTGACTTGTATGATTATCGAATATTTAAACATTTTTTAACGTTTTGCGTAAAGGCACTCTGGTAAAAAAAAATTTACAAGAAAGTAAAACATTTCTAAAAGTCTAATTTTTGTTTAAAACCTGTACTTTTATGTAAAAAAAATGTTCAAAGTTTAACAAACAAAAAATACATTTAAATACAAATAGCTCATTTTTTCTTGTATTTGCTTGTAAAAACATAAAAAAATTAACAATAAAGTATAAGTTTCTACAATTCAAAAATTTGTATAACTTTTGAATAATATCAATTTTTTTTACTTTGTATTTGAAGTCTACAAGGTATAACAGAAACTACAGGATTTTAATTTTTTTTCAATTTGGGTGTTTGGCGTCATAAGGACACTTTTAATTTTGCGTAAATTATTGTACAAAATTAGAAATCTTTGCGAAAAAAAAAAATTCATCAAAGTTGCAATATTGGAAAACTACTTAACATTACGTTGTATATGCTAGTATATACTTTATTGTAGAAATAAACGCATTTAAACAAAAAAATCTCAATTTTTGCAAACAATACTTTCAGAATCCGCATCAACGTTTCAACTTGTACTTCACTGTCAATTTTTGTAGGTATAAAAATAAAAAAATAAATAAATAAGTTACCAGTACTTTGAAAAAAAATAATTCTAAAAGAATATTTAAGAAGATTTCCAAAATCTTCAAAAAAGAATGTGGACGATTTTGAGGTAATTGTTTTACTTTTGCAGGTTTTTCAAAAATTGTAGAAAATATTGAGTTTCAAGATGATGAAATTATTATTAGATTCATGGAACATTTTTAAATGATTTTTCCTGACAAGTTTTTGAAAGAATATTCAAAAAGATGTTTGGAAATGGCTTTAAATTATATAATTTTGAAAATTTATAAATTTTTTCATTCAAACGAAAGGTTATTTGTTGTTTCATAACGATTATTCATTATTGTCTTCCAATATTATAGCGTTCCTCTAAAGTTTCAGCATAAAAACTTTCTTTGTAATAGCGATCCTATACACATCTGAATTTAAAATTATCTAATAGCAATATTCTAAATATTTTTTATCCTAGGTCGAAAAAGAACAACTTTGTGGCTGCAAAACCTATACATTCCTGTTGAGTTTTTTAGTTGCACTTTCTTTGTCCATTTTTGTAGAAAATTAAAAATACAATGAAATACAACAATATACGAAAACAGGCAAACTTCGTCTCAATAATAGAAAAACAAGTTGTACTTTCCTGTAATTTTGCTTGTAATTTATTGTTTTTATTTGTACATTCCTGAAAAAATAGTCTTAGTCTTGTGTAATTTTATGTAAAAGTTTTTCCACAAGGGCACTTGAGATTTGTTCAGCTAAAAGTGGTAGGACTAGTCTTGGGGGGATGTCGAAGTTTATTTTGGGACCGGAAATATAATTTTAAGAGTTTTGAAGGTGATTTGTGTTAATAATTCAATTTTCCTATTTGTTGAGTGTTCTGCGTGGAGGCGCTTGGGATTTGTTCACGTGAAAGTGTAGAAGTAGTCTTAGGGAGTTGTCAAAATTTACTTGTTGAATATATGGAGTTGGGAATATAACTTGTGGGTTTTTGAAACTAACTTCTGAGATTATTTCAAATTTTTAATTTTTTTTAGTGTTTTGCATAGAGGCACTTAGGATTTGTTCTATGGAAATATTTCGTAAACAGTTGAAACGGATCTTTTCACACCGCACGTTTGTTCACCTGTTACGAATAAAAAAATAAAAAACGTATGGGGGGTGCCCGTGTACCCCCTTTCACGGATGAAAAGTTTCACTTCTATAATAGACCATCTTGACAGCGTCACATTGGCGGTCAGGATGGCCTATCCTGGCCCCAAATAGTTCCCCCATAATTTTCTACACGGAAAGAGGTATAGAAAGAGGAAGAGGCAGAAAGGGAGGAGAAGGAGGAGGAGGAGGTGGAGAAGGAGATGGAGGAGGAGAAGGAGATGGAGATGGAGATGGAGATGGAGACGGAGACGGAGACGGAGACGGAGACGGAGACGGAGACGGAGACGGAGACGGAGACGGAGACGGAGACGGAGAATAAAAGCTTGCATATCAATTCGTCAGTTCCGCGATTATACATTTCACGCCGGCAAGGCGGACGCGGACTTCTGAATGTCCAGTGTCTTCAAAACTGAATTATTTTGAGTACAGCTTTCATCGTTGCAAATGGAAAAGATCCTCTCCTAAAAATGGTCAGGAATCACGAGATGTTTGGAAAAGAAGCGTTCCTTTACAAAGCCGCGGAGCAGGCAGCTGAGACCCTTGGTATCAATACCTTAAAAGAGAGTTGCAACGGCTGTATCCAAAATATTCGGTTAAAGTAATTGTCCTTGTAATCGGTGCTTTCGGAGGTGCAAAACTATCACTGGTTCGCACTTGCGATACGGATGTATTGCACTGTCGAAGAAATTTCAAAGCACGCACTGAGACACCTATTTTTTTGATGCAAACAAACTTAAACTTGTTTAAATTCAATTTTTAAATCAATGCTTTACATGGAGAGATAAAAGTTGTTTTCTTCAAACGAAAGTTTTTATTTTAATGAACCAATCGTGTGACCTAATAATACTACTAATCGTACATTATATACTTTTTCATTTTGCCGAAGTCCCGTATTATTTCTGATTCATTACTTGTTTGGAAAGAAATTATTATGATGAATGATAATAATAAATTCTTTAAAAACTATTATTGAATTACCTTATATCTTCATCTTATAATTGGTGTAAGTCAAAGAGTTATTTAGAAGTATTAAAATGATTCAAGAATAATGTTGGATATTTAAACAGATTACAATCAAATTTGAACAAAAGGTACATTTTTGAAGATAGCGAATTACACATTTAGAAGCTTTTCAGCGTTTGGAAAGGTTTAAAGAGAATGAAAAGTTTTCTTCGGTTTCCTAGCAAAATTTAAAATGATTATCTTTTTGTTTAAAAAATTAATCTGAAAAAAAATTTTAAGCATTTTAAAAGATTTGCAAACTTGTCGCAAAATGAATCTGGAAGATTTTAAGATGATGTTTTCAATTTTGCAGATTTTTTTTTGTATCTTCAGGAGAAATTCTAAATATTTTAAAAGTAATTTATGATATTATGATTTTTAAGTTATAATGTTTCGACATTCTGTAAAAATTGAAAGATTATTCAGTAATTTGAAGAGAATGATTTTTTATAAAATAAATGTAGATTTTTTAACATTTCGAAAAAAGTGTGAAAACTCACATTTGTTTTTAATTTTGACTAATTTATGGTTAAAGAAAATTCAAAAAGATAAAAAAGATTTCTAAAAATGTCGAAAAAAAATGTTTAAGACGTTGTTGAAGTTTTTCCAAATTTTTTAGAAAAATTCGAGTTGTTTCAAAAGACTTGCAAAAGACTTAATTTCAGGAAAAAATCGAATTATTTTAAAGGATATTTAGACTGTTTCCACGTTTTTAAAAATATTTAAAGATTATTTATGATTTAAAGAGAATGCAACAACATTTTAAATCTAATGTAGGTTTTTCAACATTCCGAAAAAAAACTTCATAAACTTGTTAAATATTTCGAAAGGTTTCCAGGGAATACAAATATTTCCTTATGATTCCTCTCAAAATTTTAAATAATTTTTTGTTTTGACCAATAAATTGTTCAAGAAAAGTCGAAAATGTTTAAAAAGAATGTTAAAAATGTAAAAAAAGAAACTTCGAAGATTTTTGGAAATATGGCAGTGCAATTTTTGTAATTTTGAAAGTTTTTCACAATTTTCTAAAACAATTTGATTTAGTTTAAGAGACTTCTTGAGATTTTAGAATTGTTGAAGAGATTAAAAATATTTTCAAACTTGAAAATATTTCCGAAAATATATAAAATATTTCTTAATTTCTTCGAAACTTCTAAAAGTCCTGAAGTATGAAAAATCAAACTGACTCCAATTACTCCTCAGATTTTGTAACATTTGTTACGTCATGGAGAACGCAAAATACTTCCCTTTTAATTGATTTCCTCGTTTTAGTTGAGGTTGAAGATCTCACACAGGGAAGAGGAAAGAGTAGCCAATAAATAAGTCATAAATGAGATTCAACCAGTTATTACAGAAAATGAAAACTAAAACTTATTGATTCTTAAGAGCTTAACACAAGAAGTTGAAGGAAGACTTGTAGGCTTTTCTCTAATCCTTGGCCAGTACTATTAAAATAAAGGAAACTCATATATTATCGCTCAAGGGAGTTAGATCAATGAATTTAGATTTATTAAAATTATGACTTACCGGTTTACTGATTCGATTGAAGAATCAAATGATATCTAGGTGGTGATTCGTCTCTGAGATCTCCGAGTAGTGGTGTGGAAGAAAGGGTTGTGCACCTTGATGTTAATTCAGAATTTGGTGAATCCTTAATTGGGTTTTCAAAGGGTTTCACTGGTTACCAATGGTGGGTCTAATTCAAGATGGAATTGGTTCGAAGTATTCCAAAAGATGGGATATCCCAGATTCGGGTTTCCTAGTGCACAACACTGTCACAAGGGCACACACACTAATACGCGAGAAATACCGGTTGAGACACTACACACTGAACAGTCGAATCGGAGAGAATCGTAGAAAAATAGACAAGAGCGTTGAACTGAATTATAAATTGTAAATGGCCCATTCTGGTCTTTTGGGATTTATATAGGGCCTATAGGGACGTCGCTGCGTGTTCCGACGTTGGTGCATACGCCTACGTCACCAGTATATGTATATATATATATATATATATATATATATATATATAATTTCTCATTCTCCACCACTCAACGTATCAGTGCTACGAAGCCTGATATTGTCCTCCAGGATCTGAAAACCAAGATTATTCTCGTGATTGAATTCTCGGCACCAGCCGATGGTAATATCACGGCAAAGGAGGAAGAAAAACGGACGAAATATCAAGCACTTATTTTCGAGCTGAGCAGGCTATACCAAGGCTACATAGTCCATCTTGTAGTTTTCATAATAGGATGTCTTGGAGATATGAAAGCTTCATTTCTTATTCAACTCATCAAGATTCCGGCCCGCCAGCGTCAGGCTCATTGCATCGCGAACCGGATACAAAAGGCTGTTCTTCTGGGATCACTACATCTTGTCCGACAACACAGTTCCTCATAACATTCTACAAAGATTGGTAGCTCTAAAAAAGTATCCAGATGTGAAATTTTCATCTCAAAATGTCCCATCTGCCGCGTAAGGTCATCCGCGGCTAAGAGATCTGACTCGAAGGAACAGTGTTGAACGATGTTTTCTTGCGTAAATTTCCCGCTCTTGCTTACCTTTTAGGACTGAAGGAGCAGAAGTGGATGACGTACACGTTCCACTTGCGTCGGGATTAATTGCTTTAAGGAACCATGATCGTAGCTTCCGGAGCCTAAGACTGGTCTCAAATAAAATATTTAAAATAACAGGGTAAATAGCAACCGCAGGGTCTTACTGGTAGCAACTGCCATCTATGAAAATGACACCAGCTCCCAGCAGAACCCTGGTAAGTCACACATATGGCCACGTCTCACGACCGTCAGATACGTAATAATAAATATCCGTATTTCCGATGACAATACAACATTCTATCAAATTTGAGCTGGCCCTGCCCCCCCCCCTCCATCGGATCGTTATATAGTGATTTGATACACAATCTAAGCAATCTAATTGACTCATAACTTTGCATGCGTACGTAGTTTTTAGTTGATATCCCCCTCCCTTCATAATAGCATCTGTAATCGCCCCTCTTCATCCACACCCGTCCAACGCACCACCTGGATTTACATACTGTCAGAAACCCCCAATTATATGGGTACCTATGAAAAGATCTTCGATAGTAAAGGTCAAATTTGAGTTTGACTCCCCCTCCCCCCTCTAGAGGGTGCTCGAAATAGCGCAACATATAAGAAAGAAGCATTTGCGAAAGACTGAAAAGCAAAGAATAGTATGTAATAATAATAATGTGGCCTGAAATAAAAGTGTGTGGCGTAAATATTAAAATATATCTCATATAAATATAATTTTCAATATTTACACCCACGCTTTTGTTTGAGGTCACATTATTATTAGGCGTATAAGCGAATATTCTCTCTGAGCCATTATGCGACAACCATCAATAATATGCTCGATGGATTCGTTGGTATCTTCATATAATCGGCACCGGTTAACCACGTCTTGATGTAACACGTATTTGCAATAATTTCTGGTGCTGACAACCCTCTTCTGAATCGCATTGGCGAATACCTCCGTTTCTGGAAACAGGACGCTCTTTCTCAACCAAATATTGGATGCCTCAATATCCACTTCATGTGCATCTAACGTTTTGGGGTGCTCGACGTGTATGGCTTTTTGTCTCTTTTGCGTTTATAATTCCTGTATGGTTTCTGCCCTGATATTTAAGGCCTCCTCATAGGACGCATTCAACGGCGTGTGATCCAGATCCACTTTACAGATGGTGTTGTAAAGAGCATCATCTTGCTTGCTATTACAATAGTCTCGCAACTTGTGACTTACACAGTTTCTTGATATCTACAACGTTCCTAACCTCTTTATGTCGTGGTAGAATTACTCTTTCAATCCCTGAATCAGTGTGGTGCACTCGTTGCTTCGTCATTTCTACGAGGATGGTTCTGTTTAACCTTTCAAGGTCGGTGTTCGACCATTTGATGGGCACGAAGAAGTGCATGAAGTTAGGGATGGCATAGGGTCTGATTGCCCCAATGTTGTTGGTCGAGTTGAGAGAACTCTTCAGAACCAATTTCAGTCTTACAGTAAAGGCAGTCATTCGGATTTTGTTAACTATCGTATGCTGAATACCCTAAGACTCAAGAATACCTAGGTATTTACGTGAGTCGCCACACAAGATTTAGGGTCCGCAGGGCTAGAGAACGACTCTAGCTCTGCGGACCCTAATTCTTTTGTGGTTAAATGCACTGTTCTGCATTTATCTAATCTGAACTCCATGTGGATATCATTGAAAAACTGCTCTGTTACATCGATCACTTCCTGCAGTTTGTGGTCAGAACTAGCGTACAGCTTCAGCTCATTAATGTATTGAAGATGGTTAGGTTGATGATCATCTTCGTCATCATGTATTTTGAACCCATGAGTCATGCTATTCAGTATTATTCTCAATGGGTTCAACGCTAAACAGGACAATAGTCCACTGAAGGAGTCTCCTTGAAAGATACTCTTCGTATTGCGTATTGATCTAGTTATCCTTGGTTGTCCATGATCAAAATACAGTCAACTTTCTTTTATTCTACAGTTCGCTTATTCTACAGTTCACTTATTCTACACCCCCTATTCACGCTTATTTTAATTTGCGCAGTTTCATAATCTCCCACCACGGTCCCTGTACGGGCTGTACGGCCACGCCCGCATCAGTGGGTGACCAATCAAAAAAAAGAGGCCCGAAGAGCGGGAAGCCTTGAATTGAGTATTTTGACATGCCTTCATGGGAATGCAGACAACTTTTGACAATATCATCCGCTTCAAGGAATTTTGCGACAACCTCATAAAATCTGAGGAGGAATGTCCATCAATCACTGCCGTTTTTAATACTTAAAAAATTAGAAACTAAAGGTTAACAATCACCGCATGGTCCCACTGGGAGCAACTGCCATCTAAAAAATGACATCGGCTCCCAATAGGACCGCGGTAAATCTCACTCATGGCCACGCCTCACAACCGTGATATGGGTAGTCACAGGGCACGATGAAATTACGAGGACAGGCCGGCGAAAGCCTCATGTGTCTCGAGAACACGAAGCGACTCAAGGATAACAGCTTTCTGCATCCATCTCACAAGTGCCTTGGCATATTTTTGGAACGCGGGAATGGGTTTAAGGTTACGAACCAGTGATAGTTTCGCACCTCCGAGAGCACCGCTCACAATGACAATTACTTTAACCGAATATTTTGGGTACAGCCGTTGCAACTGCCTTTTAAGGTCTTGATACCTTTCCTCCTTTCCCTGCTCCTTGGCAGGATATTGTAGTCGGCCGGAGCCGAGAATTCGACCACGAATATGGTTCGTTTCTCGAAGCCTCGGAAAACACTATCAGGTCTCAAGTATACAACGGAGACTGCTTTTCGAAAATTGTAGTTCTAGAAACTTTGGCACTTCTCGTTTTGGCCAATTGACTCTATCTCCCTTGGAGCGTTCGGCAGGGCAGGGCCGCGGCAGGACAACGACTGTTTTTCTACATTCCAGTGAAAATTTCCGTGCATTTTCTTGTCGAGCAGCTGCTGGTGGAATTCCTAAACTTCTGCTTTCTTCACTTCGGCTTTCAGGGTCAAGGGTCTCAGCCGCCTGCTCCGCGGCTATGCGAAGGAACGTTCTTTTACCCATCATCTCGTGATTTACTGACCATTTTTAGAAGATGTGTGGAAGGTGACGTTCATTGTCACACGATAATTTCGAGATGAGGTAGTATATATAGTTTTCCAAAGGGACATCAATCTCTCTATGCACCTTACTATGTGTGGATGCACCTTTAAGCTTTGCAACATACCGTTGATAAGTCTATGAGAGGTTGAATCGTAAGCTTTCCGGCAGTCAATCCAGGCCATTGACAGGACCTGCTGATGGGCTGCAGCGTCTTTATAGACACACCTGTCAATTAGCAGGTTCTTTCGACAGCCTGCTACACCTTTTTCGAGCCACGGCCTCATACAGTGTGTTCAAAAAAGTTATTGGTCTGTAATTCTACGGGTTGGAAAAGTTGCCTTTTTTTGGAAGGAGTATAGTGCGTCCTAATGCCAGCCACTGCGGAATGGGCGTTTCCAACTTCAAATATGAGGTGAATATCCTGGCCAAATGTTGGTGTTGTTGGTGTGGAGAATTAAGCTTCTTCCACCAAAAGTTCTTGATACCATCTGTCCCTGCAGCGGAAAAGTTCTTCGTGCCTCTAAGTGCTTTTTTCACTTCTTCGGCATTGAGTGATGGAAATTCCTCTTCAGTTGTTATGAGGTTGTCGCAAAACTCTTCGAAGCGGATGATATTATCAGTATATTCTTTCAACTCCAGTGTTTTCGGGATCTTGTATACCTCTCTCCAAAAAGTCTCTAACTCGTTGAGCTTGGGTAGATTTTGACAGAAGCAGGGTGACATTGAAGAGGCGAGATGGGTCAGCAACAAACTGTTTATTCTCCCTGATCCATCTCTCCCTCTTCTGTATTCTCTTCCTTGTGTCAGATAACACCCGTATTTTGTCAACAATGTGCTGCTTGATTGTCAGCTGCTTTGACTTGTTCAGTGTATGATTGAAGATCCTTATTTCTTGAGCGAAATTTCGAACCCTTTGCGTGAACGGCCTACCAAATTTTATGTACTCAATCACACACTGAATACGGGACGCATTCTGTCTTGCCCATCCAATCTTCTTGTTCCGTCGATACAAGCGTCTTGTGGTCTTTTGATCCATCGTTGGTGTTATCCTTCGATTGGAATCTGCCAGTGCTCTCGCAACACCATAAACTGAACAATTGATGTTCCAGAGGTCGAACTCCTTCTAGATATTCTCACGAAGGGAGGCATCCATTTCAGCCAGATCTTGGCGCTTAGGAGGAACCAGTTTGTCAATGTTCCTTCTTGTCTTGAAATCGCTATCATCTCTCAGAAAGTGTCTGCTTTCCGAGGTTGGTCTTAATGTCGCTTCCTCATCTTCATCTGCAGCGTGTTCAAGCAGCGGTTGGGGAAGCGCTCCGCGTACATATCCATTTTTCAAGTGGTAGGCGTGTTGATTTCGCAAAGACTGATGCGAAACGTGCTGAAGCTCTGGGTGTTTCTGGCACCACAGAGTGTGCATATGCGCCATAAATCCTCCGTGAAGAGGGAGAATGCTGGCATCGTAGCAGTCAAGCATGTCATCATGGTAAAAGAAAGCAGCGCTGGCGGGAATCAAACACGGGTCTCTGGGCCAGCAGAACGGAGACTTTTTTCTGTAGTAAAACAAATTATGAGATTTTGAAATTTGATGATTCTCATGAATCTCGGCACATATAACCTCATTCAGCACTGTATTTCCTATTATATTTTGTATTGGTATTTATTCATGAAAAGTTCCTAGGGCTAGGTAGCCCTATAAGGAACAGGTGATACATGTTACAAATAAAAAGTGACGGTGATCAATATAACGATAAAAATAAAAAATAGGTATTTAACAGAAGTAAAGAAATAAACTAAGATATTTCGGTAAGACTGGTAGTCAAAATGTGGAACTTTTAGCAAAATCTAACAAAGAGTTTAGGAGAAAAAAAAACTTTTCACTAAAATAAGCATTTTTCTATTAGAATACATGTAAAAGTTAAAAGTTTGACCATTTTTTGTTAAAAAACTGTCCATTTCTCTTACTTTTTTCTTTCAGATTATTGCTTTGCAGATTCGAAAATACAAAAAAAATGGATTTAGAATTTTTCACAAAAAGCCATTTACTGTACATGTGGTGCAGGGTCCTTTCTTTAAATTAAAGAAACTTTTCTTCTTCCTTATAGCTAAGAAAAAAATTTTCTAATTCAAAGAATTTTTTTTTGAATCAAAGCAACTTTTTTATCTGTGTAGACTCATATTCAATCACTCAAAATTGTTCTTAAATCACATTAAGGATGCTATCGATTACAGTTTTCTGTAGATTTATAATTTTTGTCTTGTAGCAATTATAATATGTTAGGTATTCCGAGTGTTTCAAAAATTCGTGGGAGAAAAAATGGTTTCTTATTATTAATCTTCAATTTATTTGAAGTTGACGCTGATTTTGTTTGATAATTTAGAAATGAGAAAGAGCATGTTTCAGATAATAAAATTGTTGGGTCAAAGTTTCAAAAGGATTTGAGTGAATTAGCGGGTTCGGATCCACAAAAGTGAAATAAAAGATTTCATTACTTTTGTAATGTTGTTTTAATATTTAATGTTTATCCTTTTGAGAAATTATCATATCGAGGAAATTTAGAAAATTTTACATTGGTGTAAAGTGAGCATGTTATTGGGTCAGCAAATTTTCATCGGATTTTCAAAATTTTCATTGAATTCATGATAATATGTGAAATTTCAAAGTGAGTGTGAAATGAGAATTAGTGGATAATAATAATTGAATGAGGGAACACGTTTGAATGCGCAATGTTTGACCCTTCTCTAATTTGTGAAATGTTTTTCTAATTAAACCTCTGCAATTTTCGCAGTTTGTGTAATTGGACTTGTGATTGTCAAACAATGTTCTTAATTGCTTAATAAACTACATTGTTCTTTTATTTTGTTATGAATGATTGTATAAAAGTTTTGGAAATGATACCATGATAAACTAATCTTATTTAAATAATAAAATTATAAATTAATCTCAAAACTTGGCTCTTTTATTTTGTTATGAATGATTATACAGGGTGTCCCAGTACTCAAGGTACATTTCTATATTTTTGAATTCCTCATAAAAAATGGAGTTGAAAATAATAACAAAATTTGTTGTCAAGTTAATAATTAATGAGTAATTAGGAATTAAAGATTAACCAATCGGAAGCATGCGTTAGATGGACGACATTCCATGTTTCACTGATGAGGGTGTGTGCAAAAGAGTAATTTTAAATCTGCAGGAGGTTGTGAATATTAATGGTGCAAATTCACACGGCAACTGAGATACGAGATTCTTGGAAAATATCTTTTCCTTTAGAATACAGGTTGAATTATTTTAACTTCCTTCGAGTATTTCTAATTCTGTAGAATTCAAACGAATTCTTATAATTCACTTGTGCTCCTTTGAATTCTTTTGAAATTTTTTGCAATTCTCTTGAAACCTTTACAGTACACCTTAAATTATTTTGGATTTCTCCAAGTCTTTTGTATTCTCTGAATTTCAAATTCTCTGAACACTTATAAATTCTCTGAGACCTTTTGAATTCTTTTGTATTCTCTAAATTCTTTTGAAATTCACTCTGTGAATTCTTCCGAATTCTCTAAATTCTTCCTAATTCTTTGAATTCTTCTTAATCCTATGAATTATTACACTATTCTTTAATTTCTTCCGAATTCTCCGAATTCTTCCAAATTCTTTGAATTCTCTAATTTATTCTGAATTTTCTGGATTGTTTAAAAATTTTCTGATCTCTCTATACTGTTTTGAATGTATTGAATTCACGGTATCACTTAATTTTTTTAAATGTTTTTTAATTATCTTGAAATCATTAGAATACACGTTGAAATATTTTAACTTTCTTGGGATATTTTTAATCCAATAGAATTCAAACAAATTCCTCAGAATTACAATTTTTTTTAATTCTCTCCAAATCTTCACCATACACCATGAAATGTTCTAAGTTTCTCCAAGTCTTTTGTATTCTTTGAAATCTCCTGAATTATTCTAAATTCTCTTATAAATTTTAAAATGGCTGAATTCTTTCCAATTCTCTGAAATATTTTGAATTATATGAATTCTTTTGTATTGTCTTTTTTTAAATTATCTAAATTCTTTTGAAATTTTCAGAATTATTTGAACTGTTCTGAATTTTTTAATTCTCACGAGACCACTCAATTCTTTTAATGATTTTTAATCATCCTTAAATTATCAGAATACATTTCAAGTTACTTTAAACTCCTTCAGATCTTTTGAATTTTCTGAATTCTCTTAAAATCTTTCGAATGCACGTATAATTATTATAGCTTCCATCGAGTATGTTTCATTATGTAGAATTCAAACGAATTCCTAGAATCCACATGGACTCCTTTGACTTCTTTTGAAGTTTTTTTAACTCTCTTAAAACCTTTACTATACACCATTAATTATTTTGAATTTCTACAATTCTTTCGTATTATCTGAATTCTCCTGTATTCTTTTGAATTTTCTGAAATATTTTGTATTCAAATAGTCTTCTGAATTATTTTTCAGTTTTCTGAATTCTTTCGATATCTTTAGAATACTTTCATGCAAGCTCTCGTGTTCCTATGGCTTCTTATGTCTCTTTGAATTAATGTCTCATTCACAGATTCTAACCATTATTTCGGCGGTCTACCTCTGGGCATTCTGCCATTTACTTTACCTTTATACACCTGTTTGGTCAGTCTTTCATTTTTCATTTTCTCAAGATGTCCGAACCACCTGAACTGATTTCTTTCCCATATATCAATAAGTGTCTCTCCTGTATCATATTCTTTGAGGATTATCTCATTTCGGACGTTGTCCATCAGTGTTTACCCGCATATTGTGCGCAGAAGTTTCATGCCAATCGCATTAATTTTACTCTTGTGCTTTTCTTGACATGTCCATGTCTCGCTACCGTATAGTACAGTCGGTACGAATATAGAATTATGTATGATCATTTTAGAGTTTTTTTATATGTTTTTATTTCTGAGAATGGGCCATGCTCTACTGATAACCTTCTTATCCTTATAATTATTTCAAACAAACTTAATCATTATAACATATAATAATGAACTACGATTCATTTATTCTATTGTTCCCCTTGCTTTTTAAGTTATTAAAAGTTTGCACTTTAGATTAAAATTATTGAATTTTAATAATCATGGTGCATAATTTGAAAAGTAATCATTTAAGACGACTATAAGTTTCAGGATCCTAATTTAAGAAAGATTCCATTTTCAAATGAAGTTTGTAATTGTTCAATTTTTAAGTTTTTAATGCTTTAAGATTGAATTGAATAATTTTGAATGTTTCCAATTGGAAAGAATCTAATTTTCAACGTCTTAAGAATAATTTTATTTAATTTTAAAGGTTCACAATATTTAAAATCTTTCTATATTTAACGGTGAAAATTAAAGTGATTTTTTAATATCATACTTATTATCCATATTTATCACCTTTCAAATTTTAATTATTTCAATTTATAATCATAGCTATGAATGCGCAATTGTAAAACAGTTTAATTGTTGAGGCCTTGAAACTAAAGTTTTTTTTGCTTTAAAGGCAAGGCGGTCAAAAATAGAGGTCAAAAAGAATTTGGACTTTTTTTGAATTAAGGGTTCTTTTTTCGTTCTTTTTACTGAAACATAAAAGCTTAGGTTTTTTTCTTTAAACACCATCAAGTTAAAAATCAAAATTTTATTCTTCAATCGTAAAAATAAGCATTTAGTAGGTTTGGAGCAGATACCATTTTCTTCAACAATTTATAACACTTTTAATATAAATAAAAGAATATGTCCGCTGCGCGAGCACATTCCTATTGCACGCTGCGCGCGCGAGGTACGCTTTCGCGCTCGTTTTCGTACGATTAATGCGTGCATTTTAACTACATTTTTTCAAATATCATAAATATTGTAACTTAAATCGAAAACTATGATTGAAATTCCTGACGAATTACAGTCATACATTGGAACCTTAAAAAATAAAAGTACGCAGACAAAATTGAACAGCATATAAGAAGTGGGTATGTTTTTCAATATCATTTTGATTAAAAAATACAATATTATGTTTTTGAATTTACCAATTAGAGACATTAAGCCGTAGGCTTTGATTCTGTTCGTTCAAAATTTAGTTCTAAGACAACTCTACTATGATTAATTAATCTAGAAAATTTTCAATTTATGTCCAATTGAACAATTTCATTAAGATAACTTGTAAATGTTATTAAAATCTACTAGAAATAACAATTAAAACTTACGAATCTCCTAAAAACAAAATTACATTTTCTTGAAAATGATGTAACTCCTTGAATTTTGGTCTAATTAAAAAATTTCATTGGAATAGTTTTGAAATATATTTTATATCTGGTAAAAATTTGGAGTCATATTTCTCAATCTATCAAAATAATTTCTTATCTATTTTTTGAAATCTTTTAAAATGTTGAGAAGCATATCAATTTTTTAATTTTGTTCGAAATTAAAAATGCCATTAGATAATTCGCAAGTCCTTTTTTCATGCACCAGAATGTTTGACAACAATTTCTAAAATTCTTAAAAAATTTATTCTTATATTTTGAAAATGCTCTAATTTTGTTAATTTTGTTCGGACATATCTGGGTTTGCATGCTCCTTCTATGGAACATGAGCATCATTAATGACTTGAAAAAATGTTTGATAATCGGGAAATGATAGGAAATTTTGTTTTTGTTTTTAGAGGCAACCCTAAAAGATTTGACTAATATTGTACTATTATTTTGAATTTATAGCCTTAACGATTCAACCATTTTAGATTGAAATCCTTCATAATCGATACTAGTTGCAAATTGAAATATTAAACATGTTAGGACAATTTCACTATTATATCTTTCAAAATTTCATATTGAAAGCTTTGATAATCAGTTTCATATATGGGTAATTGTCAAATCGGAGGCAAATTTGAAGTCCCAGTAAGATAACATTAACTTAGAAACTCACACTGACTTTTTTAAATTTAATAAATAGTTATTATCATCCTCTACAAAATGGTCATTTCTTTTTTTTTTTTATTTGCGTTCCTATTTACGTTAATTTAATAAAAGAACACCCCAAACGTGATTACCGTACGGCGTCCCAATCTCACTTTGCACAAGGATAAACTGGTTTTCTCCTTTTTTTAGACAGTAACCTGACAAACGTTTATCGTACCAAGTTTGTAAACCTTAGATGAACATAAATTTAATTTATGCACATTTTTCAAGTCAAATAAATAATATTGTAAAAACCTTAAAGTCTGTCCCTTCAGGAGCGCAAGCGGCCCTTGAAGATAAATATCAAAATGTTAAACAATTATTACTTCCTCTCAATGATTGTGCTCTCGAAGCTTTCAAACGCGGGTTACCTGACAATATAGGAGGCTTAGTAGAAGCGCGTAATCCCCAGAACTTAGATTCCGCTCTGAAAGTCGCACTCGAGTACGAAGCAAGACAGCAGTTAAACACGGCTATTTAGATTCATATGATCATAATCCTAGTGCTCATGTTCGTTTTACAACGACTGCACACCCATATGAAGCTTATGATCAAAAACCAAATAGAATTTCCGACACGCAAGAATTTTCAGATTTCCCGTATAATCATATTTCTCCATACGAGCATCCGCATACATTTAATCCATACCCTTATTTTCCAACTGCTCCATTGCCAACTACAGGGTATCCTAATCTATATCATTCACAGGATGAAATCATTATTCTGCCCCCTTTTTCAACAAATACAGACCATTTGAACTAAGAATCTGCTCGTCGCACAAACGAAACGACGACCATGGAGAACTAGAAGCGTCATATAAGCGTACAAGTTTTGAGAAAACACAGACAAATTTAAAAACAAAATTTAATTTAGAATCTCCAGCAGTCGAATTTTCATCTCCTAGTTTCAATAAGACAAAAGTTTCCTTTTTAGTCGATACAGGGGCCGATAATAATATTATAAAATTAAATTCGTTAGACGAAGAATTATTAGTAAACGAAGAAGAATCTATAGGCATAACAGAATTGACCCAAGGTAGAATTTCCACTACAGGCACAATAAAACTACCCATACAAAAATTCATGGTAGTTTTTTACGATGTCTCCCCAGATTTTCCTTTGATTACAGATGGAATTCTAGGAAGAAAATACCTTCGACAAGAAAAGGTTAAAATTTCATTTTGGCATAATCATATAGTTACTCATTCGAACCCTTTGAAGCCTATTCCTTTTATCGATAAAGAGTCAAAAGTTGCGCAGGATCAGATAACTGATTATAAAGGAACGGGACTAAGACATAAATTTAATATAAAACCGTCGACGAAATTGAAATAGATAGTGAAACGGAATTCGATCACAGAATAAACTCATTTGTAAACCGGGTCGAAAACAAACTGCATGAACTTGAAACTCAAGGAGTTACAAATGACAAAACTAGTGAAGAAAATAAATATACAGATGCCCCAGAAAAAGTAGAATCTCCCTCAAACATTCTAAAATATCCATCAACCGACAATCTAGTTGTAATAAAACAAAAGGATAATGAATTAACACAAGTCATATTAATCCCATCACAAAAATCAACCGGAACCATAGCTGAGCTAGGGACCCTAAGATCTGTAATAAATTACAAACCGCGATATGTGCCTCCGTTGCAAGCAGAGCGCGAGCTGGGTGCCAGGCGTAGCTGCTTTGACAAGTTGCGAGGGGAGAACTTAAGAATAGGGTTACCCATTTTACCCGAAACGTGATCCCAAAACACTTATAACGAAAAGGCCAGAAACACAGTACCATCAACATTCTTAACAACCTATTAATACATATTTCTTTTGTATAGACGGAACAACATCAACGTTTGCCCAAGGAAATGCTTCATTGGTAAAAATGTATCAACTATCTCTATACCTCTATACATATATGTATATACATATATATGTATTTGCAAATATTTTACATGAAATAGATATCTTTCATATTGGACAGTTGTCTCTTTGATCTAAGAAAAATTAAAGAAAAATTGAATAAGTGACTTTGAACCAGTCTAATTAGATTATTACATTAAAAAAAAAGAAAAATTCAAAATTTATGCATTTCTAAAACTGCTGAAATTTAAAAAATTCTTTTTCGAAAATTTAAAATAAAAAGATTTCTTCCGACAAATCGATTGATTCAAAGGCGCACTTATTGGTTCAGGGGATCGAGTTAATTGAATCAAACAAATGCATCAATCTGAACCTTTTGAGTTCAAATAAAATTAATTTACTTGAATGTTTGGGAATTTTATTTTGTTAAAATAATACACTTAGGTAGTTGCATTCTTTAAATTAATAAAGAAATGTGTCTGGTTCAAATAAGGGATCACTACTTTAGATAAATAGATTCCTGCGACTGAACAATGGGACACAAGGAACACTGTTGAATAATGGTATAAACTTCAAAACACCAAAACATATTGAAATGAATGCCTTAAGCCTATGAAATCGATATAAGAAACATGTTTTCCAAATTTCATATAAAATTATAATAATCAGTCAGATAATTCCATTTTACACCAAATCTAAATAAATTTATTCTTCAATGTTAAAATTGTTTTCAATTTTAATGTACGTGTATATTAATTCTACAACATTATGGTATATTAATATTAATTTACGGTATATGCAAATGACTTTACTCCCATGTATATTAAATTTTGATAAGATTTTAGCAGTGTTAAAAATTAAAAACATGATACCTTCTACCAGTAATTGACAAGATTTAAAGAAATAAAAGAACTTTGAGTTTTAAGCAACTGCTACACCAACCTGTATATTATATTTAATATAAAATGTACAACCTTCTTTATTTCAACTAAAATGAAAATATTGTTTTTGCTAATATCTTCATATAAATTTGTGTGCAGATTTCCTAAACACAGAAAAAACTGGGGTTTCTATTAGAACCAATTTTTGGTTCCAAAGGAGCTGCAACAAAAAGGAACCTCTCTTTATGAGAGTCAAAAATATATTATTTAGTTGAGAATAGAACTCTGGTGGCAAGCATGGTATTGAAACGTATACTGCCCCAATTTCACTAACTCCTGTGTGAGAGCCTAGAGCATTATTAATTTCTAAGTCGTCAATGCCAAAAAATAAAGGCAAGACAGTTTTACCCTCAACTTCATAGGGAGCTGATTTTTTCCTCCATAAATCGCCTTGGATAAAATTGCACAAGACACTGTGAGCACGTTTTAATTTATCCACATAGCTTAATACTGTTGTAAGAATGCCTGGAAGCTCAAAGAATTTTTGCAATATTAAGCGCAAAGGAATATGTTTTACTGTACAAGGTACTGCTACTCTTACTATTCTGTTGTCAAGAAACTTGTATTCAAACCTTGCACCTACGACACATTCAGTTGCTGGTATCAAATGTCCAGATTTTTCAAAATACTTAATTCGTAAATAATCTGAAGATAGAGAAGAAAATGGATCGCCGAAAGAATCCAGCAAAGAATTTATTTCACCTATCTCATTATCCTGAACATTTGAGTTTACGAGTATATTTTCAATCCTTTTCTTTAGTCCTGTAATTGAGCTTCCTAGGAAATCTTCAACATTATCAACCATAATTTGAACTAGGCTTCGAGGAAAAGACGGTCGACTGTATAGCTTGTCAATAAACGTTGAGCTCTGTTTTGTCAAAAGGTCTCGAAAATTATCTTGCGCGGGTGGAATATCAAGATTTCTATCAGAGGGGTCATCAAGGGCATTGGAATTCGTTGGCTCATCATTAATATTTTCAAATTCATTTACGGCAAGAGCTTCAATGACAACACTTTCAGAATCAGGTGTAGCATTGGCAGAAAACTTGTGATAAGATCTATAATATCTGCGGATTCGAGCCCAAGAAGAAACAGTTTTTTGCAATAAACAGTTACGCTCCGCGCATGCGTAAGAAGACGTGGTTTGCATATGATGTAAGATTTTGTAATGTATATGTAGGGCTTGAATAGATGGAAAAAATGTCTCAGCATGGCACTTTGAGCAGACAGGCATTTTTACATATTGAATATTGCAATATTAAAATGAAATTTGCTGACAGTTTGCGGATTTTTATCAATGATATCACAATTTCGCAAATGCTTGTACATTTGAGAATAGAACAAAAACAAGTAGAGTTTTTAGGCAGTTCACACTCACGTTACTTTAACGCACTAATCCTCGCACGACAGTTCCTTAATGAGAGCTGCTAGGCTATCTACTTCTCTTCGATTATCCCACTTGGTTCTCAAGCCATACACGCATATTCGAAGAAGCAACCAAAGTGGCTCGGCATGCCTCGGATACTGTGCATGGATCGCATGAAAAATTTGAAATGCCACGTCAATAGCTTTAACTGGAGAATCGACGCTGTATAAGAGATCATCCAAGGTTACAAAGCATTCTATGATGGTGTCCAAATCTTCCCCTACAATTACTGCAAATGGCTGGATCGTTTCACCTCGTGCAGCTGCTCGTTCTCTGACCCTCCTTATTGCTGATTTAATGTCAGCAGTGCTCTGAAAAATGAAACAAATTGTTGTAATTAATTTCTTCATTTAAATTAATCTCTAGCTTGATATTTGATCAATTAGATATGACTCTTCTTTATCACTCACCGTTACGTGAATCAAGAATCCATCCTGAATAACCTCTCTTGTAGGCTTCCAGAGCTTACCATTATTGATTAATTTTGGTTTTACCAGCATCGATAGTTGCATTAATACTGATGCATCACTTTCCTCTGTGCGAAAAAAAGAGTTAAAACAGATATTCAGAATTTAAATAAATATTCCACATTGTTTTAAATATATTATGCAAGAGCAAACAAACCTTCATCTCTTCGGGAGTGTGTCTTTTTCGCACGAGTAGACAAAAGTGAGCTAACTTTCTTCTTAAAAGTGGGCCAAGAGAACAGCAAGTTGTTTTCTGTTCCCGGATAAAGAAGAGAGTGATCCTCTTCAAGCTGCAGGAAAAAATGATATGATAAAAGTGATTGGAAATAAATTTGTTTAAAGTAATGTAGATTCTAAAATAATAATTTTTACTTTGAAATCGATTGATGAAACCCTTACCAACGTATACCCTAAGGCCTCCTTAATCCCTCTGTAGGTCTGAACATAAAATGTTACTTTTTCGGATGTAATGTTCTTCTGTTTTCTCCCTTTGCTTTTCTTGTCTTCTACAATTATGTCGACACGTAACAGTTTCATGCGATACTCATGCGTGTCCCGTCATTTCTGAACACAATCTTGCCAGGGTGTGCAAGTAATTTTCAGAGAGTTCACCTTATTCAAAACTTCCTCTTCTGGAGTGAAATCTGTGAAACAGGAATTTGTTTACTAGAAATTATTGATCAACAACACTGAAAGAAGAAAAAGGGGCAAAGAGGAAATTCAAAATACAACTTACCGCCACTGTCTTCGCAATGAGCGCTCTCCGGATGCGCGTTCTTCCTCGGCACGCGTATTCCCGCACGACGTGTTCTTTTTCGAGTGTTGTAAAGCAAATCCACAAGCTTGCCGGATCCGCTGTGCTTCTTCCCAAACTCGTACTTATAGTAAGGGATGTAATATGTTTCCTGAAACACAAAGAAAATAAAAATAAATTCATTTTTGGTAACAGATCTTTCAAAATTGAGTTAGAAGTTTATAGAAATTCTTTTTAAACAGTAGCGTATACATCTATAAGGAAGCAATAAATCAAATTTAGCTAGCCAAAACAGGATGTCATACATAGCCCTCCGTATCAAATTTCATTCGTACACCTGCACCTTTTTGCGCATTAAATAAATATATTATCTGTAAGGAAGCAATAAATCATCCTTGAAATAATTATATGACGCAGTATAAATTGCCAGCACGAAGCAAAGTATAACCTTGAAAGTATTTACGCGAAAAAATTCTTGAGATAAGAAATACCCTTGAACCTGTTGTTACATGCATTTGTCTGGCAGAATTGCGCAATATTACTCTGTGACGTCAGCTGTAGAATGTTCTCGATGTCGGTAAAGCAGGTCCAGTACCCCTCTTGTATCAATGTCCGTAAGGTAGGAATGCAGGATGACGTCATCAGTACCCATCGATAATGTTCTAGAAGCTTAGCACGGACATGAACCATTTTTCTAGAAAAATTTAGCATGGACACGAACCACTACAGCTAGAATCTGCTCGATGTCGGTAAGGTAGGAATCTTGAGTTAGAAACCCCCCTATACATCTACTGTCGTGATTTAGGATTTTTGGGATTTCATATTTTTTTTGCGATTTTGGGACGTCATATACACACAAAAAAATGTTTCCCAGGACATAAAAATATAAACATGTTTCTTTGGTTCAAGCTGAAGAAATTTCAGGTTCGAGTCAATCCAAAAACCATGTTTTTGCACATTTTCAAAAAATGGTAAATAAGGCAAATTTTTGTTAAATTCAAAATTTTAAATATTGTAAATTTAAAAATGAGAACAGAAGATATTAACTGATTTCAAATTTTTTTTCTTCACTTGGTTACGATGTCGGACTACAAATTGTTATCCTTTAGCTCAAACGATTCAATTAATTTTAGCATTTTTACTTCGCTCTACCGAAGAGTGTAGTTTTAAATTTACATTGAAAGTATTAATCATCGTAAGGAAGAAATGACGAATCTTGGGAAGAAATATTTATGAGAACGATGGTAAACATATCAAAAATAAATGTTTAATCTTTCTCCTATTTTCTCATATAATTATATTATACCTCTTGAATAAATTATTTATGAATTTTTCCTATTGGTTCAAAAATTATGACGAATTTTTTATATTTACAGCTTTTACTGGTAAAAAATAATAAAAAGTTACTAAATATAAACATACATTTTGTGCTCAATGACAATTTTTTGAAAATGTGCAAAAAGATGTGTTTTTTTTTTATTGAGTCATATGCACACATTTAAAAAAAAATGAATATGTCGAACCTGAAATTTATTCAGCTTGAACATGTTTTTGTACATTTTCAAACAATTCTAAATAAGGCAAAATTTATTTTTGAATTAAAAAATTTTTTAATTGTAATTTAAAAAAAGAAAACAGAAGATATTTATCGGTTTCGAAAGTTTTTTTCTTTACTTATTTTGGATTTCGACCCAAAAATTGTTATCCCTCGCAGTTCAAACGATTCGATTAATTTTAGCTTTTTTACTTTGCTCTACTGAAGAGTGTAGTTTTGAATTTACTTTAAAAGTATTAATTATACTAAGGAAGAAATAATAAATCTTGGAAAAAATATTTATGAGAACGATGGTAAATATATTAAAATGGTGTATTTGACTAATTTTATTTTTTTCTGACTTTTTGATATCACTGTGAATGGATTTCCAACGACCTAAGTATATCCAATTTTTAAAAATAAATTCTTGAATGGCAGAAATCATTCAAAAATCATGGAAAATTATTTAAAAATATAACATTTCTTATAAAAAGGTTGTTTGTTCTTTACGACATGCAAAAATAAATGTTTAATCTTTCCCCTATTTCCCCTTTTTCGTGAGAAAATAACCCTATTTCCCCTTTTTTTGAGCTCCTTTTGCGCTATGATCCCTATTCATAAATTGCTCGTCACGTGTTATGCGGATTTTTCTATCAGACGCAATCCAAATCCGGTGGACTTTCGCTTTAGTGGCGTAGCTAACGAAAATGCCTTGTATCCCACGTGGTTTAAGTTTGTCCTTGTTAGGACTCTTATCGAGAGAATACGCAGTAACTCCGAATTTTCTCAAATGTCTGAAATCAGGCCGCTTACCTGTCCATTTCTCGTGTGGTGTTTCCATTCCCAATGGGTTGGTAATACATCTGTTCCGTATGTAGCAGGCGGCGGTGACAGCTTCACCTCAAAATGACAGACAGTCCGGAATATATTAGCATACAACGCGCTGGTTCGATCAAAGTTCGATTTTTGCTTTCCGCAATTCCATTCTGCTGCGGAGTGTAGGATGTTGTTAATCGATTCCTTATTCCTGATTCCTCTAAAATTCGATGCATGCCAAAGTTGGCGAACACTGTACCGTTGTCGGATTGGAGTGCTTTGATCTTTAAGGGGATTTATCAGGGTTAAAAAATGGATTTCCAGTTTCTGGCCGCAGGGTTGAATATTTTTTCTGATATTTTGCATACCTCATCTAAATATTGGTATTTTCGAGACCTAGCCAATCGACCTTTGTTAAATTTACGAGGCAGACTCCCCGGAGCGCGAGTGGAGACTCGGGTGCGCTTCGAATTACCCGAAACGAATCACCCTTTCATTGTTATGAGATGCATGCCGGTTCAAAAAACTGAAATTATGAAAGGAAAAAATATTTATGAGAACGATGGTAAATATATTAAAATGGTGTATTTGACTAATTTTATTTTTTTCTGACTTTTAAATATAATAAATAGCCATGAGGACATAACGCATCCTTGTTTAACGCCTTGCATAATATCGAAACAGTCACTCAGTTGCCCATTTACCCTTACACTCGCTTTACTGCCTGCATATATTGTAATATAATTTAAACTATTTCATTTTTGCTTTCAAAATGTAACAGTTTTAATAGAAAATTAATGTAATTTGTTAAAAATTCGTATTTCTATGTAAAAAATTCATTATTATGGTCGTAAAAGTAAATATGTTACTGAAAATTAATATGTTTGTATCGAACATGAACTTCTTGGTCGAAAATTCAAGTTTTTTTATGCAATATTCGTATTTTATGCTCGAAGATTGAACAATCTCATCTGAAATTAAAATATTTAGTCGAAAGTTGATGTACTTTTGTAAAAGATAATTTCTTTTGTTTAAAATGAAAGTACTATGTTAAAAATTCGTATTTTTGTGTAGAAAGTTCATTCCTTTGGTTGAAAGTGTAACTATTTGATTGAAACTTAATTTATTTCCTTGCTAATTTGTCTTGTTAGGTCCACAAAAAAGAATCAGTATGAATTCAGAATTCACTTGTGTCTTGAAAATTATCAACTGTTTTACAGAAAATTCGTATGTTCTGCTCGAAGATTAAACAATCTGATATACAATGAAAGCATTTGGAGGAAAGCTGAGGAACTTTGTTGAAAATTAATTTATTTGGTTTAAAATGTAACTATTTTGTTGATATTTCGTTTCCTTTTCGACTTAAATTAATTAACTTAAATGAACATTCATTCACTTTGTTAAAAATTCGTATTTTTTATGGAAAATTCATTCTTTGAGTTGAAAATGTAACTACGTCATTAAAAATTAATGTATTTCTCTTTGACAATTCGTCTTCTTTTGTACACAAAAATTAATATGTTTGCATTGGAAATTAACGTTTTTATTGAAAATTCAACTGTTTTACACAAAACTCGTATATTTTATAAAAAATTAACTATCTGATGGAAAATGCAAGTATTTCGTAGAATTCTGAAGTACTTTGTTTCACCCTCTGCCTGTCATTTGACCGTTATCGTAAAAAATGTCAAATGAGGCATGTAGAAAGGGAACAACTAATAGTAGTGCTCATTTACGTAACGTGATGTGTGTGTGCGACACAGCTGTATCGTATAGCTATTTCGAGGGGCACAAGTGCCCCTCGATAGAAACTTTCTAAATAATAAGTCAATTATTATTAAAAAATACTCAAAATGAAGTATCAGTACTAAAGTTGAAGAATATTCAAGAAAATTGCTCAAAATTCGATAAAATGTGACAAGTTTGTGATACGAAAACCATCCTGTGGAACATAACCTCAAGAAGGAAACGTTAAATTGAACAAAATACTTTTGAGTGGAAGAATTGTTCAAAATTCATTCAACTTACATTTAATTTGAGATGACATTGTGTATTAAAACGATTGTTCGCAAGATTTCATACAATTTTCGCGCCTAAAAGGTCATTTAATATTCTGCAATAGTAGGAAGGAGAAGTTATGTTTTCGTGACAGGTAAGTAAGAAAATCATACAAAAAATTTAGAATGTTCTAATTTTTAATGTACTATCCTTCTTAAATTATTTAGGTTATAATTTTGTATTGAAGTACTTACATTTTTGATTGATTATGATAAGCAATGAATTCTTCTTTGCATAAAGGTACGTCGCATTCTTCACACATGAAAATTGTTCTTTTGATTACTCCTTTCATTTTGCAGACAAAAAATCGTTTTAATACACAACGCCACCTTAACCAGTTAACTGGTCATGACGCATATATGCGCAGAAAAAATCCGTGACAAAACTGGTAATGACGCGTATATTTGCACTTGGAATAACTGCCACAAAACTCAATGGATTTCGATAAAAATTTATATGTCCAAGTTTTTTTGGTCGCTGATGACGAATCCGGGGTCAAAATTGAGAAATTCAAAATCGCGGGTCCAATATGGCGGACTAAAATGCAAATTCACGTGATTTGAATGAAAGTCAGTACTAAGTGTTTTTTTTTTGTCGCTGATGACGAATCCGGGGGCAAAATTAAAAAATTCAAAATAGCTGATAAAATAGTAGGATAGTCATCAGCGACTTAAAACACTCTTTACTACTGCCTTTCATTCCAGTCACGTGATTTTTGCATTTTAGTCCGCCATATTGGATCCGCCATTTTGAATTTCTCAATTTTGACCCCGGATTCGTCATCAGCTACCCAAAAACTCTTAGGGAATGAACTTTCATGATGAATACGGAATTATTCGCTTCTACCAGTTTTGGCACATAACATCAACTTCGAGCCTACCCGTCAACTGGTTAAATTAAATGTAAATTAAATGAATTTTTGAACAATTGTTCGACTCAAAGGTATTTTGTTCAATTTGACGTTTCCTTCTTGAGGTTATGTTCCACATGGTTTTCGTGCCATAAACCTGTCACTTGTTATCCACTTTGAAGCGATTTTGTTAAAAGTTCCCTTGATCACTTGATAAAAAGAACTGGAAATCATAAAAGATGTCGAGTCTGCAAAATGAAAGGAGAAATCAAAAGAACAATTTTCATATGTGAAGACTGCAACGTACCTTTATGCAAAGAAGAATTCATTGCTTATCATAATCAATAAAAAATTTAATTACTTTGATGCAAAATTATAACCTGAATAATTTAAGAAGGATAGTAAATTAAAAATTAGAAAATTCCATTTTCTATTTTCTTTCCGATTTTCAGGTTACACCGTTACAAAAAATCAAACTTTAGTATTTTAAATTTTTATTGTAAAGAGGATAAAACTGCTTTTTTAAAAGCATAAAAAAGAATGTTTAAAAGTGCACTTTTTTCAACAAATGTATTTTCATTTTGATGTTCAGAAAAAATCTGATTTTCAAAAAATGGTATAAAAATAATTATAAGAGGCTCTAAAGTTATATCTACATATAAGTTTTAAGGCACAATTAGGCATGAAAGTATTGATACCCGGGCGCTGATTTTGAGTTGAATATGGTATGTCAGAAACTAAAATGTTTTTCAAAAATGCTGTTACAATTATTGTAATAGGCTTCAATTACTTTGAAAATACTTTTAAAAACACTATGAAAAAACTCCAATCGGATTCGCCTAAGAGAAGTTACACTAACTTGAAAGGAGTGTACGTGAGAAAGTCAAAATTTTGGACCTACGTATCTTGAGAACCACTAAATATTTAGGTATTTGGGCTAGGTGGGAATTGTACACGTATTTTGCCCTGTAAGAGAGAAGGTAATAATGCAATTAATTGGTTTTATTACATTTTTATAAGGAAGAGGATGGTCTAGGAGTTTCTGGGTCTTGTTATTCAAACGAAATAAAATGTATGAAGATTTCCAAAAAATTATTGAAGATCAACAAATACACCAAAAATGTAAATAGTATCTCAATAATTAATTTCAATTTCATATATAAATTTCTAATTAATATGAAGCATAAGACTGTAATGTTGGCCAGTAGTTTCCTATCAAAATTCCTTGTTGATGAGGTCTAAATTGACCTCAAAACATGTTGATTTTCCAGTAGTATAAAAAAGACGGAGAAAGAATAAGGAAGAGAGTGGCAGGTTGGTTTGGTTGACTCTTTCCTTTTTCCCCTCTTTTTTCCTTTATTATATACACTGGAACTTGGAATTAGAAACATCGGATTTAAGAGATTCCTAGAACTGATGGCCCCGCAGTTTCGTGGTGAGAGAGGAGCCGCGGGGTCGAGAGAGGCTTGCTCAGCTATGCGTAACCACCAGCAGCGTAGCGACAAAGAGGGCAGAGCGCGGGTACTCACGGGCGTCTGGTGCGTAATATTTGGTATTCCAATTGGAAATGGTTCACACGGCCCTGACTGTTTACGTTTGGATTCCCTTCATTCCAGGTTCCAGTGTAACTACCTCTAATGAGCCAATCACACTGATTTTTTGAAACATTTCTTCTCTCCTTTAAAGCCGTTTTGTGTAATTCTGTTACACAAGTTGACTTTTTTTTTGAGTTTATGTTTTTAAAGATTTTTTCTAAATTTCACACTCTTTCGCAATCCATTGAAAAAGGAGGAGGGTCGATTTGGGCGGTTTTTGGCCTAATTTGTTTTTGGGTATAAAAGTCTGGTTATATTATTGAGAGTGTCTACTAACAATAATAAGTCGATTGCACCCTAAACGGACCGTCCTCATCCTCCAGTTTTTCCCCGCTACCGCCTCAAAAACTGAAATAGCTATTTTTTGCTAACAGCACTTTTGGAGAGATTCGGCGCTGTCAAACTTTCATTTACTTAATAAATACTCTCGAAACTCATTGTTAACTATCTCTGCTCTTATTTATCATTATTCGGCCATTTTACCCCGTTTTATGGGGTGAAGGGGATAGTTTTACTATTTATTTACGAATACGTATACGGGATACGTAGTTACAAAATATCTACAGACTTGACATGGGTATCATAGAGTTTTCGGGATGCCTGATTTTGAATCCGAGATCCATTAACCTCTATCACATCAGAAATTTATTTTTTTTTTCTTCAATGTCAGTCTTTTTAATTAGGAACTTAATGAGAATTACAGCAACATGTTGATTTCCACTGATCCAAAATTAGTGTATCATAGACAAAAGTGGAAGGAAAATGTCATCCTATTCGATCCTGAAGCTGCAGACTTATTAAAAGAATGTAAGTAATGAGGAACTTGAACTGAAAGGACTGAGATTGAAGAAAAAAACTTTTTCGTCGATAAATACTCAAATAATGCATATGTTTATTAAATTTGTTTAAAACATCATAGAATTTATCAACTAAGTTTGAGTATTAATGAAATTACCATTAAGTTTCCAATTAAAAAGACTGACTTCGAAAAAAAACACAATTTTTCCATCGACAGGTTCCCGAATAATGCATTTGTTTATTAAATTTGTTTTTTGATTAATATGAAATTGATCAACCAATCATAAATTTTGCTGAAATTATCATGAGCTTCCCATTTAAAAAGACTGACATCGAAAAAAACGAATTTTTCTTTCGACAAATGCCTGATTAATGCATTTGTTTATTAAATGTATTTAAAAAAGTCATAAAATTAATTAATAAATTATGAGCTTTTCTAAAATAATCATAATAATAGATTTAATGCTTTCACGATTATTCATTATGATAAATTTCATTTTTAAATTTAAAGCTTTTTTGGGTTTCAATCGTGTGCAAAACTACGAATCTTGCCGACGTTTCGTGAACGTCGTTGTTTTGTCAAATAAAATGCTATGTCCTGTTTCAATATGATGCTCAGCTAGTGCTTGATTGCGTGAAATGTTTTAGCCTGACTTTACTCTCACGTTTCTTTACACGTTGGCTCACCGCTCTCCCGGTTTCTCCAATATAGACTTTGCCACAAGAACAAGGGATTTTATATACTCCAAGTGCAATTTTTAAGATTAGCACCTGCTCCCGGCGAAATCCTGCGGTTGTCCTTATGACAAACTTTTGACTATATTCATTTTTATTGATGCACCCTTTCATTATGTGTAATTTTATATATGGAAGACGACCATCCAGCGTATTGTGCAACCTACAGTGATAATATGCGAGGAATACTTCTGAACCTTTTCTCGATAAAAGTCACCAACAAACCAGAAAATTGTTTCTTTAGTCTTCCGAACTTATAAGAGAATTGCAATTTTTTGTTTATAAACAAATGTCCATGGCTAACATAAATTTGCAGAGATATTTTTTTTTCTCAATGAATGAAAAAATATTAAAAATACCTTACACAAACTTGCAACTTTTGAAACGGTCACAATCAGCAATAATATGACAAGACCCCTGAAAGTAGGCAACCCAATAACGTGTGCAAAGTTTGACATGGACTTAGCCGTCCGGAAGGCGAAAGTTGGCAAGTATAGTTCCGGGTAGGAACACCAGAAAGCGCAGGATCCTCTCTTCCGCGATCAATCACGATTGGAGAGGGTATAAGAAGGCAGACGAGATGCGAAACGGGATCATCCATCCGGATCGTCCATCCGAGTAACCGTCAGGCTTCACGCTCTGGAAGGATAAAGGTCCGTAGTTTTTCATCCTGGTACGCTATCACAGGCTCCGGAAATCTTGTGTTCCTCAGGGTACGCCGTCCAGGCTCCTGAATCTCTTTTTCCTTTTTGATTGATTGGGTACGTCATACAGACTCCAAGACCTTATCCCGATTTTTGATATTTGATTTATCCTGTTTTTTGCTTGTGTTCAATTCTGGACACGCTGTCACGGGCTCCAGACTTTTTGATTTAGATTTGTTGATTTATCCTAGGCACGCTATCAGGGGCTCCAGGCCCTTACACTTTTATTTCTGATTTTCTCCGGGTACGCTGGAACAGGATCCGGAAATTTGTTATTTTGTGAGGATTTAAAACGGTGTACGCTATCTTGGCTGCCGTGTAAAGAACTTAAGTTTAGATATACTTTTCCTTTGTAAAGTGATCCAACGACGATTGTTAAATACTTGCGATTACGGTATTTATTAGATGTGAGGCTATGCTCTCACAGTTGTAATAGACTGAACCGCGAGCATGGTAATTAGACTAGTTCATATGAACATTGGTACCTTTCTGAAATGTCAAAATACTGAATAATTGTAACCACTACGACGGATAATTGGTAAGAAAACGTCGTTATAAAAAACTGAGTCCAAATTGATTTTACCGGGACTTAGGGATATGTAAAATAAAATATCGAATAAAACGAACTCTTTCACTTTTTAGGAATTTTTTTAACAAATGAAAAAAGAATTAAATGACTAAAAATTTTGATTTTATAAATTTTAACAGATTCCCAGCATCTTATTAGGTTGCAAACTTAGTACTATAAATTTATTATTATCTAAAACAATGGCAACCATTTTGCCAAACAAATTTTTTCCATTGAGCCGCAGTTAACGAAAAGATTGACAACAGTGGGTTGTAATTCGAGATTTCAGTTCCAAACCCTAATTCCCATTATTATGCAACTTTGCAACTTTATTATAATTTTTTCCTAAAATTTATTATCAAAATTTGCATTTATCCATAAATCAACATGTTTCCAATCTTTAAATTATTTGAAAATTTAGATTTCCTATTAGATAATAGAATTCTATGTATTACTCTTTAATTTGCAGAAATATTCCTTGTTTTAAGCACTTTTACAGTAAAATGTGTTTTTCTTAAAATTATGCATGTTCTCGACCTCTGACAGGATTGCAAATCGAGTTTAATCATTTGGGAAGTAGCCCGAAGTAGCGTAAACCTGCAGTCTATAATATACGTTGCCCGGCATGAGTGGGCAATGTCGACAATGCCATATAACAACGACATATAACAAATACCAGGTGTTTTTTTTAACTTGAGACATTGAAATATCTAAAAAAATACACATCCTATGAAAAAATATCCGTAATAAAAACTTTTCATTTTCGAGGGGGAAAAGCGACTTTGAAAAAATTTACCCCACCCCACCCCCTCAGGGTAATCACCCGGTATAATGAATAGAAAGATATACATATGCAAAGAGTTAAGCCAAACAATAAAGCTGGTTCGAACGATCGATAAATGAAGTTACTGAATTTAAGTAATGACACGAATTAATTCAAATGGAATAAAAAAGAACTATTTCCAATCTTTAGTCTTGTACGCAACAGTGGACGTCCCACAGTGGGCCAGGGGATGGGTAAAAGTGGCAAAAATTGGATCTCACGTTGAATTGTCTGAAAATTGGTATAAGGGGGTTCTTAGGGTCGCTGATTTCAAATTTGACGTCAAAAATTACAAATTCAAAATAGCAGATCAAATATGGCGACCAAAATTGCAAAATTTTATATATTCGTCTGGAACTTGGTATAAGAGGGTTTTTGGGGTCAGTTGGAATGCGCCTATGGCTAAATAGAAGTTTAGCCGTTTAAGGAAGCTTTTGTCGGACGAACCGACCTTCAGCTCTCCCTCTGCACGAGGGACACCCTACCCTTAGCGAACCTCCATCAAGGAAACGGTAATAGAAAAATTGCTTGCAAATTTCGCAAAGAAACGTGACAAATGTTTCGAGACGAAATCAGTTCAAGCTAAGAAGACCCAGGCGCCTCAAACGAGGGGAGCAGTTTAGCTGCTTGCTCTGTGTTAAAACTTTTGTAATCTTAGAAATCTGGGTTTACCTTTTTAAAATCTTTGAAATCTTTTGAAAGTTTTGAAATCTTTGGAAATGTTCGATATCTTTATGAAATTTTTCTGAAGTCTTTGAAATATTTGTGAAATCTTTTGTATTCACTTGAAATCATTATAATATTTTCAATCTGTGTAAAATCTTAGATATCTGGTTTACCATAAACTTTTTAAAATCTCTTGAAAATTTTAAAATCTTTGGAAATGTTCGAATTCTTTGTGAAATCATTAAAATTCTTGCAATCTTTATGAAATTTTCGAAATTTTGGGAACTTTTTGTGAATTCTTTGAAATGTTTGTGAAATCTTTCCGAAATCTTTTGTAATCATTTAAAATCATTAAAATATTTTCAATCTGTGTAAAATCTTTTGAAATCTTAGAAATCTGGGTTTACCTTTTCAAAATCTTTAAAATATTTAAAACCTTTTGAAAGTTTTAAAATCTTTGGAAATGTTCAAAATCTTTGTGAAATCTTTACAATCATCGTAATATTTATGAAATGTTCGAAATTGTTGTGAATTCTTTGAAATATTTGTGAAATCTTTTTTACTCATTTGAAATCATTTAAATCTTTTTAATCTGTATACAATCTTTTGAAATCTTAAAAATCTCAATTTACTATAACCTTTTTAAAATCTTTGAAATCTTTTGAAAGTTTTAAAATCTTTGCAAATGTTCGAAATCTTTAAAATTCTTACAATCTTTATGAAATTTTCGAAATCTTTGGGAAATTTTTGTGAATTCTTTGAAAGAATTGGTGAAATCTTTCTGAAATCTTTTGTAATCATTTTAAATCATTACGATATTTTTAATCTGTGTAAAATATTTTGAAATCTTAGAAATCTGGGTTTACTATAACTCTTTTAAAATCTTTTGAAAATTTTAAAATCTTTGAAAATGTCCGAAATCTTTAAAATCCTCGTAATCTTTATGAAATGTTCCAAGCTTTTGGGAACTTTTTGTGAATACTTTGAAATATTTGAGAAATCTTTCTGAAATCTTTTGTAATCATTTTAAATCATTAAAATATTTTCAATCTGTGTAAAATCTATTGAAATTTTAGAAATCTGGGTTAACTATAACCTTTTTGAAATCTTAAAAATCTTTTAAAAGTTTTAAAATCTTTGGAAATGTTTGAAATCTTTGTGAAATCTTTAAAATCATCGTAATCTTCATGAAATGTTCTAAATTTTTGGGAAATTTGTGTGAAATCTTTGAAATATTTGTCAAATCTTTTGTAATCATTTGAAATAATTAAAATCTTTTTATTCTGTGTAAAATCTTTTGAAATCTTAGAAATCTGAGTTTACTATAACCTTTTTAAAATCTTCTGAAAGTTTTACAATCTTCGGAAATTTTCAAAATCTTTGTGAAATCTTTAAAACCATCGTAATCTTTATGAAACGTTCGAAATTTTTGGGATTTTTTTTAAATATTTGTGAAATCTTTCTGAAATCTTTTGCAATCATTTTAAATCATTAAAATATTTTTAAGCTGTGTAAAATCTTTTGAAATATTAAAAATCTGATTTACTACAACCTTTTTAAAATCTTTGAAATCTTTTGAAAGTATTAAAATCTTTGGAAATGTTCGAAATATTTGTGAAATCTTTAAAATCCTTACAATCTTTATGAAATGTTTGAAACTTTTTGGAAAACTTTAGTGAATTCTTTGAATTATTCGTGAAATCTTTCTGAAATCTTTTGTAAACATTTTAAATCATTACAATATTCTTAATCTGTGTAAAATCTTTGAAATCGTTTGAAAGTTTTAAAATCTTTGGAAGTGTTCGAAATATTTGTGAAATCTTTAGAAACATTGCAATCTTTATGGAATGTTCGAAATCTTCGGAAAATTTTTGTGAATACTTTGAAATATTTGTGAAATCTTTTGTAATCATTTGAAATCATTAAAATATTTTCAATCTGTGTGAAATTTTTCGAAATCTGATAAATCTGAGTTTACTATAACCTTTTTAAAATCTTTGAAATCTTTTGACAGTTTTAAAATCTTTATGAAATATTCGAAATTTTTGGGAACTTTTTGTGAATACTTTGAAATATTGGAGAAATCTTTCTGAAATCTTTTGTAAACATTTGAAATCATTAAAATATTTGCAATCTGTGTGAAATCTATTGAAATATTTGAAATCTGGTTTACTATAACCTTTTTAAAATGTTTGAAATCTTTTGAAAGTTTTAAAATCTTTATGAAATGTTGGAAATTTTTGGGAACTTTTTGTGAATTCTTTGAAATATTTTTGAAATCTTTTGTAATCATTTGAAATCATTAAAATCTTTTTAATCTATGTAAAATCTTTTGAAATCTTTTTAAATCTGTGTTTACTATAACCTTTTTAAAATGTTTGAAACCTTTTGAAAGTTTTAAAATCTTTATGAAATGTTGGAAATTTTTGGGAACTTTTTGTGAATTCTTTGAAATATTTGTGAAATCTTTTGTAATCATTTGAAATTATTAAAATCTTTTTAATCTGTGTAAATCTTTTGAAATCTTAGAAATCTGGTTTGTTATAACCTTTTTAAAATCTTTAAAATCATTGAAATCTTTTGAAAGTTTTAAAATCTTTGGAAGTGTTCGAAATCTTTCTGAAATCTTTAAAATCCTTAAAATCTTTATGAAATTTTCGAAATTTTTGAGGAATTTGTTGGTTAAATTTGAAAAAATGGGAAACTTTGAAATATTGTTGATTGTAGCGTCGTGATTTTTTACTATGTAAAAAAAGGTACCTGGAAAAATCTATTTTTTTGTCCTGGAAAACCTGGGAAAGTCCTGGGATTTTTTTTAATACACGCTAGACACTCTGGTTCAATAAAATAAAATAAAATTTCTTAAGATTCCTAGGAAAATTTCAAGTATTTTTACTTTAAAAAATGAATTCTACGAAAAAATTGGACAAGATTTCAAAACGTTTCAAATAATTTTCTAAAATGTCGAAAAAGAATGTAGAAGATTTTAAAGCAATAGTTTTCAATTTTGTAAATATTACAAAAGTTTTAGGCAAAATTCGAGTAAGTTTAAGAGATAATTAAAAACTTTTAAAATCATTTTAAATAATTTGAAACTTTGAAAGATTTTACAAAAAGTTTTAAAGTTGAAAAGCTTTACAAAAACTTAAACAAAGAAGCTGTTTAAGAATTTTGAAAGGTTACAACACTATAACATTTTTGTTTAAGATTCTTTTTAAAATTTCAAATAATTTTTTTGCTGAAATATTAATTTAAAGAAAAAATTGAAATAGACTTCAAAAGATTTCAAATGGTTTACTAAAATTTTGAACAAGAATGTAGAAAATTAAAAAAAAATCAATTTTGCAAGAATACAAAATTAAAAAAAAAATCAAGTGAGTTCAAGAAATATTTAGAAGTGTAAAAAAGATACTGGAATAATTAAAAACTTAAGATGATTGAAAAAAAATTGTTAACATAATGCTAATTTCTGTAGATTTTTAATAAAAAATTCGAAGCTTTTTAAGAATTTTTAAATGATTTTTCATGTAAAGAAAATAATTTTGTTATCAAAATTTTAAAATGTTTCAAAAGATTTTTGAAAATATCGAAGAAAATCTGTAAGATTTTAAAGCAGCTTTTTTAATTTTCAAAGATTTTCAAAAACTTAGGAATAATTCTATTCAATTTTAAAGATGTTCTAAAAATCATCGCTTTTATTAGAAATTTAATCTTTTATGGTTAAAAATGTAGCTGCTTGGTTGAAAATTAATCTATTTTGGTTGACGATTGAACTACTTTGTGAAAAATTCGTCCTTTTTTATGAATTCAACTCTTCTCGACTAAACTTTTTTCTTTCTTGGTTGAAAATGTAACTATTTTGTTGAAAATTCATGTATTTCTTGAAAATTCGTCTGTTTTGGGAGAAAACTAATCTTCTAGGTGGAAAATTTAATCTGTATTTTGGTTGAGAATTTAATTATTATCTAGAATATTCGTATTTTTTATGAATTCAACTGTTTTTGATTAAAAATAAAATATTTTTGCAGTTGAACTAATTAACTATTATATTTTTCTTTGAGAATCCATCTGTTTTGGTTGAAAATTTAAGTAATTTAAAATTACTTTGTTAAAAATTTATTTTGTTGTTGAAGATTCATAATTTTATTTGAAAATTCAACTTTTTATTTGAAAATCTAACTATTTCTTTAAGAATCTGTCTATTTTGATAAAAATGTTATCCTTTTTGGTTGAAGATTCAACTATTTCGTTAAATTTTTTTTGGTACGAGTTCAACTGTTTTTGATTCAAAATAAAAATATTTTTTGTTGAAAATTCAACTTTATAGTTGAAGATGAACTGTTTTGTTTAAATTTTGATTTGACTTACATGAAATCTTCAAAAGTTTTTTTGAATTTTCTCATGAATTTTCTTTCAACTAACTAATTAAAAAAAATCCCTGTTTCAAGTCAGAATTCTTCACAATTTGAAACTTGCTTCTTCCAAATTTTGGAAAAAGGGAGTTATTATATTTATGAATTGTAATAGAAAATGTTGTATATAAATATAATTCTGACTTGGAACAGGGAATTTCCCTAAAGAATTATAATTTTAACTTTGGAACAGAGAATTTCCGCAAAGAATTATTATTTTCACTTGGGAACAGGGGATTTCCGTAAAGAATTATAATTTAGACTTTTGGACAAGGAATTTACGTCAAGAAATGTTATTTAACTTGTAAAAGAGAATTTTGGGAAATAATTTTAATTCTGATTTAGAAGAAGACAATTTAGATGAAAATCCCTGTTCAAATTCAGAATTTTAATTCTTTTCCAAAATTCCTTGTTCCAAATCAGAAATCTTTAAAAAAATTTTAGAAATCTCTTGAAATCTTTAAAAATCGTTTGAAATCATTTAAATCTTTTGAACTGTTATGATTGACCGTTTAATTAGATACGATTAATATACTTTAAATTCTAGAATGTAGTCCCTTTTTAACAAACAGCTTTAATTATTTTATTAATTGATGTTATGTTTTTTGACCAGTGAATTATTCAAATAATATGATGTTAAGGGTTTTTGTCTACATGGTCGATAATCAATACTTTTTAAAAATATTTATTATTAAAGTTGTGAAAAACAACTTTATTTATTTTTTTTTTAAACTGTGAAGAAAATCTCTCTAGCTCCGCTGGGATTCGAATTCCAGATCTTTCAGATTACCAGTCTGATGCTCTAACCAATTAAGCTACGGAGAGACGAGAAAATTTCCTTCACAACTCCTACAAGTTGAATGACGACGTCATTCAATGAACTTGCAAGATATTTCAACACGAGATTGATTTTATTAATTGATGTTATGTTTTTTGACCAGTGAATTATTCAAATAATATGATGTTAAGGGTTTTTGTCTACATGAAATATTTTAACGTCATTTCAGACAAGATGGAGAATAAACATTTTTAATTAAATTTTATTCAGAAAAAAGATCCTCTTCTCTCACCCCGCTGGGATTCCAACACCAGGTCAAGTGATTTCCGGTCAGGTGCTCTAACCACTAAGCTACTAGAGAGATCAGAGGAAGAATTCTTTCTTCTGAATTACGCTTAATTTAGCAAGATGTTTCATATCAACTTTTATTAGAAATCTGTATAATCATCGGGGAAGGTAACAGATCGAGAAGAGAAATCCACACATAACATGGAAATCCATGTTGCGTGTGGATTTCTCCGATGATAATACAGATTTCTAATAAAAATTGTTATGAGACATCTTTCTAAATAAAGCGTAATACAGAAAAAAGAATTCTTGCTCTGATCTCTCTAGTAGTTTAATGGTTAGAGCACCTGACCGGAGATCATTTGTCCTAGTGTTCGAATCCCAGCGGAGTGAAAGGAGAGGATCTTTTTTCTGAATACAATTTAATGAAAAATGTTTATTCTCCATCTTGTCTGAAATGACGTTAAAATAATTTCTGTATAGGTGAATATAACTTTGGTCGATATTGTAGATTTTCATATTATGTGTGGATTTCTCTTCTTGATATGTTACCTTCTACGATGATAATACAGATTTCTAATTGTTTAAAAGAATTTAGTGTGAATTAAAACAAAAATTAATCCATTTAATTGAGTAAAATGTAATGAATTTATAAGAAGTCAATTGAATTCGAAAGAATTTAGCGAGAGTTGAAAAAATCGAAAAGATTCCAAATAATCGCAATTTTTTAAAAATAAATCAAGATGAATTAAAAATAATTCATGGAATATTCCAAATAAATTCAAATAAATTGAAGAAAAAAAGTTTGATCCAAAATATTCCACTGATTTCAGTAAATTTAGAGTGAATGTATTAAAATTAGAGGGATTTGCAGAGACTTTGATTAAATTCACAAGAATTTGAAAGAATGTAATTCAACAAAATTTTAAAAATAAAAAATTTTCATAAAATTCAGTAAAATGGGAGTGAAAATAATTCAGGGCGAATTAAACTGAATTTAAGTGAATTGAACAAAAAAAAACAATGAATCAAAAAAATTTCGAGAGAATTTAGAAAAATTAAAGGGATTGAGAAGAATTTGATGGAATTCACAGAAATTCAAATTTAATTTTTTAAAAACGTGTGAATTGAATACAATTGAAAAATATTTAAAAATGTAATTGAATTTATTAAATTTGAAATGAATTGCGTAAAATTCAAGGGAATTGAAAAGAATTTGATAAAATGCATAAGAATTGAAGGTAAGTTTAAAAAACTTTAATTAAAATTAAAATTTTGTTTTTAATTTATTTGATTGAATAGAATTGAGAGAATTTATAATAATTCGAGTGAATTTGTAAGAATTCAGCAAAAGTAAAAAAAAAATCAAAAGAATTCTAGATAATTCCAAATTTACTGTAAAGAAATAAGGATAAATTAAGAAGAATTCAGGTAAAATTCCAAATTAATTCAAGTGAGTTAAAAAAATTCAAAGTATTCTCCTGATTTCAATCAAATTGGAATAATTTTAGAAAAATTAAAGGGAATTGAAGAGACTTTGATGAAATTTATAAAAATTCACAAGAATTTAATCGAGAAATATAATTTTAAATCAAAAAATGTTCGTCGAATTAAGTAAAACTGGTTTGAGCAAAATTCAGGGTAGTTTCAACAGAATTTAAGTCAATTGAAAAAAAAATAATGCATAAAATCAAATTTAAGTCAATTTAGACAAATTTAAGGGAAATGAGAGGCATTTGATAAGATTCATAAAAATTGAAGGTGGATTGAACAATTCTAAAATATTGAAAAAATTAATTGAATTGAAAAGAAATTTAATTAAACATTTTTTAATGATTTTAGTAAAATTGGAACAAATTCATAGGAATTCAGGAGAATTCAAGAGAATTCGATGAAATTCATACGGAGTTAAGGTAAATTAAAAATAGTTCAAGTGAATTAAAGGGAATTCAAAGGAATTTAAAAAAATCAATAATATTCAGAAATCCTGTGGTTCTCTGTTTTCATTGAATGAAATAAGTGACTGATGCGATCTGTTTATTTTAAAAAGCGACATTTTAAATTTTCGAACTGTTTTGTAATGTTTTAAAATATTTTTAAATATTCTTTTGATATTAATTTTTCAAAACAAAAAATCACTTTAAATGTTTCCAGTAATCTTGAAAAAAATGTCATCACCATAAAAACTTTCGAAATCTTTAAAAATTGTATTTTTAAATCATAAAAAATTTGCGTTTTGTAATAAATTAAATTTTAAAATAAACAAATTTCATTAAAATCATCCGGATTTTTTTGAGATTTTTAGAAATATTTAGAAATATTTTTCACATTTTTTTTTAAACTAATTTTTCAAAATAAAAAATTATTGGTACTTTTCCCATGAATTTTGAGAATTTGTTTCTTCTAAAACCCTACAAAGTTTTTAAATTTTTTGTTCGTAATATTGAAAAATCGAAATTTCGTTTCAAAATTGTTCAAATATTTTTAAGTTTAAAATTATTTTTGTAATCTTGAAAAATTAAAAAACTCTGCTTCACATTTAAAAAAAAATCTTTTCTAGGGTTTTTTTTTTAAATGTTCCCAGTAATCTTGAAAAAAATGTCATCACCATAAAAACTTTCGAAATCTTTAAAAACGATTGCCGACTGCAATTGCAAGGTGCTGCACAAATGTGCATAAAAATCAGCTGCGTTTGAATATTTTTCTCTCAAACATTTTTTTTATAATGTTCAAATATACATTAAAAGATTCTAAAAAGTTCTCTAGACTTGCTTTTTTTCTGCTCAAAAAAAATCCCCCCAAAAACGCTTTTTATAGGCCTCCTAAAGCAGGATTATTTGCATTGTGAAATATGGACAAACACGGCAGTTGAAATGCCTACATTTAAATCAAATTCCAATACATGTAACAATTGTAGTGACTTCTGCAAACATTAAGTGGTGTTATTTGCTGAATTTCTGTTCATTCTCCTTCACGCGTTTTGATCATAAAAGACAACAAACAATGTCGTAATTGATATCAATGTTCAGAAGATGAGAATTAAAATTTTTCATATCATCATTCTTTGATGGTATCCGATGAGAATCTTGATATTTAATAATTATATATTTGATGAATAATTCTTAAATTCGTCATAAAAGGATGATCAATTATGGTTTCGTCCAATTTTTTTTTAATATTCATACATATGGCACGGAAATTTGTTCCAATTAGCTAAAAAAAAAAATTCTTTTTAAATAAAATGAATTTACTGTTTTTAGCAATTTTATCTTAGAATAAAGTTTAAAAGTGAGGTTTTTCCTAATTTCTCAACTTATTTTTTAACTTTATAACTATCTTTTCTTAAAGTAATTCTAGACGGTTGCGCTTTTTTCGAAATCTGCAGCTTTTCTTTGACTTTTTAGTTATGAAGAAATAGTAAATGATCAACACGAATAATTTTTTAAATAGTATTGTTTTCCAGAGTGAATTATTTTTACAATTTTGCCAATGTTTTAAATGACAGAAACCGATATCTTTGATTGAAGATTGAGGAATTTCGTTTTGAATTCATTTTTTTCTATATTTGGTTCAAAATTTATATTTTTAATTAAAAATTTATAACTTTCAGTAGAAAAATCAACTGTTTAGATGTTAATTCATGTTTTTTGTTAAAACTTCATCTTTTTTGATAGAAAATTCATAATCTTGATTGAAAATTTACGTGTTTTGGTTTAAAACGCAACTCTTTAAATGAACATTTTTTGTGAGAAATTCAAATTTTCGTGTTCAAAATTCAACTGCTTTGTAGAAAGTTGATATATTCTGTTGAAGATTCGACTTTTCTGGCAGGAGATTTTTTCCACCAAAAGTGAATTTCTTCATCTGAAAATTTAACTATTTCATTTTTTGAGCATTGACCTTTTCTGAAAATAAACTATGTTCTTGAAACTTCGTTTTCTGTTTGTCTGGAAATCATGTTTTTCAAGTGAAAATTCAACTATTGTAGTTGAAGATTGATCATTTTAGTGTAAAATTTATCTACTTGGTTGAAAAATGAACTATTTTGTTGAGATTTCGTTTTTTTTTTAGTTAAAAATTCTTCTTTGAAATAATTATTAATAAAACTATAAGACCTTATAACCAGGTTTTCCAAGTTCCTCGTGTTCTCAGTGGTCAACCACGTCCTGGCCAGGAATGGCCCAGGATTGAAAAACCCATCTATATGAAATGACTGCCACTTACCTTTCATATCCGACACAAAATACCGGAGTAAACCAAGTTCGTGAGTCACACTCTTTTGACCCACGAAAAACCCACGAAGCTCGTTATTTTTCTTTTTTCAGACGCCAGATAGGGTTCTCTATCCGAGCCCCGCTGTTTCTGGTTCTGTTGCATCTGCCAGGTTGATTAGCTCACTCGCTGTCTAGCACGAGAAGAGGGCCGAATCATTTGAGCGGGAGAGAATTTTATAAAGAGAATGACGGTTATCTAATTACTCCGTTTCTTTTTTAAAAATAACAATAAGAAATAATATTTATTAGCCTTAAAACACTACATTAATTCACTTATTTCATCAACGATGAAGAAAACATCTTGGTTGATTTGAGCGGTTCCAGAAATGTTCAACCGGTCGCCAGAGAGACCCACTACTTCGAAAATGGCTGCCCGAGACGCCCGCGTTTGCACCATTTCGCCCGACGTGCATAACCGCGTGCCCAAACCAACGGTTCTCTTGAGGGACGCCCCCCTGAACTGTCTGTTGTCGGGCTTCAAGTCAGGCGTACCCCACTTCCGGGTGTCGAGTGAGTCTCGGTCGGCACTATTCTTAACTTTTTACACACGCGCGGTCTCCGAAGTCGTACCGCGTGGGGTAGAGAGTGGAAGCTAAAAACACTTTGAAGGCTTATACTGAGGTCACCTACCTTGCAGCCAACGCGCGCACTCTTCCTTCCTTCTATCCATTTTTGTTCCTGCTTTGCATTTCAGGCTCTTTTTATCATTTCGCCTCTTTTGGTATTTTTCGGTCTCACCGGGTGCACCGCCGCCAAGCCAGAAAAACACAAGTGACAGGTCCCGCGTGCCTCTCAGCTTCCTTCCTTCTCGACTTTTGCTAGTTTCGTGCGAAACATGGCTACTAGTTGTGGCAGCCCCCGCTTGGTCGGTGAAGCATGCCCGTCTGGTAATGGTGCTGTGCTATGGTGCCGATGATCGAATATGGCTGCTAGTTGTGGCACCTCCCCACTCCGCCGGTGAGACATGGCCGTCCGGTAATAGCGGTATGGCATGCGCGGGACTGATGCGCCATGTTGGTTACGTTCCATCCTCCCGTCCTGATTCTTTGGTAGCTGGAAGGTTGTTGGCTGTCCGCGACTGAATATTAAGTATACTCTGTATTATAACTATGTATCAAGGCGGTAGCCGTCAATAAACTAAATTCAAATTCAAAATTCAACCGCGGAAAATGCAAAATTCAACTGTTAAAAATTCAACAATTAAAAATTAAAGAAAATTGAACTTTCAACAGTTGAATTTCTATTTGTTAAAAATTGAACAAAATGGAAAATTGAATTTTCAACAATTGAGTTTTCAAAATTAAAATTTTAAATTTTCTTTAATTTTCAGCAGTTCAATTTTCAACAGTTCAACAGTCAACTCAAGCGCTGAAAATGGAAGAAAATTGAAAATTCAACCAGTGAACATCGAAGAAAATGGAAAATTTAACTGGTAAAAATTAAACTATTTAAAATTAAAGAAAATTTAATTTTCAACAGTTGAATTTCTATTATTTAAAAATTGAACAAAATGGAAAATTTAATTTTTAACAGTTAAGATTTCAACCGTAGAATTTCTCATTTTCTTTAATTTTCAGCAGTTCAATTTTCAACAGTTAAATTTATAACTCATTGAACATTTAAGAAAATTGTAAATTGAAGAAAATTGAAAATTCAACTGCTGAAAATTGAAGAAAATGGAAAATTCAAATGATTTCAGCTGTTGAAAAATAAAGAAAATGGAATTTCCAATTTCATTGCATTTTTAACAGATGAAAATTGAACTTTGAAAATTCAATTTTATTTTATTTTCAACTGATTAGAATTTAAAAAAAAATGCGAGTCTTGTATTAAATGTTAACTTTACATAATTTTACATGAGAAGTTAATAAATAAACATTTTGATCCTTAAAAACAAATTTTTAAAAAAGGAAATTTTTTTGAAAACGGTTTACCATTGACAAATATTGTTTTGGAAAATAAATAGTGAATCTTTGTACTCTCAGTTAGGACTTTCTAAGATTTAAAAAATTCCTTATCAGTCAATGTAAAATTATAAAATAAAAAACATTTTTGAAATATTTTTGAATTTTTTTCTCGTGAGTCGATAAAAAAGAAATTTATTTTATCGACATACCGACCGAGTTACCTCATATCGACCGAGTGTGCGAAACACGTGTTGTGACTTTGCGCCTGTGACGTGGATATGAAAGCGACACAATATGTCAATATGAAATGACATAACGCCGAATTTATTAATTTTCAGTGCAATTTTACTGTTTATAAAATTATAAACTACTTTGGAAAGGATTTAAATGTATTCAAAAGTATTAAGTGTCTCGTGAAGTGTTTAAGGAAGATTTTATCAATATTTACGTTTTATCAAAACAAGAAAAATGACTTCTGTTGATTGGGATGAAGTAAAAAGACTCGCTGCTGACTTTCAGAAAGCTCAGCTTAGTTTTTCTCTACAAAAGTAAGTATAGTTTAATATAAACTTACAATTATTTCCTTGTTTCTCAAAAAAAAAAAGTTACATAACCTATAAACACATATTTGATGACCTTTTAAATCTGCTCCAAAAATATAATATTTCATGTATTTAATAGAAATTTTGACCATAAATATCGAAAACTAACGTTTTTTTTAATATTAATGAAAAAATATTGTTTCAAACTATTTAAATATGTTCCTGAGCGCCCTAAAAATGTTCATAACCTCAAACTAAATAAGTTTTTAAACGTTTTAAACAATAAAAAAATCCGCACTGCTGACAGTTTTCTTGAATTATAAAAGAGAAATTTAATTATGGTATACCGAAAAATATTTTCGGTCACCATTTTTTATTTAAAAATAGTTAAATTAGTTTTTTTATTGTTTTTTCTTCCAACTTTCGTATGTTATCTTCTTTTAAGAAAGGTTTATGGATCATTTATGGGTAGAAAAATTAATTTCTTTTAGTTGAGGATTCAACTATTTTCCTGAAAATTCATCTTTTTTTGTTAAATTCAACTTTGTTTGATTTCAAATTAAAATCTTTTTTTATTGAAATAATATCAACTATTATATTTTTCGTTGAAAATTCATCTGTTTTGGTTGAAAATTCATGCATTTTGTGAAAAATTCAACTAATTTATTTGATTGAAAAGTAACCTTTTTGTTGAAAATTCATATTTTCCATTTGAAAATACAATTGTTTTTTAGAAAATTCGTCTTCTAGGTTTGAAAATGCAATAAATCAGTGGAAATTTTTTTCTTTCTTGTTTCAAAATTTGACTTTTTCGTTTCAAAATTGATCTATTTTGGTAAAAAAAATCTAGATTATTTTGGTTGAAAATTCAACTATTTTGATAGAATATTTATCAGATTTAGTTGACGATTCCGCTATTTTGTTGAAAATTCGTCTTTTTGGTTTGAAAATTCAACTATTTGGCTGAAAGTTAACTTTTTCGTTGGAAATTAATATTTTCGGTATTTAAATTCAACCATTTGGTTGAAAATTCATGTATTTTGTTAGAAATTTAACTCTTTTGTAGAAAATTAATATTTTCGGTATGAAAATTCAACCATTTGGTTAGAATTCATGTATTTTCTTAACAATTTAACTATTTTGGTAAAAAGTCAAAATTTGGTTGAAAATAACTTTTTTGTCGGGAATTTAACTCTTTTGTAGAAAATTCGTCTTTTTGGTTTTAAAATTCTAGAATATTCGTCTATTTGGTTAAAAATTCACTTTTTTGTTAGAAATTTTTTTTTTAATAATAGAAAATTCAACTATTTGGTTGGAAATTACACTTTTTCGGTGAAAAGATATATTTGTTTAGAAACATGTAGTTCAGATGTCACTAAATGTCGCTTACAGCTTTAAGCTAGAGAGCAGAGTTGGAAGGGAGAGTCGAGTCAACACGGTGACGACCAGAAGTTCTGTGACAGAATGAGTTTGGAGTTTTCGATGATGATTAATGCTTAACTTCTAAAAATAAACAGGTTATCGTGTATTCGAAATGTCGTGTCTTTCAATGAGTTTTTCGGTCTTACGATTAGGGTCTCGTCTGGGATCGCGTAATCATTGAAGGTACGAGTCAGATCTGGGAAGCATTTGGCAAGTTGGTGTGTGTGCGTGAGCGCAATCTGTTCAAGATCGTAGGAGATTCCATGTTCGAGAACGAATGTGTTTCAACGGTGTCAGGAGGATGCGATCGTCACAATTTAGTAATGCTGAGTGCATTTTTTGATATTCACTAGTGACTGAGTGTCGAGAAACGGTTGTGAGAAACGTAGTCATATCCGTTGTGTGAAGTTTACTGACGTTAAATAATTTCTAGGCGAGAGAATTATTACCTAAGTGATGTGTGACCGGCGAAAAAGTGCATTTATACCACTGAGCTTATTTTTCATTAAAGTCCGCTGGAACTGAGTATTCTTCGGAAGTGGTGTAACAGTGTTAAATGCCTTTATATTGCAACAAAGTCAAAGACGAGTGCTCTTCGGTCAACTTTAACAGCTGATTTGCGTGTAGTAGCAGGCGTAGAATACTGGCGAAGCTGAGTGCTCAATTTCAAACAGTTGTGACGCACGTGTTGTTGACATTCCGAACTGAGGGCTCGATTTCTGATGACAGCAGACAGTGTCCATATTCAAAATATTTGGCACGAGTTCTCACATTTTAAATATTAGTCACAGCTGCAGTGTCCTAATATTTCAGCTAAGTGCTCTCATTTTGAGTGAGTATTTTTCACGGTTTGAATATAAAACCGAAGTAGCGATGTCGGAGAGCAAATAGACGCGATGAAGAAAATTGAATTGGTAAGTCGTCTGTGTGATTCAAGTTTTAAAATGATTGACAAAAAAGAATAGTTGCGCATTCGCGTTCAGTCGGCTTTAGAAATCAGTTGCGGAAAATCCGAGATTGAGCCAGAAGAAAATAAATAAGATGGATCAAGGCAAGGAAGCGATCCAAATTTTTACATCAATGAATAGTCCAGCGGAGAACATATCGCACCTTATGTTGCCCGAAGAGAGAATTATGGTGCAGGAACCATGTCACAACCAGCCTTAAATTTCAAACATGTTGAAGACGCTTTGGACACATTTAGTGGAGACGAAAGTAAGAATTTCTAAAGGTGGGTGATACATTTTGAAAAGAATTCAGACCTATGTAACTGTATAGAGGTGCAAAAATTTATCTACGCACAAAAATTGTTGCGTGGTTCCGAAAATCTTTCTGTTGAATTTGGGTGTTAGGCGAAATCGTGGAAAAAATTAAAGAAGGCACTGAATTAAGTGTTTTCGGGTAAAACTAATAGTTAACAGGTACGTGGACAACTCAGCCTAGTGAAAAAAGTTTGGATGAGACATTTTAAGAATTTATTTATCGTGTGTTGGATATTGCCAGTCACGCAGACCGAAAAGTGGAAGTGAAAGTATAGTACATAATAGATGGAATTCAAGATAATGCATCAAGCAAATCTGTTTCATATGGAGCAACGACGATAGAAGAACTGCGCAAGAAGTTTATTTACTACAAAGCATTGTTAAGCAAAATTAATGCAAACGTCGATAACAGTTCGTCTAAAGAATAGGCGAAAAACAAATCAGCTCGAGGACCACAATCAGTTGGTAATCAGCAAGGCAGGCACTGTTACAACTGTGGCGACCGAAAACATGTGAACGCACAGCACCTGAGTGTCCTTCATGAGATTTGAAAGGCCTCAAAAACTTCCAATGCAAAAGCTAAGACTCGCTGCGATGCAGTTACGACAAGTGGCAGAAAATCATATAAGAAGGAAAGTGTTTCGGGCAAAGAGGTGGAAGCCTTGATTAATTTTGGTAGCGATTTTCATCTCGCTTGATCGAGTTATCACGTAAGCTTGGGGATACCATCTCTTGATTCTAAGGTCGTCTCTTCAGGCAGGGCTGGAATCAATCAAGGTAACACACTGGAAAACTTCAAAGCGGCCGTGAACGTTGATGGAATATCGATTAAATTACAAGTTAATGTAGTTCCAGATGATTTTATTTCCCACGACATCTTGATTGAAAGTTAACTTTCTAATACAGTGGAGGTTAGACTAAAAAAACGAGAGGTAAGTTTTCTGGAATTGCATGGCTCAGACCACGATGGGACCGGTCATAAAGCAGATTGATCTGATAAACGCAGCACCACATAAGTATCCTGTAAAGAAGTAATGAATGAAGATGGGCTTTATTGATTTACAGTTTTCAATATACCATCAAACATCGGCCCGGTACCTTGATGCAACACGTGGATGCCTAGAGTATGACTCTAGTATCCATGTACATCAATCAGGAGAAAAAGGATGGTCTGATTTCTCGAATCCAGGCGGCTCAAATAAAAGACGCAAAGTTAAAGAAGATAATTGAAGCTATGATAATAAACGATTAACAATGTAATGGAAACTCCTTTTTTCAAGAAAATATAGCTATTGATTAAAATTTATTATCATACCAAATTTCTGTACAAGCGACAAGATAACGTGGGATAAATCAAACTTTCGGAAATACGTTTTGTAGCCCCGGTCGGTAGTTTCGGTCGGGTGTCCGTCAGTTCGCCGTACTTTCTTCCCCGGGAGGGGAAGTAGGATTCAATTGGGGATGTGTTTATGATGGTTATAGAAGGGGAGAGAGAAATGAGAAGAGGATAAGAGAAAATGTGAAGTAGAGGGATAGAGGGAGGTAAGGTGTGGGAAGTAGGGATGGGAGGAAAGGAGAAGTAAGGATTTGTGGAACAGGGAAGTGGGAGAGTCGTAAGTGGAAGTGTGGAGAATAAGAGAGAAGTAGGGTGATGAGGGTCGTTAGTTTCGGTCTCGGGTCCAACCGTCGTACTTTTTTCCCGAGAGGGCAAGTAGGAGTGGATTGAAGAAGTGGTTGTGAAGGATTATAGGAGGGGAGGGAAAAATCAGAGGTTATCTGAAGGAAATATAGAGTGGGGAGAGGTAGAGAGATGGAAGGAGTGGGAACTAAGTTTGGGAGGAGAGAAGTAGGGATGGGTGGAATGGGTAAGTGGGAGGAAGCGTGAATGGAAATGAGAAAAATAAGGGAGAAGTTAGTTATACTCGTTAGTATCGGACGCGTGTCCGTCTGTTGTACTTTTTCCCCCGGGAGGGGAAGTAGGATTCGATTGGCGAAGTGGTTATGATGGTTATAGAAGGTGAGAAGGAAATGAGAGGAGGTTATATAGAGATAATGTGAAATAAGGGGTAGAGGAGGGTAAGGTATGGGAAGTAGGGATGTGAGGAGGGGAGAAGTAAGGATTTGAGGAATAGGGAAGTGAGTGGGGCGTGAGTGGAAGTGTGGAGAATAAGAGAGAACTAAAAGGGGGATGAGGGTCGTTAGTTTCGGTCGGGATTCCATCCGTCATACTTTGTTCCCGAGAGGGGACGTAGGAGTGGATTGGAGCAGTGGTTATGAAGGATTATAGGAGGTGAAGGGGAAATAAGAGGAGGTTATCTGAGGGAAATGTGAAGTGGGGGAGGAGATTGATGGAAGGAGTGGAAAGTAGGGTTGGGAGAGAAGTAGGGATGGGTCGATTCGGTAAGTGGGAGGAGGCGTGAGTGGAAGTGTGAAAAATAAGGGTTGAGAAGTAGGGGGCTGAGACTCGTTTTTTTCAGACGCGTGTCTGTCTGTCGTACTTTTTTTCGAGAAAAGTATGATTGGATTGGAAAAGTGGTTTGTGAGGATGATATGAGGGGAGAGGGGAATGTGAGGAGGTCATGCAGAAGAAATATGAAGTGAGGGAGTAGAAGGAGGAAAGAAGTGGGAATTAGTGCGAAGAGGGGAAAAATAGAGATAGGTGCAGTGGTGCTAACGGACCGCGACTTTATCAACTGCGCAGGCGTCGCGCAATGGTGGAGTAAGGAAGAAAACTGATGTTCTCTTCGCCATTCCTTCTTTACGGAACGCCTGCGCAGTTGAAAAAGTCGCGGTCTGTTAGCACCACTGGATAGGTGGAATGAGGAAGTGGGAGTGGGAGTGTCGTGAGCAGAGTAAAGGAGAGTAGGCCGATGATGGTAAGTGAGGGAAGGAGACGATAAGATAGGATCGGATAGGAAGGACACGATAAGATAGGATCGGATAGGAAGGATGGAATAGCAAGAAGTAGTGTAAGAGAGAAAGACATGTTAAAGGTTAAAGGTTAGTGACGGGAAATGAGGGAAGTGTAAGCAGCGGAAGTGAGGGATAATGAGGCGCGGGAAAGTGAGGGAAACTGAGATGTGGGGAAGTAGGTTAAATGAGTGGAAGTGAGGGAGGGTAATGAAGGGAAGTGAGGTGAGGGCTAGAAAGGCAGTGCGGGTGAGTAGGAGAGGATAAGTGAGAGGTAGGGAAAAGAGTTAGGAGGTGAGTATTACCTGGGGAAGTGAGGAGAGGCAGAAGTAGTAGAAGAAGTTGGAGAAAGGTGTGGAAGCGATGGGTGACGTGATGGTAGGGGAAGTAGGAGGAGAGGAGAAGTAGTGGAAGTGGGAGGAGTAGGGGAAGGAAATTATAGGAGTGGGAGGTTTGAACCGCTTAATTAACGGCATCGAAATGAAAAATGAGGCTGAAAGTTGTATTAATTGTTGTGAAACCCAAATGTGATGATAGAGAGGAGAGAAGAGGAGAGGAGAGGGGAGGAGAGGAGAGGAGAGGAGAGGAATGAGTCCTTTCATTGTCGGTACACCTCGGTTCTGGTATGTAACTATGTATGTAACTCGGAATGCACAACTGGTAGTGAACTCTCGACATTGCCCAGAAGTGGAGAGCAGACATGTTCGTCACTGGTAGACAGGGAAAAAAAATGTATAGCCGAGACGGAACGGTCCGCCTATCAATGAAATACAACTCCTTAAACCAAGGGTCCTGCAAAAAGATGTTTAAATAAGCATCGAGTCGATCGTCTCTGTGTAATCAAAAAGATTCTGAGGATTTCAGCAGCATTGGTCGCTTCTCGCATTTCCGTTAGACTTTCTTTTACTATGGTCATTTAGAAATTTGTCTTATAGGATAGAAAATGAATTCTTAATCCAAAAGGACAAGTTTTTAACAAAATACGTCATTTTTCAACCAAACAGTTGAATTTTCAGATAAAAAGTTGAATATTTTTAAAAACAGTTGAAAAGATAAATTTTCAACGAGGAAGTTAATTTGGGAAGTCCTTAAAGAGTACGGAGTCCATGGTTGGCTCCTACAAGCAATACAAACAATATATGCAGGCAGTAAAGCGAGTGTAAGGGTAAATGGGAAACTGAGCGGACTGTTTTCAACTTTCTTCATTCCCTTAACAAGTTCACTGCGTGCTTCCAATTCCATGATCCAACAAAGTATGGAGTCGTCACGCGCAACCGACGGACCATTTGATTGGTTCACTTTTTTTTAGATGCGCGTGGCGAGACTATACTTTGTTGGATCATGGAATAGAGAGCACGCAGTGAACTTGATAATGGAATGAAGAAAGTTGAAAATAGTCCGAAATTGTTGTCCATGGTATTCAAGTTTAGCGCTTTGTAAGGATAAGAAAGCTTTAAAATGGCAAATCGAACTCATTTCACAATTGCTGTGCTGGAAGAGAATTTGGAAATGGATACAGGCTAGAAAAAGGTGTTTCATCATTAAAAATCCGATAATAGTTTTCTTTTGCTAATGATTTTATAAGCTTCACAGGAAAGTTCAAATAGTTCACTAATAAATCTGCCAGGCGTTGTTACTTTATAATGTTCAGACGATATTATTATTAATTATGGCCAATTGGGGCCAGTCATTTTCGGCTGTCGTTTTGCCTGTCTTTTGCCCTGTCGTTTTCCTGTGGTTGCGAAAAAACTACAGGGAAAAAATGACAAGCCTGTCATTTTTTTCCTGTCATATATTTCCGTAAGGGATCCACCTAAATTTTACGGTCTACTCAAAATAGGTAAGACAGGATACCCTCTGTGACCTGTAACATCTTTCATTGGTTCTTCTCTTTATAACGTCTCAAAATATATTGGTATCCCTATTAATCGTATTCTGGGTCAAACATCGAGACACGTGAAAGATAGTTGGCAATTTGTTGAAAATATCAACAAGTATGCAATTCCTGATGACTTCGAAATTTTCTCATTAGACGCTAAATCTTTATTTACTAACATACCCCACGACCTAGTTTTGACGTTAGTTGAACTAATGCTTACTGCTCTTTTCAAGGTAAATTTTATAAACAGATTTTTGGTGTCCTCATGGGATCTCCGATTTATGCGGCTGTTGCAGATCTCGTAATGGAAGAACTGGAATCTGAGATTTTGTATAGATTTTCACCAGAATTCTTTTATAGATATGTCGACGACGTCCTAGCTTACTCACATAAAGATTCAATCGTCAATTTTAAAGACACCTTCAATGATTTTCACAATAGGTTATAATTTACAATAGAACGTGAAACAAACAATAGTATTATTTTCCAGACGTATCTATCACTCACCATAATGGCCAGAATATGACAAATTGGTTTAGGAAAGATACCTGGTCTTGTCGCTACATCAATTTCAGCTCAATAATATATTCTCCATATAAAATGAGCGTCACCAACAGTTTGGGTGATCAGGCAATACAACTTGCACATCCCTCTTTCCATGAGAGCAATTTAAAAATAGTTACTAAAACTTTTGAATCCAATGGTTTCCCAACTGAATATGTTATCAAGCAGATAGAACGTCGTCTAAACACAATACTTACCAACAATGATAACATCAACAGCAATAATCAAAACAATGATTTTAATCTAGATCAAATTATTGTCCTTCCATACTGACCATTAATTTCAACATTTTGTACCAAATTTCTTGAAGAATATAACTTCAAGGCTGTTTTTGAACCAATGAAAGACGCTTTAAAATGTTTCAGTTACCAAAGGGATTTAGGACCTATCCAGAAAACAACTGATACTGTATATAAAGTTATCTGTAAAGACTGTGACAAGTGCTACATTAGACAATCTAAGAGATACATACTAACAAGGATCAAAGAACACAAGAGAGACTATGACAAACTTATTTTAAAAACTGGTTTATCTAAACATACTATGGAATATGAACACAATTTTGATTTTGAAAATTACACTATTTTAATTAAAGAATCAATATCTTCTCAATATCTCTTTAAATAAGTAGAATCTTTCCTGAATATTTTTTAAAAATTCTGCAAAATGAAAAAATTGCCTTAAAATCTTCCAGAAACTTTTCTGACAATTTTCGAAATCTTTTGAAATGTTTAAAAATGTTTTCCAATTTCATCTTAAAATAAATTGTTCAAAATAAGATTTATTTCAGAATTCCAAAGAATCTTCAAAAGACACTTTTTTATTACCTTGAAATCTTTCAAAACTCTTGAAAAGATTTTTTTTCGAAATTTTCAAACATCCACATTTTGTTTTTACATTTCTTGAAATCGCTTCTAGTTCTAAATTATCCTTGAAATTTTTCAAAATTTTTAAATATCTTTCAAACTGATTCGAATTTTTCATTACATTAAAAAAAAAAATTGCTTTAAAATCTTCCAGGTTATTTTTCGGCAATTTCGGAAATCATTTGAAATGTTTTGAAGTCTTGTTCAATTTTATCTTAAAATTAATTTATCAAAATACAAAATAATTTAAATTTTCCCAGGAATCTTAAAATAACTTTGTCATTCTCTTGAAACCTTTCAAAATTCTCAAAACCCTACTTTTTCCGAAATTTTCAAATCTACATTTCGTTTTAAATTTTTTGAAATCGTTTGAAATTCCTTGGAATCTTTTCTTAATTATTTTTGAACATTTTCAAAACTTCTTCATATTTCTTGAATAAACTCGATTTTTTTAAATTTGGCAATCGCGCAAAAAATCTTCCACTTTCTTTTTCGAAATTTTAGAAAATCATTTAAAGTCCTGCAAAATAAAAACAATTTCCTAACAATCTTTCAGTTTCTTGAACATAATTGTGGATATCTTTTGGAATAACATTGATATTTCAAATTGTAAATTGATCTTTTCTAGTTACAAATTAAAAAATTATTTCAAAAAGTCATCCTTTTGCGTTAAAAATTCGTGTTTTTGGGTTGAAAATTCATCTGTTTGTGTAAAAATTGCATGGAAAATGTTCTGTTTTTTTTTGTGATTAAAAATTGTGTCTTTGCGCCTGAAAACGGCAACACTGGCAGCCCAGCGTACACAATAGTCGTGTTGCCTGTTTCAGGCGCAGGAAACACTCCATTTTCAATTTAAAAAAAAAACAAGAACATTCTAAGGAAAAATCTCTGTGTCCAAACTGGTATATTGATAAATCATGTCTACGGGTTGAAATTTTTACAGTTTTGTTGAAAATGTATTTTTTTAATTCCTCATTTTAGTTGAAAATTCATCTCTTTGGTTGAAAATTTAACTATTTCTATGAAAATACATTTGTTTGGTTAGGAATTAATTTTTTTAACTCAAAATGAAAGTATTCCCTTTTTGTTTAACATTGATATTTCAAATTGTAAATTGATCTTTTCTAGTTACAAATTAAAAAATTATTTCAAAAAGTCATCCTTTTACGTTGAAAATTTGTCTTTTTGGGTTGAAAATTCATCTGTTTATGTAAAAATTGCATATAAAATGTTCTGTTTTTTTTTTAATTAGAAGTGGAGCGTGTTTTTGCGCCTGCAACCGGCAACACTGGCAACTGTGTGTACACAATAGTCGTGTTGCCTGTTTCAGGCGCAAGAAACACTCCATTTTCAATTTAAAAAAAAAACAAGAACATTCTAAGGAAAAATCTCTGTGTACAAACTGGTATATTGATAAATCATGTCTATGGGTTTAAATTTCAACAGTTTTGTTGGAAATGTATTTTTTTAATTCCTCATTTTAGTTGAAAATTCATCTGTTTCGTTGAAAATGTAACTATTTCGATGAATATACCTTTTTTTGGTTAAGAATTAATTTTTTAACTAAAAACGAAACTATTTCCTTTTTTGTTTAACATTGATATTTTCAATTGAAAATTGATCTTTTCTAGTTGAAAATTAAAAAATTACGCTGAAAAGTCATCCTTTTTCGTTGAAAAATCATCTTTTTGAGTTGGAAATTCATCTGTTTGTGTAAAAATTTCATGGAAAATGTTCTATTTATTTTTTTGTGATTAAAAATAGTGTTTTTGCGCCTGAAACCGGCAACACTGGCAGCCCAGCGTACACAATAGTCGTGTTGCCGGTTTCAGGCGCAAGAAACTCTCCATTTTCAATTAAAAAAAAAAAAAACAAGAACATTTTTTAAAAAAATCGCCGTGTCCAAGCCGGTATAATTCCTTTTAGATTATGTGGTAAAAATATTACGTTCAACAATTCATCCTTTTAGACATAAAGTGGATCAAGCGCAACCGAGACTCTTTTGAAGCGCCTTAAGGGTGCAAACCGAATATGATTGACACATCGAATTTCTTTGTTTTAAAGTTCTCTGAAGGTCCGTGAACCCTCGGGGAACATTTTCCCAAGCCCTCAAAAATTCTAAAACCCCTACAAAGTGATTTTTTCCCATGGACCGTCAAGCGGGGTAATTTCGGACATGCGGGGTAAATTCGGATACCCGTAAAATTCACATTCTGGTGAAAACGACCCACCTTGAGTAATTTAAACTATCAATTAAGGAATGATCGAATTTACCCCACATGGATGAAAATACCCCGTTCGACGGTATTTTTTGTGGAAAATTTCGGGTGCCCACTAATAAAAGCGAATGTTACCTTAAAGTTTGCAGCACTCGCATCAAAGAAGTTTTTGATGGCATTGGTTTCTGGTTCAGAAAAGGGTCCAGTTCCTGCAAAGATTTCTCGGCAGGGTTGCTTACTCGTTCCAAGACCACCCCATCTGTAACCGTAGTTTCTGTTGAGATCTACCCCTATGCAGACACCTCCTTTTTCTGGACTGCTCCTGTTTTTCCGCCAGAGTCTGTCACCTCTGAAGGTGTACTCATATCTATAAAATGAAAATATGTTTCGAGTTAAAAATATACACTTTCTTTTCGTATTTTAATAAAATGTTTAGCATCTTTAATTATAGTCAATCTCAAAATTAACTTGTTGAAAATCACTGTAAAAACTAGGCAACAAATCAATTATTGCACTTCAGTTTGATCCAAAAATCTATGAAAATAAGGTCGATTTGTGGACTGAAATAGGCTGGAAAGTAAAATCATCTTTTAACAACTAAATCAATTAAAGGGATTCATGGAATTCAAGGAATTTGAGGAATTCGCATAATTCATGGAATTGAAGGAATTAAGAAATGTATGGAATTCACGAAATTCACGGAAATCAAGGAATTCACGAAATTCAAGGAATTCAAGGAATTCACGAAATTCAAGGAATTCACGAAATTCAAGGAATTCACGGAATTCACCGAACTCACTAAATTCATGGAATTTACGAAATTAACGGAATTCAAGGAATAATGGAATTCAAGGAATTCGCGAAATCATGAAATTCACGGAATTCGCGGAATCATGAAATTCACGGAATTCGCGGAATTCACGGGATTGAAGAAATTCATGGAATTCAAAGAATTCATGAAATTAAACGAATTCGTGGAATTCATGCAATTCAAAAAATTTATGGAATTCACGGAATTCATGTAATTCAAGGAATTTTCGAAATTCACTGAATTCTCGAAATTCACTGTATCCAAGGAATTCAAGGAATATGTTGAAGACCAACGATATTCATCTCGTAATGTTCTATTGCATTATTAATTACAATTGCAACTCCCCCTCCTGCATTATCTCTATCTCTTCTATAAACAGAATAACCTTTAATTTTCAATTTATATCTATTATCTATTCGAGTTTCACATAGACCGATGATATAAAAATTGTACTTATGAATTTCTCTGTCTAGTTCAAACTTTTTATTTGTAATAGAATTTGCATTCCATGTCATTACATTAATTGCTCTTTTCGAGGACATTCAACAAAATATATCAAGCAGCCCTTCAACAAGGCACGTAACTTTTGTTAACCCATCAGAGGATTGTCTCGTTTTATTAAAAGTATATTTCATTACAGTTAAGGCTTTGTTTATGTTGACGTTAGTAAAGAGCTGCTTAAATTCTGCGATTATTTCTCCAATGGAAACATTTGGAGTTTCTGTTTCACGCCTATTACTGTCACTCTCATTAGAGTGTAAAACCTGAGAGTAGGTTCACTTACTACCTCCTTTTGTTGTTGGAATTTGTGATCTACGTTGATTTTCATCGAATCGACTCACCAAGGGTGTATCGTTGAATCTAGGGGCCTAAATTCTTGACTGACTTTTAGTACTTCTTTGCTTCTTCACCTTTTTGTAAACTTCACAGTTTTTATCACTGGCTCTGTGATTCTGTCCACAGTTTGCACATTGTAATTCCTTTTCTGCAGGTTCAGTACATTGTTTTGTATTATGTTGTCCTGCACACCTAACACACTTTGGTTTTTTATAGCAATTTTTTGCAACATGGCCAAAACCTTGACAATTGTAGCACTGTATTATAAAGTCATAACTTTTATGCTTCTACCATTTGATTAGACAGTAGCAAACTCTGCTAACTTTTATAACACTTTGTAGCCTTACTGAGGATTCACAATTGACTATAAACATTGGACATTTGTGAACTGATTTTACACTATTGGTATCTTCATTATTCACTAGCTGCTCAACTTTGATTTCTTTCAGATTGCAATTTTGCAAGTATTCTTTTATTTCTTCTGGAGTAACAGTCGGGAGAATTTCTTTAATCACCATTTTTAGCTGCTTTTGATTCTCCTGGGTATAAGTATGATACTCGACTTTAGATTTTTCCACCTCTTGTAGAACAGTATCGTATTCTTCCTTTGATTTTGTATATATTATTATGTGATCTTCTTTGTAGCGTAGATCCATAAAACCTTCAATTTTTGCTTTGATTCCATTCAACGTCTGAGAATGATTTTTAACGTAGCTATAAACCACTATAGGCGGAATTTCCAGTTTTTTAACAGCTGCGACACTAGCTGATTTCTCTTCACTTTTAATTTCATCTTCAGAAGGATCTTTATTCGATAGAACTTCGTAGGGGTTTGACGTTTCAACATTATAACCACTTGTATTCATTGATTCGTCCAGTGCTTTTTTTCTTTTTTTTTTTACTTCGTTTTGGGCTGATTTTATGCACCAATTGTGGTAAGAAACTGATATTTTAACCCGATTTGAGTTAAGATGATGATCGGACTTAGGGTATAGCGCACGTAAACATCCGTTGCATTTGAAAATAATCGTTCTTGAAAACTCTCTGAAACTTTTCTACCTGTAAACATATTGTCTTCTATCGGGTTTAATTCAGGCTTACTGTAGAGAGAGCTGATAGAGGCCTCTAATTTATTCAGAAGCATATTAAAGCCGAGAACTACTGCGTTCAATGTAGGATCTGTTTCTCCACTAAATACCTCCGTGAGTACCTTAAACTGCCGCAGATATTCATAAGTTTCTTTCAAAAGCTCCTACTCGCATTCTGTGATTCGAAATTTTTTTAATCCTTGATTATGATTGCACAGTAAATTTATCGCAACTTGCATTCGAAGAGTGAGATAAATCATGTCACGCGTCGAATTCCACCTAGTACTGACGTCAATATTAGGCGCCAACATTGTAATATTGCACGTTTCACAGCACATTTTCAGTTTGTTTCGCGATTTTTCAGATCGTTTCATAATTTTGAAGAAACCTCTTAATTTTGATATGGGTGACGTTGTAGGCATCGCTTCAATATCTTCTATTTCTTCGCTTTCACTTATATCTTGACATTGACTGTTCTCCTCATTTTCTTCGCCGCATACATCATCTTCAAGGTTCTTATTTTGGTTGTCAGCATCATAAATTTTGAGAACATTGAAAATGTTTTGAGCAGAAAGATTTAAAATGGCCACTCAGCTTCATTATAAATTTTGTATTTGCTAAAGCGTTGTCCACGGTTATTCCCATTACTTTTTTATTTAATTTATAATCATCAATAACGTTGAAGAAACAATTCGCAATATATTTTCCTGTGTGTTCACCACGTGACGGACAGAAATCAATAATAAGGGATTGAAGAATCCAATTCTCATCCATAAAATGACCAGTGATTCCATAGTAACTTCGATTGGTGACAGAAGTCCAGCCATCAAGAGTAAAAGAGATTCTAGATGCATTCAAACGAAGAATTGACATAACTATTTCTCGTTTTTCAATAATTGTATTTTTAATTAAAGCTTTCAATTGAGTACGCAGTGGCAAAACAGCTGATGGATTTAAGTCGTCAAATATATCTTGTAAATCGTCGTCGTCAAAAAAATTGTATGGTAAATATTTCTTTACCACCCACTTGGTCAATATAAAAAATTAATCTTCTTGATTGAAAATTCAAGAACAACGTAACCTGGAACTTCAGTTTCAGGTCAGCCCTGAAGAAGTGAACTGCAATGTTCACGAAACGTCGGCGAGATTCGTAGTTTTGCACACGATAGAAACCCGAAAAAGCTTTAAATTTAAATTTATCATCATGAATCATCGTGAAAGAATTAAATCTTTTTTTCCTCTTACAAAAATCATGGCATATTCAGGACTTTTTAACAGGTTCCAGGGATTAATTTAATGGTTGTCACTGAATTTTATAATAACGTTCGAATATTTTTCTGATCAATTGATAATGATTTGAATTTGAAATTCATATTCTTTCTCAATTCGAGGGAATACTCCATTGATTTTAATGGTTTAAAGAAAGTTTCAAAGCTTTTTTTCCTCTTATAAAAATCCTGCCATTTTTAGGACTTTTTAACAGGTTCCAGGGATTAATTGAATGCTTTTCACCGAATTTTATAATAAAGTTCGTATATTTTTCTAATCAATTTATAGTGATTTGAATGTGAAATTGTTATTCTCTTTGAATTCGTGGAAATTAGCGATTGTTTTCAATGTTTTAAAGGAAGTTTCGAAGCTTTTTTTTCCTCTTATAAGAATCATGGCATTTTTAGAATTTTTTAACCGGTTCGAGGGATTGATTTAATGGGTTTCACTGAATTTTATAATAATGTTGAAATATTTTTCTAATTAATTCATATTGATTTGAATTTGAAATTGTGACTCTTTTTCAATTCGAGGGAATACTCGATAGATTTAAATGTTTTGGGGGGAGTTTCAAAGCTTTTTTTTTCCTCTTATAAAAATCATGGCATTTTTAGGTATTTTTAACAGGTTGAAGGGATTAATTTAATGGTTTTTCATGAATTTTATAATCAAGTTTGAACACTTTTCTAACAAATTTATAGTGCTTTGAATTTGAAATGGTTATTCTTTTTGAATTCGAGGGAATAATCGATTTATTTTAATGGTTTGAAGGAAGTTTCAAAGCTTTTTTTCCTCTTATAAGAATCATGGCACTTTTGGGACTTTTTAACAGGTTCAAGTGATTAATTTGATGGTTTTCACTGATTTTTATAATAATGTTCGAATATTTTTTTAATCAATTTATAGTGATTTGAATTTGAAATGGTTAGTCTTTTTGAATTCGAGGGAATACTTGATTGATTTTAATGTTTTGAATGAAGTTTCCAAGCTTCCTTTTTCCTCTTATAAAAATCATGGCATTTTCAGGACTTTTTAACAGGTTCTAGGTATTGATTCAATGGTTTTCACTGAATTTTATAAGAATGTTGGAATATTTTTCTAATCAATTAATAGTGATTTGAATTTAAAATTGTTATTCATTTTAAATTCGAGGGAATTCCTGATTGATTTGCATCGTTTGAAGGAAGTTTCAGAGCTTTTTCTTCCTCTCATAAAATGCATGGCGTTTTTAAGACTTTTAACAGGTTCCAGGGATTAATTTAATGGTTTTTATTGAATTCTACAATAATGATCGGAATTTTTTCTAATTAATTTATAATGATTTGAATTTGAAGTTGTTATTCTTTCTGATTTCGAAGAAATACTGGATTGATTTTAATGGTTTGAAGGAAGTTTCAAAGCTTTTTCTTCCTGTTATAAAAGTCATGGCATTTTTAGGACTTTTTAACAGGTTTCAGTGATTAATTTGATGGTTTTCACTGCATTATATAATAATGTTTGAATATTCTTCTAATCAGTTTATATTGATTTGAAATTGTTATTCTTTTCGAATTCGTGGGAATACTCGATTGATTTAAATGGTTAGATGGAAGTTTCAAAGCCTTTTTTTCCTCTTATAAAATTCATGGCATTTTTAGGACTTCTTAACAGGTTCCAGGGATTAATTTGATGGTTTTCACTGCATTTTATAATAATGTTTGAATATTCTTCTAATCAATTTATATTTATTTGAATTTGAAATTGTTATACTTTTTGAATTCGAGGGAATTCTTGATTGATTTTGATGGTTTGAAGGAAGTTCCAAAGCTTTTTTTTCCTCGTATAAAAATCATGGCATTTTTAGTTTAATGGTTTGAAGGAAGTTTCAAAGATTTTTTTTCCTCTTGTAAAAATCATGGCATTTTTAGAACTTTTTAACAGGTTCCAGTGATTAATTTAATTGTTTTCACTGATTTTTATAATAATGTTCGAATATTTTTCTAATCAATTTATAGTGATTTGAGTTTGAAATGGTTATTCCTTTTGAATTTGTGGGAATACTTGTTTGATTCTAATGTTTTGAAGGAAGTTTCAAAGATTTTTTTTCCTCTTATAAAAATCCTGGCATTTTTAGGACTTTTCAACAGGTTCCAGGGATTAATTTAATGGATTGATTTTAATGGTTTGAAGGAAGTTTCAAAGCTTTTTTTTCCTCTTGTAAAAATTATGGCATTTTTAGGACTTCTTAACAGGTTCCAGTGATTAATTTAATGGTTTTCACTGAATTTTATAATAATGTTGGAATATTTTTATAATCATTTTATAGTGATTTGAATTTGAAATTGATATTCTTTTTAAATTCGAGGGAATTCTTGATTGATTTTAATGGTTCGAAGAAAGTTTCAAAGCTTTGTTTTCCTCTTCTAAAAATCATGGCATTTTTAGGACTTCTTTACAGGTCCCAGGGATTAATTTGATGGTGCAATTTAAAAAAAAAAAAAAAAAAAAAAGAGTTTTTGGTTTCCTGCCTAGAAGCCGTAATTCTTGTTGCTTTCTCAATTGTCAACAGTTGAAGGGCCAAGGAACAAACCGTCATATCCCACAAATTTTTCGAAATTGACTTCTACATATTTTTGGACTCCTCACCGAAATGCCGTTTTGATGGTGTGAACTAAAAAAATTATAAATCTTTTTTTCATTTTTTTTAAATTTATCAAAGTTATCGATTTTAGATCATATATTGCACGTGTTGATCGACAACGAGAGAAAGGTAAGTAAACACTGTTTGATTTTTGGCTTCTCATTTTTTTTTGGTGATAGAATTTTGAAAAGTTTCAAACGGGGGTTTGTTGAGTAAAGTCTCTTACTTACAGCTTACAATAAAAATATTCATAAATTAGGATGTTTGGAATTTTCAGCGTGTAAATTTGAAATTTTCTAAGTATTAATAATAGCATATTCATATTGCATAGCCAGCAGGAGAGCATCGTCTTTTTATGGTGAGGGCAATGTTTTCGGAACACAGTCAGAACAGCAGTCTCTACGATGCCTGTGATTGGCCAGAGCGCACCATGGTGGTGGCTGGTCGAACTTGATTGGACAATCAAGTCTTTCTTTAAAAACCCGGGAGAAGAGAAAGCCAAAACGGATTGGTATTATATCCATTCTCCTTATTGATGTTATTAGGGCGTTTTGAGATTTCAATTGCTTCTCTATGTTTTCTTGGGAAAATATTGTACGTTTTGCGATGACACTTGTTTTGTCAAATAAAATGCTATGTCCTGTTTCGATATGATGCTCAGCTAGTGCTTATCAGATCTTTTGTAAACTAGTACGTCCAAGAAAAGCAATTTTCCGTTTTTTTTTTCAATTTCCATGATGAACTGGATATTAGGGTGTAATTGTAATGAAATCAAAGAACTTGTGTAGTTCATCTATTTCATGTCTCCAGATGACTAAAGTGTCGTCAACGTAACAGCACCAAAATTCCGGTTTAAGCTCGGATATGTTAACGATTTTAGTTTACAGATTTTCCATACAGATGTTGGCAATTACAGGTGAGATTGAAAATCCCATTGCTGCTTATGAGGTTTGTTCGTAGAATTGGTTATTGAAAGAGAAGTAGGTATTAGTGAGTCAGTGTTCTATCAAAAGTGTGAGACTGGACCGGAAGTTCGCAAAGGATTTAGTAATATCTATTGTATCAGAGATTGGTTCTTTCATAAAGAAAAAAAATATAGAAGTATAGAAATATAGAAGTGGAGAAGAAATGGTTCTGACCTAGTAGTCATTCTTTTTCTTCAGGCGAAACGAGAAATAATTGTTACATATTCTGATCGCCATGTCTGTCAATAAAAACATGAGTGACGGACAACTTTGCAAGTAACAACTGTGTACTTCCATCTGTGAACGTCGAAGGCCACAGAAGCCCATCTGTGCACGTTGAAATTTCGACGTGCACAGATGGAAATTGCCCAACTGTGCACGTTTATGTCCTTACGTAAGGGTTTATAGGAGGGAGGTCCTTTATATCTACGTATAATACATTTTTAGCAGTTAGAGGTATTCAATCCTGGTGGAATGAAGCGTACTAACTTGCCATATTCCTTCAATTCTATAAATTTCTCGAATTACATGGATGCCTCAAATTCCACGAATTCATGGAAATCTAGGAATTCCTTGAATTCTATCAATTCGTCGAAAGTGAGTGTCTGTAAAGCGACATTGGGTAGGGTCGGCCTAGTTTCTCGCGTTTTCGCGTCGGCCTCAGGCATATATAATACCTCATTTTTGCACTTATGAAATTTTTTTCGAGACCCCATAAAAATAGCTTATAGGGGTTGAATTTAAAAAGTATGCAGCAAATAATATTCAAGAAAATCATGCCAGATGCATTAAGATAATTCAATATTAACGATTCTATTACAAAATTTTCAAAAAGGCCTTTTTGCCAGAGGAAATACACGTGAAACTTTATGTGCTTTGAACAACCCCTAAAAATCATTAAATTTTGAATTAAAAAAAATACTTGCTCACCTTTTTTGGCATTCGAACAAGCCTGGAGGTCAGACCAAGAAAATTTGAAGAAAAAAATGTGTACCACCCAAATAAAAAAACCTTGATATTTTACTAACCAATGACTAAGACAAATGTATAACCCGTAATTATACATCATCACTTTGATAAAAGTTATTGAAAATTTTGTTTTCAAGTTAATTTTTGTTATATCATAAGAAAATACATAAAATAAATAAACGATTTTGTGAAATCGAAGACAGATAAGTAACTTGAAAGAAATGAATACCTACCAAGTAGGCACGGTAGTTAGTCATCGTTAGGATATCCTAAAGACAGCAGCCGTCTCCATACCCACTGGGAGACTCAAAGAAGCTTAGTATAAGATAAAAGTAATAAAAAGTAAATTCAAAATAGTACATTTTTTATCGAGGGCGTAAAGAAGGTTATTTTGACGAGTCAAAATAGTCCTACGCCCTTGATACACACAATACTGCATGTGTATGTGTGGCGGGCGTAAAGTTTTATATAGCAGGCGTAAAGTTTCATGTCGGCCCGGCGGCGGAGTGCACATGTGCGAACGTCACTGGGCTGGAAGCGGTCACATTTCGCCTGCTTCACGTGCATGCAATGGCGCGTTTTCAAGGAGGGTCGGACAAAAAGAGATTTTCATATATCTATAATAATTTGGAAGCAATAATTCCATAAAAAGAATATTTGAAATATTTTCAAACTAAGCCGAAGTGCTATGTTAACAATTCATTTTTTGGTTCAAGATGCATCATTTCAGTTGAAAATTCATTTAATTTGTTGAAAAAATTTAACTTTTTTTATTAAAAGAAATTCTTTGGTATAAAATTAATCTTCTTGATTAGGGACTCATTTTTTTTTTAAATTCAACTACTTGGTTGAAAGTCGAAATTCATTTTTTATTTAAACATGCATCATTTCGTTGAAAATTCATCTTGTTAGTTGAAAATTTAACTGTTTCGTTCAAAATTGGTGTTTTTCGATAGAAAACTAATCTTCTTGATTAGAAATTCATTTTTTGTTTGTTTTGAAAATTCAATTACTTGGTTGAAAGCCGAAGTGCTATGTTAACAATTCATTTTTTGGTTCAAGATGCATCATTTCAGTTGAAAATTCATTTAATTTGTTCAAAATTTAACTTTTTTTATTAAAAAAAATTCTTTGGTATAAGATTAATCTTCTTTATTGGGATTTTTTTTTTTTTTATGGAAATTCAACTACTTGGTTGAAAGTTGAAATTAATTTTTTATTTAAACATGCATCATTTCGTTGAAAATTCATCTGTTCACTTAAAAATTTAACTGTTTTGTTACAAATTCAACTGCTTGGTTGAAAATTTATGTAGTTCATTTGAAAATTCGTCTTTTTCGTTTAAATTAAACTATGTTTTGTTTAAAATAAAAATATTTTTTGGTTGTACTATCAACTATTACATTTTTATTTGAGAATTTATCTTTTTCGGTTAAAAATTAATTTCTTTGTAGAAAATTCAACAATTTTGCTCAAAGTAATTTTTGTTCAAGGTTCATTATTTTATTTGCAAATGCATTTCCTTGTTTAGAAATTTAACTATATTTTTGAAAAATCGCTTGTTTTGAAAAGCTATCTTTTGAGAGAAAATTTAAGTATTACAGTTGCAGATTCATCAATTTAGTTAAAAATTCACCTATTTGGTTGAAAATTTATCTGTTTGTTGAAAATTCGTTCTTTTTTTTATTTAAAATTAATTTTTCAACTGAGAATCGAACTATTCAATTTTTTGTGGAAAATTGACCTTTTTTAGTTGACAGAATTTTTATGAGTTGCTTGCTGATTATGTATTCCATGTCTAACAGCAAGTGTGCTAATCCTATGAGTATGATTCACAATCAGCAAAGCTGAGACCAACAATGACGTAATTACTGATATGTGAAGGTATGTTTGTAAAAATTTTCAGCTAGTGCAAAATAGTAAAAGAGAAAATGAGAAAGGGAAAGAGAAAGAGAAAGAGTAAGAGTAAGAGTAAGAGAAAGAGAAAGAGAAAGAGAAAGAGAAAGAGAAAGAGAAAGAGAAAGAGAAAGAGAAAGAGAAAGAGAAAGAGAAAATGAGTAAAATTGGTCGACTTTATATACCAGCGATGTTTTATATTCACTCTCTAATGACGTAGGTCAGTTATCCGCTTTACCGTACCTTACGTGACGTAATGGATAAAACGTAAGGAATGTATGTACTGTAATCACTTCTCACATCCTGAAAATCTTTTACTTGAAGAAGTTTCATCTAACATATCTCTGATAAAAAATTATTTTTATTATTATCGATAAATAATTTATTATCAGAGATGCGAAAGATATGAAACTTCTTCAAGTACACTCAACTCCCGATATAAGAACGGTTTCGGGCAAACGTAAACGTAAACAGGCAGGGCCGCATGAATGATTTCGGTTGGATTTGGACGCATGACGCAATCGGATGCAACCATTGTGCTGAGAGTGCGGCCCTCATGCTGTTTGTCACGCTTGACTGCTCAGTCAAGCGTGACAAGCGTTGTTCAACGGTTCCCTTTCAGCCCCGCTGTTCCCCTAATCAGGCAACTTCGAAGGACATCAGTTCTCGGAATAACGTAAACCGGGGGTTCTCAAACCGGGTGTTGAGTGGATCTGATAAATAATATGGAAAAAAATTGCACAATAGTTTAAAGTCTATGGGGTCATCCACAAATTACGTAAGGTGTTTTTCTGAAATTTTCAACACCCCCTTCCCCCCTTGTAAGATATCGAAATAGTTACAGAGACCCCCCCCCCGCGATGGGGGGGGGAATCTTATAAGATTTTTAAATCTTAGAAAAAGAACATATATATAAATTCTGTTAATTAAATCAACGTGGAACCTTAAAAAGATTACATTTAAAAAATAAAATTTCTTAATAACAATGTAAGTCTTTTTTTATTCAAAATTTTTTCTTTGGTTAAAAATTTAATTATGTTATTAATAATTTAACAATTTTGTTGAAAATCCGTCTTTTTCACTTGGAAATTAAAAAAATTGCTAGAAATTTAAACTATTTTGTTGAAAAGGAACTTTTTTGTTGAAAATTAATCTTTTTTTTTCAAGGAATTCGACTTTCGGGGCATGGAAATTCAACATTTTGGATGAAAATTTTTTTCTTTATTGATTGAGAAAACTTTATGGGTCATACATTCAACTCTTTTTTTTTTTTGAAAATTTACCTTTTTGGTTTGAAAATGCACATATTTTGGCTGAATATTCAACTATTTTGTTGAAAATTCAACTTTCTTGGTTAAAACATCAAATAATTCCATTTTTAGTTGAAGATCTATAATTTTTATTGAAAATTTGTTTTTTTTGTTGTTAAAAATTAATATTATTATCAATAAATATAAGATATATATATATATGTGTGTGTATATATATATATATACAAAACACACTATTCCGCGAAATATTTGACTCGTTTTTTGATTCTATAATATTGATTTTAGTTGGCAAATTGTACTACTTCCAGGAAATTTGAGTTTTTTTTTGCAATATGCGATGATTTCATATTAGTAGTACATATATGCAAAAGTGTGAAATACTAAAACATGCACCCCACATCTTAATATTTTTCAAAAATTCGTTTTGGATTTGTTAGTTGATCGTTAGATAGTGTTTGATAATCAATTTTTGTCGTTTGATAGACAAAATTGTAGCCAATATCAATTTTCCAAAAAATATTAATGAAGGCTTCCAAAACCCTCTTATCAGTTGACATGGTATCCCTGCACATGCGCGGAAAATTTAAATTAATAAAGTGTATATGTATAGAGCTGATAATCAATAATGTTGATAATACATTTTTGGTCCTATTGATAAGATGACTAATATAATAAAATATTGTATTTAAGATCTCCTTTGAAGCAATAGGATATCTCGGGATATCCCATTCAATCCCATTTATATTCCGGGTTGTCTCAGAGACAACCCGTCGGATATCCAGGATGTGTATTGGACGTTTCTGGGATATTCAAATGTCACAAGTAGGATATTAAAGTTTTTTATATCCCACGTAGAACATTTGAATATTCCAGGAACGTCCCATAGACATCCCGGATATCCAAATTTTCTCCTTGCAGGATATCCCCACGGGTTACCCCTAGGATAACCCGGGACATATACGGCATAACATGGGATATCCCGTGATATCCTATTGGTAAGGGATTCTAAGGGATTCTAAAGGAATGCTAAGGGATTGATATCCGAAATGAGCAATAATAAGTCAAATTAGTCCTTTATTAAACCAAATTTTGAGTAGTACAAAAAGTTATACAAAATCTGAATACATTCAGTAGCCGAAATATTCTTTTGTCTTTGCCAGGAAACCTTACAAGCTGTTTTTTTCCAATTTTCAGACACTGAAAAATTGGTAACAACCAAATTTTCTAAATAGAAAATTTTCCACCTTCTGAAATTTCTGACATTACTAACTAAAAAAATTGTTTAGTATTTAAATGAAGTAGAAATTAGCTGCCATGAATTTTGTATCGTCGAAGATTGTTTTTAATAGTTTTCAGTCTTCAAATTTTACAGTTTTTTATACTTTTAATTTGGAAGTTTTATTTTGTGTTTAACATTTTGCAAATTAAAAATTTTATTATAAGCGGAAAATTCTTTTGAATAAAAAAAAGTAATTAAAATTAAAATTATTTTAACTTGTCACAATTTATAAAGAAATTCTAAACGAAATTTCTCATTTTTTCAGCGCGCTAATTTCTTTTTATAATCGCACTGAATAGGTAACAAAATACTTAAAATATTAGTACTGTTTAGATTTTACCAAGATAAAAATAATTTTTCATTCATAACGCTTTTTATAAAAATAATTCTGCAAAAGTCTGGAAAATACACCGTATTGAGCAAAAAACTTTTGTAGAATTATTTTTAAAAAGCGTTTGTGAACGAAAAATTATTTTTATCTTGGTAAAATCTAAATAGTACTAATATTTCAAGTATTTTGTTACCTAATCAGTGCGATTATAAAAAGAAATTATCGCGTTGAAAAAATGAGAAATTACGTATATAATTTCTTTATAAACTGTGATAAGTTAAAATAATTTTAATTTCAATTACATTTTTTTTATTCAAAACATTTTTCTGCTCATAATAAAATTTTTATTTTGCAAAATGTTAAATACAAAATAAAACTTCCAAATTAAAAGTTTCAAAAACTGTAAAATTTGAAGAACTTTAGTTTTTTTTCCGCTTTTGAAGACTGAATATCATTAAAAATAATTTTCGACAATACAAAATTTACGTCAGCCAAGTTTTAAAAATTGAACATTCTTGCCACTAAACAGTTTAAGAAATTGGTCAATAAAAAATTTTTTTTTTCATTTGTACTTCATTTGGTTACTAAACAATTTTCTAGTTAGTAATGTCAGAAATTTCATAAGGTGGTAAATTTTCGATTGAGAAAATTTGGTTGTTACCAATTTTTCAGTGTCTGGAATTTTGAAAAAAATTTGCTTGTAAATTTTCCAGGTAAAGACAAAAGAATATATTCGGCTACTAAATGTATTCAGATTTTGTATCACATTTTGTACTACTCAAAATTTGGTTTTATAAAGATCTAATTTGACTTATTGCTCATTTCGGATAACGATCCCTTAGAATAATACCTCTAGTAAGATCTAAAAGTCAATCAAGGATCTACAAATTTGTAATTTAAAATAAAAATGTTAAAAAAGATAAAAGAAAGTGTTTATTGGCCCAATATTTTATAAATAAACTACAAAAAAAAGGGCGAAGGAAATATACCCACTGAAGATTGAGACCTAGCTCTCACAGTAATAGGATATCCCGGGATATCCTATGTTATGCCGTTTATATCCCGGGTCATCCTAGGGATAACCCGTGGGGATATCCTGCAAGGCGGAAATTTGGATATCCGGGATGTCTATGGGACATTCCTGGGATATTCAAACGTTCCACTTGGGATATATAAAAATTTTAATATCCTACTTGTGACGTTTGAATATCCTAGAAACGTCCCATAGACATCCTGGATATCCGACGGGTTTTTTAAATACAATATTTTATTATATTAGTCATCTTATCAAAAGCACCAAAAATGTATTATCAATATTATTGATTATCAGATTGATTGCAGTAATGGTTGTAACACTCACAAATCTCTAAAATCGAGAACATTAGTGACAAATAGTTACTTTAAAAGCACTTTATACATTACACTGCAGGAACTCAGCCCGTAAACAACCTAAATTTTGTCGAGCGATTAAACATGCGACCGACTCTACTGGCCCAGCACTGGTAACCAGTATAGATAATCGGCCATTCGCTCAGTACTGGCTAACGGCTAGCTCCACGATCGGTGCAGTACTATGAGGAGAGTATAAATATTTTTAAAAAAATTTAAAATACTTTCAAAAATATAGTTCATGTGTTCTAAAATGTCTGAGAACTATAAATACGACTGTCGCGAAAACAACTTTTTTGTGTTAAGAAAAAAATGATAAGTTGCATCTTTATGTAAAATTGTAAATGTTCAGAAAAAATGACATTTTATGTCCATCTTAAACGTTGTAAAATGGTATAAAACACCTAAAAACAAAACCTTACACGAAAGTTAAAAAAATTTGTCATTAAGAAATGGTCAAAGTTCACGATCAAACTTCTAAGTTCCGTCGTTAAAAATGTCAAATGTTCATAAAAAATTACATTTTCTGTCATTGTAGAAAGTTGTAAAGTAGTCTAGAACGCGAAAAAACGAAATATTATACGACGAAAAATGGTAATCGATATAAATGATTTATTTAAACATTATTTTATTGATATTTCTATTAACAGTTCGCATATTTTACATTTACATAACGTCGTATAATAATAAATATTTAATTAGCAAAAGAGAGTTTAAAATTTGGTTTTTTAACTTTTTTGAGCTGTAGCTTATGAGGATGGCTTTTTCATCGAGTTTCAACTCGTAGGCTTAGCGCAATGGTTAAGACTCCCGACTGCTATGCGATAGATTTAGGTATAGATGTAGGTTCGATAGCCCGTAGCCTTAGAAATTTTATTTGTAATATAATATTTAAAAATGTAATATATGTATTCACTCTACTCTAGGGCCCATTAATATTCAAAGTCAAAATACTCGCAATCAATTAATATTTATTTTTTTATACCTTTTTGTCATAACGTTAGAGTATAGCAGTAGTGGGTGCTAAAATTAAACAAAAAGTTTGAATGAAATTTCAATTTTTGAAATTATAACAAATATTTTGACGACATGTAGTCGTACACAGATGCGTGCTAAAAACAATTCAATGTTTCTTTATTATTTTTTAAATAACCTTCGGTGATGGCGGCCAGAGTCTGGTGCCAGAATTAGCCGCCAAGTGCATACTGGAGTTATCATTCCAGCAATGACACGATATTCGCAGCCAAGATCGGGCCGATTTCAGTACCCTTTGCTGAGCCGATAATGGCAGCCAGTAACGCATAAGTGATGGCGGCCAGAGTCTGCACCAGAATTGGCCGCCTAGCGCATACCGTAGTTATCATTTCAGCAATGGCACGATATTGGCAGCCGATCTTCGGCAATATTTTTGCCGATACTTGGCCAGTGCTGGGCTGTATCTAACTTCGCACTTGGGTCGTAATGGGTAAGGGCCCCATCGAAAAAATACAATTGCCAAGATAATTGGAAGCAATAAGCGTTACTCATTATTATTAATACCTATAATATAATAATGGAACAAGAAATGATCACATCATGGAATGCGTTATCGACAATATTCAATGTATTTTGTTCCGCACAGAAAAAAATTTATATCTAAATAACATACATTTATCACTGATCGTACCACAAATATCTTTGAAAACAAACATGAAATATTGAAAATATTGTTAATACAGAAAATATGCTAAAAGCATTTTTTTTAAGATATGATATGTCACAGATTATGTGTAAAGCCGAATTTTCTGATTATATTTATAGCTAATCCACTGATATATTAAACATCCATGAATCAAAGATATACACTTGATTTATAAAAGAAAAAGGTGCCTGTTAATTTTGAACTCAGATTCATAAGGATTGAAAATGATTGCAATATGGGTTCGGCTTGAACTATGTTTTGCTTCACGGATTGAAAAGGATTGGAAAATTGCATCGCATGAACTCGGATTAATTCGGATACAGATTCCGGAATATTTCAGATTACTTCGAAATAAATTCCAATCCGAAGGTTTCGCCATGGCTAAGTGAATTTTTTGTAACACTGGAAAAATGTTTGGAACCAAGTAAATGCATTTACTTTAATCCTATTTTTTAGCACCAAGAAAATATACTTTCATATTAGTAATTTTTATTTTAACCTTACATATATCCTTTGTTGACCTAAATAAATAAATTCTTTGGGTGTACGTTTTTGATGAAAATAAATATTTCGTACAACCAAGAAAATAATGTCCTGCTACAAAAGGTCTAGATTAGTTGAAATCTGATTAGTCCTTCAAAGAATTATGTATTTGAATCGTCATTGCAACTATCACAAATATGCTGACGACTTTAAGCTTCACCTTTCCGGGCCTGTTGCCAATCTTAAGAGCTTACTCCAAAAGGTACAGGCGGATATTGATATAGTGGTTCAGTTGGCTTTGACAAGTGGCCTCACTCTTAACCCTGCTAAAACTATGGCTATAATCATAGGACCTTTTTCCTCTACATCTCTTGAAACAATTGCAACCCTACCTCCTCTCTTAATCGATGGACGTATCATCCCCTTTATGGAATCTGTGAAAGATTTAGGTTATATTCTTAATCGCTGTCTTACTTGGAATGAACAAGTTGCGTACCCCCACCCCACACCACTGCGCTTCTATCACACTGCACTCCCGTTGGAGTCACCACACGCTCCCGTTGGAGTGATACGCATGGTCGCTCCTCTTTGGGGTCAAAAGAGTTGAAGTCAACTGATTTTGACTATAATTTGGAGCGAAAATGTAACTCCAACAGAGGGAGTCAGGTGGAAAATTCACAATTCACTTACTATCATGAGGTATTGCATTTTCAATTTTATTAGGTATTTTATATGTTAAAAGGGGTGGAGGGGTGGTCTGAGACACCCTGTATATAGTTTATATATAGTGTGAAGTATTATATATAATATTCATTTGTTTTATATAAAAAATGTATAAAGCAAATAAATATTATATATAATACTTCATACTATATATAGACTATATATAATATTTCCCCTTGGGTATTAGTTTTTTATATAAGTTTTTTTATAAGTTGGAATGACAGCTGAATATTTAAGTGAGATAGAGACTCCACCAAAATATTATGATCAACATTTAAATTTTCACTGCACACTTTTCAAAGTTTAAAATAAACGATAAAAGTTTCACCGCTTATTGTTGTACATTATAGGCAATATTCCTAATTTATGTATTTATATATTTATATAAATTTTTATTATTCATCATTGTTTTTCGTTCCTGAAATTTATAGTAATTTATTTGAATATTGTATTAAATTTTCGAATCGAAATTTCATTTACATAAAAGAAGCGATTTATAGTGAAATATTATTAATATCTTCCTTTACCAGGACTTAAACTTGTAGCGTGGTTTCAGCCTTTTTTTTTTAAATCAAAATGTTGCAATTTTTGGTCTTTTACTACACTACCGGTCAAAATTGTGTATCCACCCGTTCTTCGATAATTGATTAAGTTTTCTTAATTTTAATTGTATTACAGTTAACATTTTTTGTCTTTGAGAGGTTGAAAAGTCTCAAAATTTTGTATAAAATGAGCCCATGATGAAGTCTGTTTGTCTATTTTTTTAAATAGATATTGCAAAAATAGTGCAAATTTCAATGCTTCCTGCAACATGCAAGCAAAAAATGGTGCATTTATGCTGATAAGTTGCTGCGAATTGAATTATATATTTTGCACGCTATTGAAAATATATATTAATTTATTTTTTATCATTATTTGCCTGCAGATAAGATGCTTTTTAATTTTTGCTAATGCGGAAATATAGCCTCATAATGACCCCACGAATATTGAAAAATGCTCATTATTTCGAATATTATTTAAAATTTAGGAAGACATGGAAATTTACACTATTTTGCAATAAATTCTTTACAAAATTTCAAAATGGCTTCACTATGTGCTTATTTTGCACAGAATTCTGAGAAATTTCAACATGCAAAGAGAACAAATTGAACTCCCATGTAATTAAAATTAAGAAAACTGAAAGTATCATCAACAACATGTGGATGAACAATTCTGAACAACAGTGTAATTTATAAAATGTTACTAACAATCAAATTGATAACAATCAAAATGTTCAAGTTTTTAATCAAATATTTTATTTCATGTATGTATTTACACTATCAAAATGAAAGATCAATCTATACTTTACATTCGGGGAAGTAATTTTATAAAGTCCCCATAATTTGCACTCGTTTTAATGAAAATTACGTCTTCTAGTCTCCTATTTGTGGGAATAGGGGTATTCCCCATGTTATTCTCATTGGAAATAGAGGATGACGGAAAAATATAGGTATTCATTTTTTTGGGAAGCAGAACGAACAAAATCGAAATGCACAAAAAAAAAAAAAAAAAAATCGGTCGAAATGCACTCAAACAAAATTGAACTATCTTTCAATAGCCATGTAAATTGATGAAAAACTAATGTTATTAATTAATTGAAATTATTTTTTCTGTGCATATTTGTATAATAAAAATCTTCTGATAGGACATAATTTCGTTAATACACAAAACATTCATTTTTATTTTATGATAGTATAATCGTTTGCAATTGCAAAATAAAACACACAAAATTATTAGAAAGTTATAAAGTTTAAAAAACTTATGATCATTTCTAACATTGTGCACGTCTTAAATACTTAAATCCCTATTACAACCTTGCATTAACCCTATTTATCGATACATAGATATTGCGAATATGTAAAAATAATTTCTGTCTTCACTCGAAAAAATGACTTTTAAAATTATTAGAATAGCAACTGGATAAGAAACATTTGTTTTTTTTCTCTCTCAAACATAAAAAATTTAAAACAAAATGTTTTCACCTCCCTGAAACATTGTAAATAATGGCCACATATACTCATGATTTCGTAACAAAATACACAGTTTAAAAATTATGAGATGAAAAACTGATTGAGGATCATTTTGTTTTACCTCCTCCCACATATTTTAGATCGATTTAGAATTTTCGTGTTATTTATTTAAATGACACGTTCGTTCCGCAGGACTGCTCCGACCCAGTTTGCTGATCAATCTCTCTAGCGATCACCCCATGTGAAGAGCCTCACAAAGTTGTTATGTGTGGTTCCCCACTTGGGCCTATTAGTATCCAAGATCTTTGTTTCAGGCGTCATTCACTCTACTCACATTCTTTTTATAAACTATTTGTCACTAAACTTTTCTGTCCTAGCATACTACTCTAGCTTTCATCAAGTCCATGCATTTTTTCATGCAAGCTCTCGTGTTTCTATGGCTTCTTATGTCTCTTCGGATTAATGTCTCATTCACAGTTTATTATATAAGAAAGATAGTACATAACCTCAAATTAATATATTATTATAACATTACTTTTTATAAAACGCTCATTACACACTTCATTGCATAACTGTCGAACTTATTTAATTTCCTTTATATTTATACAATTTCATTATATTTAATTTAAAACAACTTATATTTTCATTAAACTTTATCACATTTTTATTATTTTGTCAATTATTCTCAGCTCTTCTTCATCGATAACTCAGTCTGCATGTCATGCTGCCATCCGTATATTTTTGGTACAACTCAGTGACGTCACACTACTTTCTTAATACGCACACGACCCTCTTCCGAGCAACGCTACTCATATAAGACTCACCGTGCGTGCACGCATGCGAATTAATCCGCTCGCGTGCGTTCACCGCGGATGACAGATGCGTCCTCATATGAGATGCATATCGCTCGCACGGGTGATGGTCGCATGCGTACGTGTGAAATGCGATCAACGTGCGACTATACCCCGAATCCAAAATACTATTTATATAATAAAATATCTATGTCACATAAATAAAGTGTTATTTTTCATGAACAAATTTATTAATCACATAAATTCACATTATTAAAATGATGTCTTCTCACATAAAAACTAATACACATAAAAATACTGGTATAGGCCTCAAGCCGTTCTTCGTTCAATAATCAGTCAAGCGAAAATACATTTTTCATTAAAACGATAGGGTATAAAGTAAATGAAAAAATTTTAATGAATATAATTTGGTCTGTCCAATTTTCACATTTTTGGCGCACGCAATAACCGGTATATTTGAGCACAGGTGATTATCTAAACATTTTAAATTAAAATAAGGAGAAATTTCCATTTTTGCGAAAAGATGCGAAAAGAGACAGGTTACGTATGCAAATGTCTATATTATGCATTACTTGACACAATTGAATTTCATGTTTGTATAAGTTTTTCTATAAAACACCTGCCAGCTTGGGGGAAACAATAATCTGCTGCGAAAACACTTAACGATCTGAAAGTACGTAAGAAGATGCTAATTTCAAATGAATTGGCAAAATAAACACGCGTCGATCGTAACTTGGCGGATACACTCACACGACGTCGGCGGCTGGTAACTCTGAATCGGAACTGGGGGAATGCGCCGTTCTACTTGAATTACGTATCGCGCGCGTAATTTTCATGCTTAAACTTAATTAAAAGTCAATTATGTACATAAAGAAGTTCTAATAAGAATCTGGTTGGTTTGATAAATAAATTTTTATTGAATTAGTTTTTTTTTTAAATTTCGTTCTATAATAATTTTGATACAAATTTGAAAACTATATTAATTTTTATATAAATACTTCGTTTTTACATTTCTTACAATTTTATATAATATTTTACCTTATATACATGGACGACATCGTTAACTATCATTGTTTATTTATTAATTGTTTTTTAGGTAATTCACATATTACTTCATTTATTTTGTTTATACAAACGCAAAAATGACACTCGCACTCATGATGGCAAAATTATACTCATTGCGCGCGCACCTGCTCATCCGTCACTTCAATGCGACAGTGAAGGCGATGTGCGTGCAACTTGAGCCGGAGAGCGTTACTCGCACGCAGTGCGTGTAACATGCGTCGCACGATTGCTATCTGGGTAGTATTAGAAATTGTTTATCTTCTTCAAAAACATCAGTTTGTTGCGTTTCTGTCTGACGATTTGAATACTTTTGAAGAATCCGCCATTTCCCAAATAAATTATTTATCTTGATTTTGAACAGCGTTTGACACTTTACAGAGGTATGCGTGCTTTGTTCCGAAAACTTTTCACTTCGTTCAACACTAAGACAGCACTCTGTGGTACATTGAGTTTTAAATGACGATGATTATGAAGGAAAAGCCGAAGCACTTGTAAATTCGATGGTAATCTACTTCCGGTAATCCCCCTCTGGATATAATCAATTATATAGATTTTTTCACACAATCTGCGTTTGATATCTAACAGCGCAGCTATAGCTATCCACACCAGATGTTTGCAGTCGAACTCAGAAAGGAATGCAGACTAAAAATTTTGATAGATTGTGAAAAGCCTCTACAAAACAAACCAATGTTTTCTGAACTCAGGTATACAAATTATCCAGGTATTAAATGCAAAAGGTGCAGAAAGTAGTTTTCGGACAATTGCTGCATCTCTGAATCTACGGAGAAAAGCGCACCTCACCAAAGTCTCTCAGTGACTACTTCAAGAAAAAGTTATATTCAATATGATCCATGTAGAAAATTTGAAGCATATTTCCAATATCTGTTTTATTTCAGAAAAAATTATTCACAAAAAAGAAAGAGATTGTTAAAAATATTATTCTCTCTAATTTTTATTTATTATTTGTTCATAACTAAAAAGGCAAAGCAAAGTGAAAATATTTCAGAAAAAACCGCAACATTCTAGCACTTATCTGAGAGAAGATAGTTATATATATACAATAATGAATTGTTTAAACAACTATTTTTGTAAACTTGCATTATTTATTACTTCACTAAATGAAAAACGGACAAACAGTTAAAAATTTCAGAAAAAACCCGCAACTAGCTAGCATTAATATAGGAAAAGAAAGTTATAAATAATAATAATTTGCTTAAACAATTATTTTTGTTAAATTAAATTATTATATCATTGAGCCGTTTCCCTTTCGGGGTAGGCGTGAATTGCTCGGTGGTAAAGTAGTGATGTGTGGATGGTGTTTATAACGTTGTGTCCTTTATCACTTAACGGCAATTTTCTTTTCGTCTTTATTCAAACAAAAGAAGAACAGGCTGCGTAGTTTATGGACGCTCCCTTATGATTGTTAGAAAGAATAGTTGTTCGAAAGCGGAATGATCTCTCCATAAACCATCACAAATGTTCACTACGCGAAAGGCGTAAACGCGTCGGCATCTTACGAGGAGCTGGTGCATCTCGAGTAAGGAGGAACAGCCCCTGACAATTTTGCGCCTGTGGCGTAGGAAAAATTTGGAGACTTTATGATTTATTTTATGGAAAGCCCATGTAGCTTCCGGAAAATTATCCTACGAAACATTTATAAGAATCTTATATTTTACCTCAAAAAAAAACTTTAATAATAAACGAAGAATAGGTAATACATAGAAATATTAAAACAAAGCGAGTTTATTATTTAATTTTTATGAAAATTATTTAGCTTCATTACAAATCACTGGGATTATCAGAAACTGAAAACGAAATCTTGTTTATTATTGTTTATATCATAAAGAGTTATTATTTTATCTTAAACTAGCTGGCGCTAATTTTTTAATAAAATTTTACATTATTCATGTAAAAATTTTCAGAATATTTCATTAAAAATCACTGAAAATAAAGCACGTCAAAGTATGTGCATTCAACAATGAGCATTAGCTTATTCAGTATAAATATATGTGAATAAAGTTTTCTTCATGAACGCTGAAGTAAATCCAAAAAAGGAATATCAATCTCATCTCTGGATATTTGTTGGTGTACCTTTATTCTAGTAGTTAATCATTTTAAACGCTTCCACTTTCCTCCCCTAAGTGCCTGATTATATTAATGTTGTGAATTTTGGTTGGTTGTCGTACAAATGCGCAGTACTTTTGTATAACCTACTTTTGTGGTTTCGTTCTCAATTTTCAATTTTGAAAGTATCAAATTTTGAAATATTATTTTCTTATTTTCAACTCATTAATTTTAATTCTTTTATTCTACAGACTTTATATTCTTAACATACATATAGGAAGAATAGATTTCTCTAAAGTTCTCAATAAATCCATTTTCATTTTTACTAATTAAGTAATTTATTTCTTGGAAAGTCATGAAAAAGTTAATTTTTGAAATATTTAAATGTATAAATACTGTTAAACTTTGTAAGTAGCTCATAATTCATTCAAATTATTTTCATGTTTTTTCATTTCATTTCATTATATTTCATGTAAGAGAATATACAGTCAATTACAAATTATAATTAATTTATTCATAGATCAACTATCTTTGTAGAGAAAATTAATCAGAAAAGTTTAAAAAATTGTATATACGAGACAAAACGTATACACGTTGCAATTATATTTTATATTTTAGAAACATCATTCATTCAATTACAAATTGTAACATATGAAAAAGGAGGTTTACGTTACTAAGCAAAAAGGACTTTACACTCGACATTTTTTTTCTTTTTTCTAATTAAAATCAATAAATTTATGTTTGAAAATCTTGAACACGTGGTTTAATTTTAGTTTTTATCATACTAGAGTTACCGACTCCTATCTTCTCTACCAACTTTATCAAATTGTAGCCTGTTTAACCGAGTAAGTAGCAGGCAACTAGCTGTAGTAAGCCACCTATCATTTTAGTTCAGGAACGGAAACAATTAGGTCCACAGGGCGCGCTTTTGGACTTTTAATTTTATTTACCGGAAGGCTGATAGACCAAGAGCCCATGACATAAATGGTGTAATGATAGGAAAAAGGAAAATTTTTCACCTGAGAATTTCGACTTACTCTGACGAACGCAAAAATGGGCGCTTGTCAGGTGTGAGTGGAAGAGGGGAGCGGTGGCGACCTGGTAAAGGTGCCGATTTTTACAGCTTTTTGCCGTGACTCGAAAAAAGCTGAAAATTTCTCTACATGTAGAAGATGACATAAATAGTACCTACGAATTGTCATGTACGTACCTGCAAGTAAAGGTCCTGGTGTGCACCTTTAAAGTTGCCGGAAATGCAGGTAAAATTTCTTGATATTGATTTTACAGGAAAAAATTTCAAACAAAAGTTGTTTCACTTCGAAAAATGCATATTTTCATTCTCATATAATTTTTCGATAAAATTGATACATTTAGAGAAAACATCGATTAAAGAAATGCCAGAACAATCAAAAGCACTTTTTCCATACAGCAAGTCATTTTTTCGAAAATTGTCAAGAGAGAAAAAATACTCCTAAGCAGGTGTACTCCAACAATACTGTGGAATATTTATTTCAAATTTTCATATTTACCAAGTTATGCTCATTTTTCATTCTTTTTTCTATTCTTTCTTTCACCTGTTTTATCTTTAGCAATTTAAAAGAAGGTGTTCTCAAAATTAGTACATCAGGAGTATAAGTCTTGTGTAACAAATTGGCGTCAGCTACTTTCTGGTAAAATAATAACTTATTCTGCTATAAGCAATAATAAACAAAGACACGTTCTCAGCTTCTAATTATCGTAGAAGGTTGTAATAAAGCTGAATATTATTTAAAAAAATTAAATAACAAAATCGCTTCACTTTCACATTTACATTATTCATTGTTGTTAAAGTTCATAATTTTTCCGTTGGAATGTATTCGATCTTTATTACCGTGAAGAAAGTCAATTTCGAGGACGCAGCATGGGGTCGTCTCAGATTTTTCGACGGCCACTGGCGTAGGCGTAGACGGTTACACTGCTTGTAGCAGAAAAAAGTTTTAAAAATTGTTGAGAGGTTAGGCGATTAAAAAATTAAAGAAGATGGGAGGCAAGTACAGAGAGTCAGTTATCTGGTTTGGAATTATGAATCTTTTTATTACTATATTAAAATAATCTTTTGAAAAAATCTTTGTAACACAATATGTATTTCATCTCGTTTGTTATTAACAAATTATTTTTATTCTTTGGCATTTCAGCGAAAGGCTCACTTTACATAACGGAATATTATTGTTTAAATTATGTGTCATATTATCAATAGGATTTCAAAAAAAAATATCGTGAAATTCCTCTGAAGTTACGAAAACAATTATTTTCGAATTAGAAATTCATAAATGTGCAAGTAATTCAAAATAATAATTGTTCTTCTACTTTCAGTTCTTATCATAACTTATTAAAAGGAACCTAAGTACTTCGAAATTTTAAAGTCATTCATCTTTTAAATAATGCAAAAGACCTTCTGAGCACAGTGACTAAATGATAGTAGAATTAAAGTACGTCTAAGTCTCCGATTTTTCGAAGGCAAAGTTTTTACATTTTACGCAAAGCAGTTGTTACAATAAAAAGCGTTTACATTATACAAAATGACAGATTCTTTCGTTCAGTTTCAAAATGTTTTTTGTCTATTCTTTTCTTTTAACTGGCAATATAGGCTGTTAGAAAGATAAAAATTTAATGTTCACTCAATCGTTACGTCGTCAACAGGTTTAGTTGTAATATATACTTTAAAGAAATAAAACATCATAGTTAAGTAAGAATTGCAACGTTTACCTAAACAGAAAGCAAAAACATGACATTAGAAATAAATTTTTCGAAATAAACACTTTTTACATGAAATATTTTTTCTAAGGGTCACATTTATTTGATTGCGAGAGTTCGTAGCGTCCCTATTAAAATAAGTCATCCGTAAACATAATCCATTAGTATTAAGTGATTATGTGAAAAATACGCAACAGTACTTGAATCTGTGCGATTACCTGAAATTGCGTTCTACAGTTCCTTGATAAAACAACAGACCGATTTTCTCAATCAAATAAACAAAGTATCCTGCACAATTTATATTGGAAATGGCCTGCCGTAAAATCATCTTGCCTTGTGATGCTTATAGTTGTTGAATGGACTACTGTATTATTCGCATAAGGTGACACAATTCCATGGTAATCAACGTAAATCTTTTCTTACACCAGCAGAAACACTTATTTGAAATAACAAAAATATTCTCCTCGATTGAGTAGAATATTTGCTTCCATTATTCAAAACTTTTACATGGATCATCAAAAATATTTGCTTGGATCAACCAAAATATATAGTATAATGATCCAAAATTCACTAACCAAAACATTGTCTTGGGTCAACCCAATATTTTGTTTAAACTAAATAAGATAAGTATAAATTTTCAAACTTTTTGAGAAAATGCACCCAAACTTTATGTCGCTGGTATAAACATTTCATTAATTGAAATATGACATTTAAATATGAATATTTTCATAAAATTGTCATTTCCTTATCTTTTGTTTCAGATTTAAGTATTTCATCCTTCACACTTTAAAGGACTTGAAGTACTTCACTTGCTAGGCCATTCAATAATCACCCGATACCTACCTTAACGATATTTTTGGTTTGCAACAACTTTCACCGAGACGAATTGGGATATCAACTTGTAAATTTTTGAAATTTATAAATTGAAAAGGCCTTAGCACTGACAAGTTTACTTTTTTGTCCCTTATAACGTGCATGAAATTTGAAATAAATCGATTGATATCTTGAAGCTGGGCGGAGTCGAAATGGAATAAAAACCATTTTTTATCGCACAGTTTTGAGAAAATCGTGAATGTTATTCTTTTCTTAATGTGCATATTATGCCTAATATTTACAATTTTTTCAGATTTTTAATTGGAGAAATTCAATTTTTTATGGAAGCCTGAAAATGAAAATAATAACTAGAACCTCTACAAATTATAAATAGTTTCTTTCAGCATAGTAACATTTTTTTATGTTCAAACATTTTTTTAGATGAGGTCATTCAAAATGACAAGTTATTGAATTTCTGAAATTATTTCGCCATTTTTAACGAATTTTTTTGGAAGTAGATTTCGAACATAATAAAGTTTTTCCACTCTGAACAAAATTATTCATAATTTTTAGAGCTTGTACATATTTCTTTAATTTGCAGATGTCCATAAGAAATTTAATTTATCGTATATAAACTCAAGTTAAGAATCTGAAAAAATTGTAAAAATTGGGCATATTATGCCCAAGCTCGAGATATTAATTGATTTATTTTAAATTTTATACTCGTTATAAGGGATCCAAAAGGAAACTTGTCAGTGCTAAGGCGTTTTCAATTTATGAATTTAAAAAATTTACAAGTGGATATCCCAATTCGTCTCGGTGGAAGTTGTTGCAAACAAAAAATATAGGTAATGTAGGTATCGGGTAATTATTGAATGGCCTTGCAAGTGAAGTACTTCAAGTCCTTTAAAGTGTGAAGAATGAAATACTTTCGCTGAAATTCCAAAGAATACAAATAATTTGTTAATAACAAACGAGATGAAATACATGTTGTGTTAAAAAGATTTTTTCAAAAGATATTTGTAATATAGTAATAAAAATGTTGGCAATTCCAAACCAGATAACTGACTCTCTGTACGTGTCTCCTATCTTCTTTAATTTTTCAATTGCCTAACCTCAACAATTTTTAAAACTTTTCGGACGGTGGTGATGGTGAGCTGCGAGATGGTCAGGCAGATATCACTAATCAAACAGCTGGCCAGCAAGAACATCTGCTACATACGGTAAGCAGTAAAACATCATTGTGCCTGCTGAGGATGCTTTAGCTACCGCTAGCTATTTACAGCCAACCACCTCAACAGAAATATCGTGGGAGCGCATCAAGTGGGATACCACAATGAATGAGGAATTGGATGTTGTAAAAACTCACAAGGCAGTAAAGATCTATTCACCATAGATGCTGTTGCCATGACGTCAGCTTGTAAATAGCGAAGGAACTTGCACATGGCATACATTGACTACAAGCAAGCGTTTCCTTCCGTAACACATGACTATTTGCTTCAAGTCTTAAAAATATACAAAATTTGCTCACGAATCATTGACTTCCTAAGTCATTCGATAATGCTTTGAGGTACAAGAATCATGTATTTTGATCATGAACAGTCAAGGATAACTAGATCAATACGCATTACGACAGGTATATTACAAGGAGACTCCTGCAGTGCATTATGGTTCTGTTCAGCGTTGAACCCACTGAGCACAACACTAAATAGCATGTCTCATGGCTTCCGAATACATAATAACGAGGATAGTCATCAATTGACCCATCTTCTATACATAGATGACCTGAAGATATATGCTAGTTCGGACCAGAAATTGCAGCAAGTGATCGATGCCACAAAGCAGTTTTGCAATGATATCCACATGGAGTTCGGACTAGATAAATGTAGAACAGTGCATTTAACGAGAGGCGAATTAGGGACCGCAGAGCTAGAGAATGATTTCGAGAATGACATCGAGGTATTTTCTAAGGGGGAGTCATACGAATACCTGGGTATTCTCGAATCTAAGGGTATTCAGCATACGATAGTTAGGAAAAAACTAACGACTGCCTCCACTACAAGACTTAGATTGGTTTTGAAGAGTTCTCTTAACTCAGCAAACAAGATCAGGGCAATCAAAAACTATGCCATCCCTGTCATATGAACGATTAAACAGAATCATCCTTATAGAAATGACGAAGCACCGAATGCACCACAGTCATTCGGCGATTGAAAGGATAGTTCTACCACGACATAGAGGGGGTAGGGGCATTGTAGATGTCAGAAAACTGTGAGTCACAAGGTATACAGTTGCGAGACTATTTTAACAGCAAACCAGATGTTATGCTTTACAACACCATCTGTAAAGCTGATCTTGACTACATGCCCTTGAATTTGTCCTCAAAGGAGGCTTCGAGTACCAGGGCAAAAAATATAGAGGAGTTGGAAACGCAATGGAGACAGAAAGCCATCCACGGCGAGCACCCCAAAACGTTAGATCCACATGAAGTGGATAGTGAGGCATCCAATATTTGGCTGAGAAAGGGTGGCCTGTATCCAGAAACGGAAGGATTCGTTATTGCGATACAGGACAGGGTTGTCAGCATCAGAAATTATCGCGAACACGTGCTACATCAAGACGTGGCTGACCGGTGCCGATTATGTGGAGATACCAACGAATCCATCGAGAACATTATTGATGGTTGTCGCGTAATGGCTCAAAGAGAATATACGCGAGGCGTAATGATATGGCTGGAATTATACATAAACAACTTGCCCTAAACTTATGACTCTCACGAGAATGGATGCCTTCCTATAAATGTATTCCAATGCCCGTTTCAGAAAACGAAGATTACATCTTCTATTGAGATGTTACTATCCAGACGGATCATTACATCCGAGCCAATGGATCGGACATCGTAAGGCGAGAAAAAAAGGTGGAAGAGCCTACATCATCGACATTGCTTGTCCACTTGACCGAAAGTTGCAGGCAACCAATACAACTAAGCTCCACAAGTATAGCGAGCTAAGGCATTAAGTAAAGACAATATGGAATAATGTGAAACATGCATCTATTCATTCTATTATGATTTCGGCTACAGGCAATGTGCACGCAAGATACACTAAACATCTTGAACATTTAGGAGTGAGTAGGGTGCTGGCAGCAGCTCAGAAGGCGGTTTTAATAAATACCTGTCACATTGTAAGAAACTTTCTGGACCATCAGGAAGCAAGCGACTTAAAACCTATAGAGTGATACTCACTGCCGCTGTGTAAGCATAACAGCGGTAGAAGACCACCTGCAAACAACACCATGCTCCTAATTTTGTACCTAAAACATCATCGCGAATTATTTCATACATCGTATTAATTTAACTAATTATATCTATATCTCATCAGTCACTTGACTTAGTCCGTGGCTGGAAAACCGGGTTCTTTATAACCCGAGAACAAGTTTAAAATAAAAAACATAAAAAAATAATAAAATGAAATTAAATAATAATAATAATAACATAACATAACGGCGTAGGGATGTCGCGACCCCATCGCCCAAGAGCTACGGCTCTTGCAGTCAGCCGCGGTACATTGGGCTAACTCCCCAACGCAACAACCCATGCGGTTACGTCACCAGTATCACGCAGTGCCACCCACAATAGGCCACGAAGAGGATTCATGCAGAGGTTACATGAACGTTGGGTCAATATGTACCCGGAATATGCTCATAAAATGCCTCAGTATTTAAGAGATCAGGTATCCTTTTCGCGCAAAAACGGATATGAAGCTCTTCATCGGCAAAAAGAAGAGCATCATCCTCAAGCGAACATAACACCCGTTCCAGCAAGACCACCTTCACAGATAGCCGATAATGTCAACTATAAGAAGCCATAGAAACACGAGAGCTTGCATGAAAAAATGCATGGACGTGAAGGAAGCTAGAATAGTATGCCAGGGCAGAAAAGTGTGGCGACAAATAGTTTATAAAAAGAATGTGAGTAGAGTGAATGACGCCTGAAACAAAGACTTTGGATGCTAATGGACGTAAGTGGGGAACCACACATAACAACTTTGTGAGGCTCTCTACGGGGGTGATCGCTAGAGAGATTGATCAGCAGCCTGGGTCGGAGCATTTTTGCGGAACTAACGTGTCATTTAAATAAATAACACGAGAATTCTAGATCAATCTAAAAGATCTATACCTTACACCTATGTACCTATCTACCCTATACCTATATACTTATCCACACACTACTACTTTCCAACCGAGCAATTCACGCCTACCCCGAAAGGGAAATGTCTTAATGAAGTCCGGAACTTTCCATACTCCAACTCTTCCAACTCCATAGGAAAACTAGAGGCAGAGGCGCCCCCCTCATTGAGACTCCAAAATACAAAAAGACGAAGTACCGAGGATGTACAAAATTACCGGTGGAAGTGCTATCAAAAAAGGCCTGTAATTCTCGATTGTTAGGAATTATTTGGAAGTGGGGGACAAACCGGAATCGTCTTTTTGTAATTTGGAGTCTCAATGAGGGGTGCCAGGGCCTGGTCGCGCCTCCGCCTCTAGTTTTCCTATGGAGTTTTATTTTATCTGCGTACAACTTCATGTTTATTAATGGGATGGTAACAGTTTATGTGATTGCCCGGGATTAGGCAACCTCAGGTTGACGCTCAGCCCGTTCGGAGGTCTGAATTGTTTCATTTTTTTCGAACTCGGCCTCTACCGCTCTGGACATGAGGGATCGAAATCGGCTGGTCGGGAAGAAAGCTTTATTACCGAGGCGAATCGAGGGCTCTTTGCCTCTTTGTTTTTCGGAGTATAATTGAGAGGTAAGGCGACCTAGGATATTGGCCCCATTGTATTTTTGTGAGAATGATTCCCGAAAACGAGCCCATTCTGAAGGGAGACCACGGTAAATATCCCACCATCTCGCGGCAGTCCCCTTTAGAGCTTGTGTGACTAGATTGATTCGTTATTCAGCCAGAGATCTTTGATTGTGAAAGTATTCTTCCATTTAAGTAAGAAAGGCAGTGGGTTCTTTGTAGTCACGACCCTGAAACTCTGGAAGTGTCGTGAAGAGGGGGGGGGGGGGTCGCGTTAATGATGGCCTGCAATTCTTGCAAATTTACGTAGGGCGCCTAGTAAACATACCTGAGGTTTTGAACGAAGGGTGTATTATTTATAAGTTGATTTTGCACAAGGTGTACGTTTCCAACAGGGGGTTATATACTTATGAGTTTAGGGGGGGGGGGGTATTCCCCGCAGGACCTTGATTTTGTCCAAGAGGTGGGTTTCCACAGAGAACTGGATATTGATGAGGGGAATATTTACCACGCGGCCTTGATTTTGTCCAAGTGGACATTTTTGCACCAAATTCTACCCCAGGTTAGAATCTAGGAAAAATATATGTTAAATATCTTAACAATTAGTCAAAATACTATAGGGAATTACCTTTAAAATTAGCTAAAGAACTATGAAAAATGATAATTATTTCCAGAGTTATTCCAATTTTTCAAAAACATTGAAATTAGACGTCTTTTGGCAATATCTTTTTTATCAAATTGACATCTTGCTCTGAAATTGAGCTTATTCGGCGTGGAATTTTATTAACTTTTGTGTTATTATGAGGAAAGTAATTTCAAGTTATTACTATAAAAAATTAGGCTGCACTTTAGCAACAGCTCAAAAAATAGGCGTGTAGATAATTTCCGTCGGTACTGAAACTCTACAAGTTAACGACAGAAGGGAAAACCCTGGTGCTAAGCTAAGCTTAATTGTGTCGTTTTTAAGTACAGTAAAAACTCACCTTTTTCCAGACCTTGAAACGAAACGGTTGGAAAAAATTCTTTTATTTCTAAGCTGGAGGGCGCCCCACCCTTACCGTGAGTGGGCAGTTTATTTCTATCGACGACGCTCATTGGCTGCCCCGATCTTGTATCGATGCGCCGCCGGTCGCTACTTTTACAGCCGAAAAGCGCGGGTGACTTGAAATCAATAATAAATACTATCAATAATAACACAAATAAATACACTCGACATTCCTACTGCTGGCCCATGCAGTTTTTCAGCGCGTTAGGGCGAGAGACGGTTGCGACTCTCGCCTCGGAAGGGACGAGTGCGCGAGTAGTCTGTCGCGTAAAACGGTTCAGGCGGTCTCGACTTATTGGGCAGTTGAAAAAGTCGCGGTCCGTTAGTCTTTGCTGGCGTACGACAATTCGCCAACTAATAATCAATCAAAGTATAGATTCAAAACACGACACAAATATTTCGCGGAATAGTAAGTTTTGTGGCATGACCTCGATAGTTGAAAATGCCAGCCATTAGGAAGGTTAGTACATGGTACTGCAACTGATACGACATTTTGGAGAAAATCTCCGAAACGTGAAGGTAAGTTATAAAGGTCTGCATAGTAATCTTTTTAAATGTAGAATGCATTTGCGCAATTCTGTTTCTTGATCCTTTTATCGGTTGAAGACCTTTCAGTTTCACTAAATACAAGCACCTGTCCGAAATATGAGGTTAGATTACCACTAACCTGACATTTAGGATATTTTATTTTATTTCGTGAAACTGAAAGGTCGTGAATCGACACCTCGTTGTGTTGCCTACTCATGACCTCGCTAGCTGAGCGTGACGTTTCCGATTGCGCCCTCGATAGATTGCCACTTCAGGGCCTCGATAGTAAATAGGAAATCTAGCTAGGGCCTATTAAGAACCAAGTTTCAATTTCTACCCGGGTATTAGAGTGGTTATAAATTAATATGATATAGAAAAGAAATCTAAACATTACCTCGGTTTTAAACCCCCTCACTTTGTACTCATGCATTTGAGGAATTTATGGCAAGACACTTTTTGAATCAAAAGTTCCCCAAGTTCCGCCTGATATCTAAAGTTCTATAGTGCTTTTAGGTTCATTATGATGTTTGCTATCAGGTTATTTGCCACTTTCTGCCACCGTTGACATATGAATATAAATAATAAATAGCAAATAAAGTTGAGCATGCACAGTTGCACATGCACGGGACGACTGAAAAATCCCGAAAAATAAAATTCCCGACATAAAATTACCGCCTTATAAAATATCAGAAATCGAAAATTCCTCAATTCAAATAATTGAAAGAGGCTGTGTCTAGTCATCTCGAAAAAATGCTGTAGTTAGAAAAGGGGATGGACTAGTCGTCCTGAAAATTCGGGATAAATAGCCAAGGTTTTGATAATTATTGGACTATATAGTCACTCCGAAGTTCAGGATGACGAGACACTTCGATTAAAAAATTGTTTTTTAATACATATTATTTATATATTAAAAATACAACAGTCAATTATTTCTTGAAGAATTTTTTTATTGTTATAGTTTTTTTAAATTATTGTTTCAGTTTCGAATACAAAAATTCTATAAAAATTGTATAAACAAATTATTGCAAAAACACTTGCGCCTTAAACGAAAAAAATTCTTTCTAAATGTTCTCCGAACCTGATAACTTTTTCCAAACAAACTTTGCAGGATTAAATTTAGCAATGATTTATCTCGATTTTCTTTTTACTTATTCTTTAAATTAACAATTTGATTTCCTTAAAACGGTTTTTGTAATTTTTCAAACATACTATGTACATTTTCAACCAGAATTTTTCATCCATAAATGTATTTGTATCAATTAATGTTATTTTAAATTCAAGCAATAGTTTTTAAAAACTTTGAACATTAAAAAAAGTTTCTTTTATAAAAATATTCGATTATTTTATTTTTAATGAATAATATTGCTTAAAATTTGGGAATTTCGTAATTCTAGAATTTTCTTGTTCGAATATCTTATAATTCGGCAATTTTCTGTCGGAAAATTTCAAATTCGGATATATTGTAATAATTAGAGGCAACTTGTGTAGGCTAACTGCAGGCGTTTGAAGAAAAAACTACAAATGTGAAATTTAATTTTCTCAAATATTCCTCACCATAATTCATGCAAATATTTAAAAAAAAATAGGTGACTTCAGGTCCCATATTTGATTCGCGATTTTGAATTTGTAACTTTCCACGTCAAATTCGAAATCAGTTACCATAAAAACCCCCTTGTAACTAAGTTTCATACAAATATGTGAACATTTAGAAATTTTAGCCGCCATATTGTATCTGCCATTTTGAGTTTATGAATTTTAACATCAAATTCGAAATCAACGACCTCAGAAGCCCCCTCATACCAAGTTTCATATAAGTCCAACGAAATATTGAATTTTGTGACAACATCCCTTTTGCTCTTCTGTAAGAATGTTGTTGGTTTTACAGTGATCCTACACTTTCTCGAGATGATGGATGTAAGCACACGTATAAAGTTGCAAGACAGGTAATCGGTCGAAAGGTCGATGAACTCTGAGCGTCGAGTTTTTTTGAAAGCATGTACCTCGACGTCGTCCGTCATGAAAGACTGCGTCGAGACTAGCTGTTCAAGCATGCACTGATACCACATAGCCAATGAATCGTGTACATACATAAGGTGCTTGTATCAAAAGTTATGCTCCATGCCCGGGCCAGGTGCTCGCCAGTTTTTCGCCCTCTTCTACACCCCAGAAACATCTGGCTTTATGATGTCGAGAACCTCTATTTCCGGAAATCTTTCGAGGTTAAGCCACTCTACTTCCAAGTTGTTTTTATTAATTTTCCCCAAAACCTCTCTTGTTTTTGAGCTCGACTGATTTCGAGGTAGAACCGCTTTTAGGGTAGGATTGGGAAATCCTGCGTCTTTCTTCATTAGCTGGAAAACAAAGGAAAAAATGCGGGAGAAATTCTTTGTTTTCGAAAATGTGGTCTGTCGCTTGTTATCCGCTCTTTCCGGCATTCGATTTCTTGTATCTGCGTATCCCAGCAGTCAGGACATAGAGCCCCTGTTGAAAGTAGTCAATCACATCGTTCACCGTAGCGTCTGATGTGTTACTACTTTGTCTTTATTGTATTAGACGGCCCAGCCTGCATCTTATTTTGCTGATTTCGTCCTCAATTCTCCTCTTCCATGGTGGATCATTTCTACTTCTGAGAGTCGATGTTACTACTCTGAAGTCTAGATTTTAATCACATTGTCCTAATTGTGGCAACTTCTGTGCATTACACAAGCGTCTGTACCTGCACCGAGAGAACATACTTACGTTTTATGTATGACGAATCCATGAATTTGATGCCTGACCTATTCATGCTAAGACGGTATGAATTTCGAGCATTAATAGCTTGAAGTTCCGACTGGAAATTCAAAACAATATCCATGGAAAAGTATCACTGCGCTCTTACTTGTTCTTCATGAATTTTTATAGCTGACATGCTGGTACGAAAAGCTCTCACTCATTCAAGGAATATGACTCAGCGATAGAAGAATAAGGATAGAAAAAGAAATCGATAACACTTTACAATTAGAATTCCATTAAAATGTAAACATATGAAATTAAAGTCGAAATGAAAAGTCGATGTTAAACAAGTGAAATTAAAATAAAACAATGTACTTAATAATTATATCAGTCAATTCCGAACATAGAGACATTTTTTCACGAAAAATTTGAAAAACTAAACATTTATTTTTACATTTGAAAAAGAAGAATCTTTTTATAAGAAATTGTATAGTATTTAAATAATGTTAAATGATTTTTTTTTTCTACCATTACAAAATTTATTTGTTCAAATTGGATATACTTAGGGCGTTGGAAATCCATTCACAGCGATGTAAAAAAGCCAGAGAAAACGTAAAATTTGTTAAAGAAACCATTTTTATACGTTTTAAATTAATTAATTAATTAAAAAATAAATATTTCAGTTCAAGATTTGTTATTTCAGCCTTACTGTAATTAATGCTATGAATGTAAATTGGAAACAATACTCTTCAAATCAAATTAAAAACAGTTCAAGTTTAAGCGCCTAACATATTTTTAACTAGCAGTAAATGCACGAGCACTAACATCATATTGACGCCCCTGGATTTTGATTTTATAATATTAAAAACAAACTATTTAAAAATCAAGGATAAAAAACTTGTAAATATTAAGAGTACTACAATTTTGAAACGAAATATCTTCAAATTCCTTGGAATCTTTTAAAATAACTTTAAATCTTTAAAATCCTCTGACATTTGTGGAATTCCTTCATATCCCTTGAAATGGTTGAAATCCGCAGAAATCCCTTGAAATAAAATGAATTGATTGCCTGACGTTTCCAGAAATTCGTTAGAACTACTTTAAATCCCTCAAAATCGTAAAAATCCATTAAAACATGTAGGAATAATGTGAAGTTCCATAAATGTAAATAAAAATAAACCGTTAAATAATCTAAGATATCGCTGCGAAGTACCATGAACGTATCCACTATGGGTCTACTTATTTGTGCTCATTTTATGAACATTTTGATTCTTCACTGGTATCAAATGAATTTGCTTCCTCACAAAGGGAGTTTTCTTCATAGAAACTACATAACGTTTTTTGTTAACATTCTAAGTCGCTATTGATTAATCAAGAATGGCCATTGAAAGTTCGTCAATAGATCAATTCGCGTGTCTCGAAGACGCGAACAACTACACTAAATGCAGTATTGTTATATTCCCAATAAAATATCCTTTTATAAGCAAGGTAAATAATTTTGTAAAAAAGGTTTTAAACTATATTGGTAGGTTACGGTAGCTCACGAAAAGTTCTTAATTTGGGTAATCGATGCATCTCGAAGACGCGAACAAACATTTCAGATACAGTACTGTAGTATTCCTAATATGCACAAAGTTTTTCTCAGGTAATTAGAATACACAAATTTTTTTTAAACTTCATAAATTGGTACAAGGCAAACTTTTTCTAATCTCTAAACGCAACAAAAAACTACTTCTAAATGGCCGATCTAGCTCAAGATCCTATCAGATCTGGATATCAGTCGCAGCCACAGTTCGTCAAAATTTCGTGAGTATAGCTCTTTTGCTTTGCGAGATTAAAAGGAAGCAAAATCATTAATTCTAGTTAGTAAGATATGTTTCAAAAAGACTCGTCATTTTAATGTTTTCATAGATGCCAATATTTTTTACGTATCTGGAGATCTTAAATGTTTCCAAAAATATTGTCGGTCACATATTGTTAAATTTTAAATAATAATAATATTTTCAAGTCTTCAGTTAAAAATAGTTTATATTTGAAAAATGTACGTGAACTATTGATAATTCAGAAGTTTTTAAATTTAAAGCGTCTAGAAATGGTCTAACATTACAATATCAAACATGTTGAATTTACAACGCTATTAATTTGAATTTGTCTAAGCACTAGAACAGTATCTATTTAAAAATGTTGAAACATACGAAATATCTTCATTCAAGAAAAAGCAAGAGAAAGATGTCTGTTTCAATTTTGATAATTCTTTAAATTAATTACATATTATATGGAATGAATATTTCAAGAAAAAATAGTTAACATCTAGTAAAAATTGTGCTTAACTCTTCCAAACTTTTAAAAGATGATTTTTGGTAGTTTTTGAAAAATGTTTAAAGTCTAGAACTTGTTAAATTTTTCTACAACCGAAAAATGTCATTAAAATCTGTTTTAAATCTTGTAATTCTAGTTTCAATTTTCGTCTAATCGAACAATGATTGTTATAATATGTCTAAAATAATGCAAATAGTAATTTAGATTTTATCTAAAGAATCTGTAATGTTGACAAACAGCCCGCTGTACATTATTATGGTTTATTTAAAAAAATGTTAATATGTATAGATTCAACGAAAAAATATATTAGCTTAAAAGCTTTATTTTAATTAGAAATAGTTTAGTTTGAAATTAGACAAATTTAAAACTACTCGCTGTAGCATATTCTGATTTGAATAGAATAATTTTGTAGGTGTAAAACGAACAACTGTATTTTCTCACCCTCGTTATTATCGTCCCATTCTGAATATCCCACAACGTACGTATTCGACAATTTTTCCAGCAGATCCTCCGAAGAAACGGGACTTGCAACCATTCGATTATCTACAATTTGAGTAATGTCCAAATAAGCTTCGTCTACGCTAGCTCTCTCAATTACATTTCGAAAGTATGAAAAATGGTTGGTTAATTTAATTAACACAATATTCAGATGGGTAAGAAAAAGTAAAAAATTTAAAATGTTAACATGAAGTATGGTTAAACGAAGACCATGCTTTTATCATTCCATCGCAGTCAGTTTAATTTTGAAACTCAGTCAATCAATCAGTTATTCAATCAATAATTATAATTCTGATTCGGATGTACGAGTTATAACTTCGTATCACCCTAGAATTACTTATTCTGTTATGTGGAACTGGCTCGAAAATATAATATGGTGTAATTACGCGACACCAATTTCGGATTATCAGGTTGTTGTGCGCGTGTGTATATGTGTATTTCTGAATTAAGGAGCCTATTAGCACCAACCTTTTTTTCAAGTTCTCATGTGTATACAAACTATTTCAAAAACCCTATTAGTGGGACGTCTTAATGTGTAAACAGTCAGAGCCGCAACCGAGAAACCAGATCAACATCATACTTATGCCATCATTTGGAATCCTTTACTAATATTCGACCATAAACGTGTTACCTTAATCTGGAAACAGTTGCGGATCAACAATCACTAAGTATTGACACAGTTTTACCGATAGACAGCATTTCTGGAAGACCATCAACGTGTTATTTACATCTGAAAACCTTTCCGGGTCCACAAACATCAAATATTGACACAGTTCCTACAGGACTCTTTATCATATTTGGAAACACCATTATACTATACCTGAGGTATTATACGAAGGCTGATTTTGGGAACCCACGTACCATTTAACATATTTATCTCGATCTTCTAAGAAACATTTACGAATCCTCCAATCTACCGCTGAAGGTTTCCGCTTCGTATCGTAATCAAACCGACTCATCACTTCGAAAAACGTAAGTATTCAATTATCATTTTTATTATCAAGCATTTATTCGACCAATTACGAAACTCATTTTGCCTGTATTGTTCAAGGTGGATCCAATCTGTGGAATTTCTCGAACTGCAGCTCTGACTAGTTAATTTCCAAAGACGATCATTTTTTATTGTAAAGACTAAATAAATTCCTATCATTGTTAAAATTAATAACTCTCATTGGTTTTCTCATCCCGCTTTGAAATTCTTCACTTAACCATAGGCTTAGGGATTTCTTGCAAAACGAGGAATTTAGGGAAGTGTAGGGGTTAATTAGCGAGTTACGACGTAACATATTACCCTTTACTTTTTGGTGCATCGGCCGGGAAACTTTAAGCCAATGAGATCAAGATTATGGGGTGTCTGATCGTAATAAAAATGTAAAATCCAAAGGAAACTTGAACCAATGACCGTATAAATTTTAATCTGCGTTTAACACTGACATTTGAAAAGCATCTGATTCACTTTTGAAGTCAGAGTTGTACGAGATTTTTCCAGGTTTGTCTGTATCTTATACGAATTATAATCTATCTATATTATATATATATATACAATTTCTTGTTCCTTTTTCATTTCTGTGATATTTTTTTTCTCTTCTTTTTCCCCCTGTCTTTCTTTTTACTCTGTGAAATAATGATATGCCAATATAAATATCTACCTCAAATCCCAAAGAGAAAACGATACTAACTCGTTCACAAACTCGAGGTAGCCCAAGTTTAATAAATGAAATAGAGCACAATTAGCAAATACAAAAACATTCTAAAGGGGCATTTGGTTTCGAAATGAAGGATACATCTAGAGCAAACGTTTTTCATAGCCCAATAACAACAAGGTCATCTTCAAATTTGGATAATACTTTGATTGGATATTTAAATCTTACAAAAGATTTAGATTTGAGTTCAACCTTAGCGGAAGACAATATACATAATAGCATAATACATATAAACAACATATACATAATTCAGCTTATCCTAAAGTCACAGACCCAAGTGCGATAAAAGAATCACTGGTAGAATCGCCAATAATAAAACGTTTGAAAAATACGTCAAATAATTCCGACATTTTCCATAACATGAATATAGCAAGTAGTCCGAATAATCAAGAAAATCTGGAAAACTTACCACCTTCCTGTACCACGCTGAACAAAAATAATAATAGTGATATTGATAATAACAATAAGAATCCCCCTGTAAACACAAACGGAAATTTCCTGGAACATTTATTTGATCAAACATCTGCATCAGTTGAAAACAAAAGTACCAACCCTTTTTGCAATCCTGACAGTAATATATCCGAACATTTAAATAATAACGCTTCTATAATCAACATGGCAGAAAGAATTTCGAACAACCAACAGGTATCACTCCGCGACGCTCTTGAAATCGTACCCACTTTTGATGGCAAAAATGTACCTCTCTATATTTTTATTGAAGGGAGCGCGGAAGCAAGAGCAATGCTTCCCTGCAATGTCGAGAAAATAGAAGAAAATTTGGTAAGATTAATTAGTAGTAAAATCACCGGGGAGGCTAGGAGATGCATTTATGGGAATACGTATAATAAAGTTGAAGATTTAATAGACCGATTGAAAATAATATATGCACCATCATAGACAGTCTATCAGTTACAAGGGGAACTGGGAAGCATGTTTATGTGGGAAAACGAAACAGTACTATCATACGTGAGTCGAATCATGGAAATATCAGAGAGAATTTTAGATGCACATAGAATAGCCAATTCAAATAAAACAGATAACAATTTTAGAAGTAGCTTAGAGGCTTCCGTGGTTGATTGTTTTAAACGTGGTTTGAGACCAGAAATAGAGACGATTTTTCTCTTACGAGTAAATTACCAAAATGTGCAGCTGTTTTGGAGGGGCCTTCGTATCGTGAACGGATAGTAGCGGTTCTCATTTTTGGAAGCAATACCAATTTTAACTCAAGCAAATAATCTTTTTTTTTCTATTTGGCATTCTAATCTTTTTTCAGGAGAAAATAAAATGTGTCAGATCAATTTTTTTAGTACAAATATTCCTAATTATCAATGACAAATATTTTTAAATATCTCCTTGAATTGATTCAATTATTTTGACAATATACGTACCCGAAATGATTTTTTGTATAGATTTGGATATACTTTTCTTCTAAAATTTTTCAAAAGCTTCAACACATGTTATGTAATAAATCCGTAAAACATCTATAAGTGCGTTACAAATTTATAGAACGTATGTAGCAAGGTTTTTGTTGTAACAATTACAGAACAGATTCTGATCACAGTTCTTGAATTAATATAGATGTCAATAGTAATAGTGTTATGTAACGCCAAAGTAACAAAAATACATGTAATTTTTAAAACGGACTTTTGTTTTTCAAATAAAGAATTATTTTATATTGAAAACAAATCGGGGCTATTGATTTTCAAATCAGTCAATGAGTTTGGCTAGTGGCTGTTAATCCTGGTAATAAATCATTTCCATTAATTTATTCAATATTTGTCTTAATGTGGAGAATGACATTATAAATAACATCAAACTTTAGAGGTATAATAATATAATTTAATCAATATAGCATATGATATATAATTACAGCATAATGTATACTAATACTTGAGGTATAAGAAAATCATACGAGGTTGCAGCGTTTCGCTTCATTTGATCGACACTGTTTCTACTAAAGCCGTTTAACAAATGGTTGAACATTTTTTTATGTAACTACTTGGGGATCTTAGAATTCAGCGCAATATAATCAGGAGTGTCGCAATATACAGGAGTGCCTAATTCATTACTCTATCTTCATGAAATTAACTCGATATGAAAATGTATACAAAAAACTGGAGAGATGCACTTAGAATTGTGAATCTTTCAAGTGCACTAACTTTTAATTGTGCTTCTCTAGAATGTTATTATCAAAATTATCTGATAAGTATAGGGTTACCAGATGGTCCCAGTGAGAAAAGCGGACACTCCACAACCGCCCCCCCCCTCCCATCAAAAATGAAATAAAGAAAAAAAAATTGTAAACATTTGAAATAAGAAAATAATTTTTTTTTAAATTTCGAAAGTGCGTGACTTATTTGGTGATTCTCGAACCATATCATACACTACCTGGAGTTTGGATGGAATTTAAATAGAAATAAAAAATATATTCGTACATTTTTATTGCATTCATATAGGCTTACATTCATATAATTTATCATCATTTAGTTACTGGTGTATCATATTTCACTGAATTTTCGATTTTTTTCAGCAAATACTGATTTTCTGGGCACTGTAAATATTTGATGAAATCTCTACATTGGAAGTCTTTGAAATTCAACTGGACCCTAATTAAGTCACGTACGTTCTGTACGGACATTAGATTTCGCTTATCAGTCCATTGAGATTCTATGAGCGAAAAGATGCGCTCGACTGTTTAGAAAAAATAATGGGAAATTTTTAAGATTTCACCAAAGATATTTTACCTAGATGCGGCAAGGGTCTAGTTGGGCCACATGCCACAAGGGCGGCGCTACCTTCACTTTTGTGGCTTCGGCTTTATTTGGTACTTTTCAGCTAAATTCGGCATTGCCACTTCGTTTAAAGGGATTGCTTCGGCCACATACCGCAATGCGGTGCAATAAACGTCGAGCGGGTATTTACAATTTTTGCATTATTATGAATTATTTATGTATATTAAAGGACTGAAACGGACTTTTTCCTACTTGAAAATATTTTTAGTACATATAATTTACTCTTATGACTGAAAAAAAATATCCTATAATAAAAATAATGTAAAGAATTATATAATTTTTGAGTTACACAATTTTTAATTATACAATTAACGAAAGATTGAATAATTATTTATTTTTGTCATTATCAAATTTCGTGAATTAGGAAATTTGTAGAATTTAATAATTAGACAATTATATAGTTCCGTCAATTTTAATTTCGGATATTATTAGGATTTTTAGTTTTGCGGTAAATTTAAAATCCTGTCATTTTAAAATTCAGAGATCTTATAATTCATGAAATTATATTTTCGGAACCCGTTAATTTGTGTATTTATTATCTCTTCACTTTTTATTAGTCCCTACATAAAGAATTAATTTAATAAATTAGGATTTATCGTTAGTTATTTTTGCATAAATCCATATAAAGTTTTTCAAAGGTTATTGAAAAGAAAAAATTATAACGACAGTAGAGATGTTTGAGAAAAAAGTATTTTTTGAAGCAGGTACTTACGTCTTGAAATTTTATTTTAATTTATAAACTTTCTTCTTTTTTTCTGGTAATCGATCTTTTTTGCGCGAATTTATTTACTCACATAATTATTTATAATAAATTCTATAATTTGTTATTGCAATAGGGTCATCCACTAATTTTGTTATTATTACAGACTAAAGTATATGCTCTAAAATCACTAATAATACTAGCATAGTGCAAAAAAACTTTTTTCCGAATTTATATTTGAAAAAGAAAAATTTGTATATATTTAAATTTCCTATATCTCTCGCGCCCATTCCGCCATCTTGATGTGACGTAGCACGCCGCCAAACGCTTGTAAAGACGCTACGCTTGCATGTGTTCTCCCAGATGGGAAAGTGGTGGGGGCCGAAAAATCCCACGTTCTGGAGACACTGGCTCCAGTAGCCAGCTGTGCTCTTCAAATTGGGAGCGCCAGTTTTCGGTTCATCGTGGATACTTGCCCGGTGGCGGATTGCTCGTTTCCAGGCGCATAAATGAAGCGCATTTTCGATTAATTAAAAATTAACAAAAACAAGATCATTTTTCAAAAAACGAATGCTTTCTTTTTGTGTATTATGCCATTAAGATTATGTGGTTCAAATATTACATCGAAAAATTCATCGGTGTAGGAGGAAACTTGTGTTTTGTAATACATGGGCTAAAATTTAAGCCTGAGGAAGCGCCTTAAGTTTAAGTACGAGATCTCTGAAATCATACTTGTGATAACATAAAGAGGCACGTTTAAACCCTCCTTTGAATATATAAGTATGTAATGTGTTGTACAGTACTCTCGGATTACATGAGACTTCCAGGAAAAAATTACTGAAATTTGTGATACATTGCTGATATTGTACATAAATTTAAATTTTAAATAAGCCCAAGATCGTTTAAAAATATCCATTATTTCGCAAATTATTCACGATTAAAGACAACTGTGAAAATTAGACTTCTTGTGCTATACTTTACTTAAGAATTGACAAGAATGCTTCATATTAACCCTCGTGTTACCACCCAGGTACCCGGGTACCCATCGACGCCCATTTTGTTAAATAACTTTTTCCCCTAAAGAAATAGGCTAAAATCCTCCCGGATCCCCACGATTTGACTCATTTTCCATCGAATTATCTATTAAAAAGTTATATTTCTCTTTCTTAACTACAAAAATTTTCATTTTAAAAAAAAGTACACGTATAGACCACCCGGGTACCCCTACACAAAAATAATGGAATTCGTGTGTTACGTCCTAAAAACATATACAAAACAGAAGTGAATAACCATTAATCAATAAATTACAGCGAATATTATCATAGGACCTCGTAGGAATCTCGCAGAATTAGTGAAAAAAATTAACCGAGGTCATACCCTGGGTAACTTTCAACGAGGAATCCAACGGTGACCTTCGATTTAACCTTGAACCTCATTTCCTGGGCTGCGCCCAAAGAAGGATTATGATGATAAGAGTTTCATTTCAAATTACCTTTAAATTTTACTTCAACATCAATATTCAAAATCTGAGCCTTATCAACCTGACGAATGTGACCTTAAAATGACCTTGAATTAATTAATTCATCAATTAATTACCTTGGTTAATTTTGTTTCACTCATTATGCGAGATTCTTACGAGGTCCTATGACAGCGTACTTTGACCTTTATTTGACCTTTAGAGGTCACCCTATTCGGTAGAGTTAACCCTCAACCTAAGCACATACCTGAACGTAACATTTCCCGCTATTTTCGATTCTGATACCAAAAATAGGGGTTCCCATTTAAAAAAACAAAGCTGACCTCAAAATGACCTTGAAAATTAGGTTCAAGGTCCAATCCACCCTGTATAATATTATTATTGTATTCAGCATGAAATATCTTCATAAACCATCAATAAATCAATATATATATGAAACACATACAATTATTTACATATACAATATATTTTTACCTGAAAATCAACGCCCGGGTACCCGGGTACCCGGGTGGTCATTAGTGTGAATTTTTTTGGGTGGTAACACAAGGGTTAAATTCAATAGACGCAAAATTTTCTTCTCTTTCGTGCAATTTTATAGAAAAAATTTTACTTCTGGTATTATAAAAATCAAAACATTTTTTTCAACTAACAGAAAACAAGTAGTCTCGTATAATCCGACGGTATATCATGCTTTTCAGTTAAGAGCAAGATCTCTTTAGAACATAATTATCATCCTACTTGTGAAAACCAAAAAGGGGCACGTTTGAACCCTCGTATTTATTTTTTCATTTTATAATATGTTGTATGCACAATTTTCAATATGCTCTTAAGTATAAGGCTGGCTTTTCACTGAGGTGATTTTTTTTTAAAGCAACGAATATATTTCTCATACCGTGTTACGACTGGTCGTACCAATTAACGTTCTAGAGACTGATCTTTCATTATTAAAATTTAGTGTTACTATTCCATAGTTTGGTAAAAAATCAACTCCGTGAAAAGCCAGTCTATGCATTAGATACAAAAAAAAAATTAAAATACTTTTTTATCTATCCATTTTCAATATATCGACATTTGTAACAATTCGAAACTGTGTATATATCTGTAATATACAAATTAACGATTGTTATGGCAAATATATATATATATATAATTGTTATAATTCCTTTAAGGGGTCATTCACAAAATACGTGATACATTTTTCAGGAACTTTGAAGACCCCCCCCCCCCCTTTGCGTGATGCTTTTCCATTGTACTTAACGTGGAGAATGATACTTTGAAAGACCTACACTCCCCTCTTCACCTATCACGTATTTTGTGAATGACCCCTAATACGTTTTGTAATTTTCATTTCAGGGAACGTTCACTGAGAGAAATAGTATACTATTCACCTAGGGGCAGAAGAGGGGCTTTTTCGACGAGTGGATGTTTTCAGTACAAGTTAATTACCCTTACCCAAAATTCATAATCATAAATTTCTGGAAATTTATGAAGATTTTCGGTAATTTGATCAGTTATATATGGTAACTTTCCATAAATAACTGCAAAATTCTATTATTTGCAACCAAAAGTTCCTCGATGGTCAACAGTTTACACTTGTTCAGCGTGTGATTTGCTTTCCTTAAGTTTCGAGCAAGTGCCCTAACTTTTGGAGCAAATTTTTTATTTGATGTTGTTTATTTGATGATGATGGAAAAGGTGGTATGTTCGCTGGAGGATGTTGCTTTTCTTCTTGCTGATCAAGAGCTTCATATCCGTTGTTTAGTAAAAAGGATACCTGCTCTCTTAAATACTGAGGCGTTTTATGAGCATATTCCGGGTGCATATTGACCCAACGTCAGGTAACCTCTGCATGAATCCTCTTCGCGAAGGTGAGGTTCTTTGCCAACAGGTCAGCATGTCCCTTCTGAGTTGGTCCGATCATTTAAATCGATGTTCTCGCGTTTGTCCGGGCCAATTGCCTGGTCGTCGCCTCGGTTCGGTCCTATTGCCACTACCAACTGAACCATGGTTTCCATCCGAGAGAGGCCTATTATGGGTGGCACTTGCGCGATACCTGGCGACGTAACCGCATAATTTGTTGCATTGGGGAGTCAGCCCAATGCAACAAGGCTGACTGCAAGAGCCGGAGCTCTTATTATTATTAGGTGTATGACTTAATCTATACCTTTTTTTTTCAAAAAACAATATTTTATGTTATGAAATATATAAATACCAGATCAGTCTTGGAAATATTGTCCATTGTTTTCGATGACCTTGCGCCGCCTATTAGGTAACTTACGGATGCCATCGCGAAAGAAACTTGGAGTCTTTGGGCCGATAAATTCATCGACGAATTTTAGAACGTCGACCAGATTTTGGAATTGCCTATGTGCCAAAGCCTGTTGCATTGACCGAAACAGGTGATAATCGGATGATGCCAAGTCTCGTGAATATGCGGCGTGCGGGCAACATGAGGTTGAGCGATGTCATAGAGCAGCATAACTTTTCGGCTTCCTTGCCCAGTAAATGGCCTGTTCTCATTAGGCACCTCGTTCAGTTTGTTTAATTGTCGGCTGTAGCGTTCTGCAGTAACTGATTGTCCTGTTTCCAAAAGCTCATAATAGAGTACACTCTTCATATCCCAGGGCCATTTACTGGGCAAGGAAGCCGAAAAGTTATGCTATTCCATGACAACGCTCGACCTTGTGTTGCTCGCGCGACTCATTAAATCATTTTAAACTTGAGCTAGGAAGTTCTCCCGCACGCGGCATATTTACCACATTCGGCCCCATCGGATTATTACCTGTTCCGGTCAATGCAACACGCTTTGGCAGATAGGCGATTCCAAACTCTGGACGACGTTCACAAATTCGTCGATGATTTTATCGGCTCGAAGACTCCAAGTTTCTTCCGCGATGGCATCCGTAAGTTACTTGATAGGTGGCGCAAGGTCATCGAAAACGATTGACAATATTTCGAAGATTGATCTGGTATTTACATATTTCATAATATAAAATATTTTTTTTTGAAAAATAGGTAAAAATTAAGTTATACACCTAATGTTTTTGTTTGAACTTGTTCTCGGGTGAACCCGGTTTTCCATCATAGTCAAGTGACTAATGATATGACGATGTTATTAGTTAATTTAATACGCTGTTTGAAATCATTTGCGATGATGTTGTAGGTACAAAATTAAGAGCATGGTGTTGTTTGCAGTTCGTCTTCTACCGCTGTTATGTTTACACAGCGGTCGCGAGTGTTATGATATTTGCTAACCTTTAAAACAATTTTTTTTTGTTTAAACAATTTCTTCTCCTGTCAATTGTGAGAATTGATTTTCTGGAATTGATGACACAATTAACAGATTTAGATAGTCATAGTTTTTTCTTCATGATATTTAGTGATTTTTTAAACAATTTCCATTTTCTAGGACAATTTTTATTTGTTAAAACAATTTTTTCTCCTGTGAATCGTAAAAAGATATTATTTTCTGGAATGAATGACACAATTAACGAATGGTCAGAGTAATATTTATTTTCTGAGAGAGAGAGAGAGAGAGAGTTCGACGATGTTTGAAGAACAATTCATGCTTATCGTTTTTTGAAACTCAGAGATCCAATCCAAACTCTCAGTTTCATCATTGTTCTTGATATCACTTTGTATCGTTTTCGGAATATCATGAGACAATTTGAGGGGGACAAATTCATAGCTTTCACATTTATCAGAAGTCATCTTAAGACCGTGCAAAGGTCAAACTCTGCGCATGCGCAGCCCAATACTGTTGCTTGGATCAACCTGCATTTTATCAATTTGAATTTCGCGCGCTCAGACTCTATGAACATTGTGAAGGATTACATGCATGAAAACAAATCAATTTAAAAAAGTGATCATTTGCGCATGTGCAGTATGAAGTTTCAGTCACAATTGTGAGTTACTAATTAAGGTTATTTGAAAATTAATAAAAAATAACTAAAGACTAAATAGAATAACTTATAACTAACTAAACTAAGATAAAAATAATTAAATTGTGCCGAAACTAATTAAACCAAGATAAAACTAATTAAATTCAGTAAAAAACATTAAACTAAGATAAAACTAATGAAGGCTCAGGGCTTTGCAATGAATGGTTACTATTAATACAAAAGAGATGCATGAGAATTTGAAACGAAGGTTTCAAAACGTCTCTCTTTCTATCGTGTGAGTTGAACAGAAAGAGTCGAATAGTATTCGAACAACAATTTATACTTATCATTTATCGTAATTGAGAGTTCCGATCCAAATAGTGGAAGAAAATATCGGTAATCTACCTTATCACAGTATGTGTGATTGGATTTCTCAACGGATCGATAATTACAATCTCCGATGATAATACAGATTCCTATTTAAAACGATTATTTCTCTCAGTTGACATGCAAACTACTGCAAGGGATGTCTTTTTTTGAAAATTAAGCAAAGGGGGGAAAATTGGGTTGATCAACACAGGAACCAGTAAAGGATCCTCCACAGGATTCTGTACAAGATTATGTACTACTCGCAGCAGCAGGGGAACCTATGAAGGACCCTTTAAAGATTCCTCAGTATCAGCATACTTCAGTAAAACTACACAGGATCCTTCACAGGCTCCGGTACAGGAATATTCATGTGGAACAGAAGTAGCACAGGATCCTTCAGAGATATTTTTGCGAGTGTCCCACCTGCTCAAGATCCTGTACAGGAACCTTTATAGATACTTTCTGCTAATGTGTCCCACTTGCACAGGAACCTGTAAAGGATCCTCCGTGGGGAATTTCTTGAAGCAACATCCACGATAATGCAGGAACCTGTACAGGTATTTGAATACCCAGGTTCCTCTACAGGAACGTACGCAAGTTCCCTCTCAGGATCCGCGGCACGAACGGGTGAACCAGGAACCTGCGTATGTTCCTGTATAGGAATTTTCAGCTTGGAGTCCAAAATATATTGTTAAATTTTTCATGTCATTAATTATAATAATTTCACGTTAAACATTTTTAAATCTAATTGAGTTTTTAGATTTGCAATTAAAAATTCTTCAATTTTGCACTCTGTAAATGACAGTGAATTTCTTTTTTTATTGGAAATTAGAGCAATTCTTAATAGTCGAAGATATTGCTTAAAACTTTTCAAATCTAAAATTAAGTTGTTTCAAATTCTGTATTCTAACTGATTCACTTTTTAAGGACTCAACTATAAAATTGTTCAGATTCAAAGGTTTGAATTGTAAAACGTTAGATTTAAGAAGAATCAAGCGCAGCTGGAGATTAGTAGAGAAACAAATTACGGCTTCAAACAATATTACCATTATTACTCAATACACGTATGTATGCTGAAAGAAAACTTTTTAAACTGGAAACAAACTTATAACAATTAATATTCTCTTTTTATAAGAATTATTATTATTATTATTATTAGCCACTCTAAAAATCTCCCATTCTTGGACTTACATTAATTAATTATTTGTAACTGCTGGTATAGATTAACGGTGAAGATGTAACCACGGCCTCCCATGACCATGTGGTCGATCTCATTCAACAATCTAGGGAACTGGTCAGGATGACGGTGGTCTCGCCTGTTATCAGTCTTCCAAATTCACAATCGGCAGCAGTACTGCCGACTAGTCAACCGATTCAAAGACAGTACGCTACATTGCCACGCAAGGGTAGTAATAATGTGGCCATTGGAGGAACGTTGGGGAGATCTCCAGCTCCCCTGCCACCTCGAAGGGATCCCAAAACTACTCTGAGTGTCGGTCGAGCCAGAGCCAGATCTATGGTTGCAGGCCTAGGTAAGCTTAATTTCTTTTCTAATTTATTATATTTATTATACTTAACATAAGGCAAATAGTCAGACATTTTGCGGGCCTACGATGTAATAATTTATTATTATTATCGTTATATTGCCATACTTACATTTGTTATTAAAAGAGTATAATAGGCTCGTCGAAATAGATTTATTTCTCTCAAATATCAATTTATTTTTTAATAAACAACAAAATTATTTATCTAACTAATTCACTGAACTAATTCTTTTGATTAAAAACCACTTCTATTTATACACTTTCTACTATTCGTACTTGGCTTTTTTTCGATTTCGCAACTTTGATTACCTTCAAGATAAATAAATAAAATATTAATACTCCTGTGCTCGGCGGATTTACTTTTACACGTAGTGTTTTTTTCTGTGATTCCATTAATTTTTTAGAAATAAAAACAAATCCACATACATAAATGAATTTGTCGAACAAAATTGAAATAAAAGTGTAAACAACCAACTTTTGCTTACACATTTCATTTAAATTTTGGGGTAAACGGATTTCTTAAATTTTCAATTTATATCATTCAAACATACAGAATAATTATTGTGATTAATTTTGTCAAAGAATCTGATAATTATATTAATATATTTATGCAAAGTTTCATCGAAATCGATCGATTTGTTCTTTGTCTGGAGGTGCATATTACAAATGGTTAGAAATGAAACATTTTATTTATAAATCATTGTATTTGTCATTGATTAAATTTATTTTCTAAATATGATGACCTCTTTCTACATTAAAGGTAAAGTCTGGCAGAGCCTCCCCACCACGGATCCCTGTCAGTAATTTTTATTACAAATCGGAAGTGATGATTCCCAGCCAATTAAATAATTCGTATTCTTTTGGTGATATAGACAAAAATACATGAAATGAAGTGTGAAAATTAAGAAAAAAGGTTAGCTCTTTATCGTTACGAAATACGAAAGGTTATACATTCAAATTTCATTGCAACAGTGCCAACGTATATAGTACTAGAATCATTCAATAATTCTAGGAACATAATTTTAAGAGTCATTCCAAGTGATCGTCCGCTACTAATGTTATAGCTTTGCAATATTGATCTCTGCTATAATTAATAAATCTGTCACTAAAGATATACACACACAGACACACCCACACAGAAACACACACACACACATATATATATGTATAAACATATATATATATAAAATATATTATATATATATATATATACAGTGAAATAACCTTCGTGCAAAAATGGGGGCATTACAAGTAAAACATCTTTTCCCGATTCATCGATGGCTGTTTTAGTTTCGATCCGAAAAGATGGAAAAATTTTATAACCTTAAATCGAGAACTATCAACTTCATGGAAGAAAAAGATGAATTTTTAAACAAAAAAGGCAGAATGTTAACAAAAGAGATGAATCTTCCATCCAAAAAGATGCAAACAGTTTATAAACTTAAATCGAGAACTATCAACTTCATTGAAGAAAGAGATGAATTTATAAACAAAAAAGATGAAATGTTAACAAAATAGATGAATTTTCAATCCAAAAGGATGGATTATCAATCTAAAGAGATGAATTTTCTACAAATTGAATATAATATACCTTTTTTCGCGCTCTCTATTGATTCAGCTGATCGATTTGGTCGTTTATATTCCTCAGGAAAATTGCTGGCACATAACTGGGATTCTAAGGGTGCAAAGTTTTTTTTACCGTCAATAAAATGTCTACTGCATATAAGCGACGATGGCGATGGTTGCCAGGGTGACCCATCGGGACTGAAATTTAAAGAATACATAACAAATTAAACCTTTAAAAAGCATCACGACATAATCTATAAACTTGTCACAGTTTACTTACTTGACTCGTTTGACAGCTGCAATCCACCTTTACCACTGATCTTTGAGGTGCACTTTCGTTGGAAAACTATAAACATGAGTTTCCGGCGAGTTCGAACGATTGTTTACACACCCGACCGCGCAATACAGAGACCCACTTTTTTTGGGGGCCATTTTCAGTAATAATTATGATTTTTTTCAACAAATCTTGGCACTCGCGTATATTAAGAAACGTTAAACATGCACACCTCATCTCTGCACAGTCCCTGAACTCTGCCCTGCTTGCGCACCTGTATCCCTGACATTACCGACTTTTCTCGTGGTTGTAACAACGCTGACTCCTCGGCCACCCCTCCCAGCCTTGCTTACTCTAATTCGCGTACGCATTTTGAGTTTAATTATTATTGTTTACTCAACTATCGAAAATAAAATTCTCATTTCGAATATATATAGATTTTTTCAACTTCGCAAAACAATTATGGCCACAAATTTTAATACAAATTTCCTACCCGAGATTGGCTTCGCAACAGAACAATATAAGAGGTAAATCGACTTACTACTTCCGATGGTCTCGATGATTGCTGATATATATTTTTCATCGAAACTTCACATGAATTTAAAGCACATTTCCAACCATTTTTCTATTAAAAAAGAGAAAACACCAACACTGGCGGATCAGCCTCTTCAGATACCAATATTCCCAGATTCCTGTAGAAGATATCCTCCGCTAGAAAAGTTCCAAGCCTTGTCCTTGATTGTCTTGTTTCTCTCTTTGCGTTGTTCAACTGTTTTATTTTTTTTTAGCCTGCAATAATTCAGGGGGATGACTACGGGGCCCTTCAAATTGCGGATTGCGACCCCTGTACCATTTGACTGCATCCTATGCCTCCAGGTCTGAAAACCCATACAAAAACTTTGAGGGGGTGTCGCGGCTTTCACTCCTCTTCTTCCGATGATCCAAATCGTCACTCTTCGTCTTCTTTCGGTAATCCAAGTCTTCACACGTCTTCTTCACGACCTTTCCTATCTTCTTCCGCTCTTTGACCTTTTTTCTTGACGACAGCAGTCGAAAGTGGATCGATCGATAGGAAGTAACAGTCTTCTTCTTTTCCTCGGGTCCAAAATTTCAATAAAAAAAAATCCTCTGGTTGTCCTGGGTGAGTTTTTTTTTAAATTTCTGGATAAATTTTTTAATGTCTCTGGTGAATTTTAAACTTTATTAGTCAATTTTAAAGTCTTATTAGTCAATTTTAAAATTGTCTGGCTGGCGGGGAACTCAGGAATCCTCTTCTTTTCTCAGCGCACTATCACTAACTCAATTCAGTTATCACTCACTGCTTAACAAAAAAAAAAAGGATTCAAACGACTGTCTCTTTTTCTCCAGGGGATTCCACCGCGATCTTCATCGATGGCGAGCCCGCCACCGCAATTAAGTGCTTAGAAACCCAACTCCAGCGATGAAATCTGCTTCTGAAAATCTTCTTGAATTAAAATAATTGGTTGAATTTAAAGGTTCCTTTGAAATAAAAGGCTGCTAATTTTGAAAGTAAGTTAACAAGCAAATATTTCATTAATCTGGTCTTTCAGAATTCAACTGTATAAAAATGTTAAGTTCAATTTTTAAGATAACGAACGAGCTGCGGCTGTGTACGAGATTCTTCTGATGTTGTACTTCCTCGTCGGGAGCTTCGATGCCGTCGCAGCGGTCCTCAGCTTCCCCCACACATCCATACATTATTTAATTAGACATTGGTCCTAATCCCTACTCTTAAATGCTATATTTCTCCTTACAAGTTCAACTCCCTACCTCTGACCCTCGAACCCAACGATGGATTGCGTGATAGGTAACCCTCTGTTCTCGTAAAAAGTCATATCGAGCACGATAAAGTCCAGACGTGACTATTTTATGAACAGTTCTATGATCGAGTGTCGGGAGGTCCTATCAAAACTCAACTTTCCGAGACACTTTTCAAATCGGTTTATTTTATTGACGAAACTGGCGAATCTATGTCGACGGTTCGAAAATCAGATCTAAATTATACATCCTGCTGTCAAAAGTTATTACCTCTTTCGTAAAATGAGTATAATGCTAATATTTAATCTTAAGGTCATGGCCACAGTTTTTTGGGATGCACGCGGTATCATTCACATCGATTACCTTCAGAAGGGTAAAACGATCAATGGACAATATTATTCAGAGCTTTTGGACAGATTCGATATTGATTTGAAGAAAAACGACCGCATTTGTCGAAGAAAAATGTGCTGTTGCATCAGGACAATGCACGAGTGCAGACGTTGAGAAGTAAAACGCTCATATGATTTTAGAAAACTTTTTTTTTTCTCCTACAAAATTTTGAAAATGGTGTTTGTATCCTGTCGGAAATCCATCCTTGCAATATTTAGATTAGGGAAAAATTTTACCATCTTTCCAGTTTGTTTTCCACGCATGGAATTTCCATACATGTCAACTCAGAAATTTTTAGACAAATTGGTTGAATATTGTAGGCTCTAGGTCGACTGAACTACTAAAAATGATAGATTTTTCATATTTTCTGAATCTGTCGCGTCCATTTTCTATAGAATAAACAGTTTACGTACAATTCGTTACAGATAATTCAACTTGTAGCGGGGTTTCTGCCTCGTCTCGTTCTCCAAGGGTCCGTGAGTACGCGGTGAAAACGCAGACAGCTAACACTGATCGTCACTGCTATTGTACATTTGATTTCGATTATTAAACAAACTATAAAATTTTTTACGAAAACCCGACTCTGAAAGGTTCAAGATATTACTATTTAGATGACGTATGTAAAAGATTATACAAAAATATTCAGCGTACAGCATCAAAGAGAACTTCGAAAGTGCTCTATCGGAACTTCGAGAGGTAGAACCGACTTCAGCGCACTTTCTGCCAAATCTAGAGATCACAAAGGGCTCACTGACATTGATGGGTCACTTTAACGCAAGGTGTTTTACTGAACACCTGCCGCATAGTCCAGAACATTACGGACTACCAAGTAGCTACCTTTCGGATTGTTATGGAAGACCATTCTTATAATAAGTCTCTACTTTTTTTAATCTGACAGAATTGCATGTTTTTATATTTTGATTCTAAAGCATTTTAACCTTTTTTTACTGTGGTTCGTTTGATATGTATGTTTTCTGTCTCTTTTCTATTTATTTTATTCCCTGACTGACCATTAAACTTAATTTTGTCCGTACAGTCGCCTTAACACCATGTCTTTCAAGGACCTGCGATAGAAGGTTTCCTTCTTATGATAATTGTTTTTATAACGAAATTATTAATTTTGAATTCAACAATTTTACCGTCGTCAGAACATCTCGCTCGTGCAATCGAAGGTTGTCTCCGGGGAAGAGTTCTTGAATGCGATGAAGATCTCCCTCCAGTTGAGCTTGTTGAAGGATGGCTCCGCTTCCAACTTGATTTCCGTTTTCCGTCAGATTTTTTGCTTCATGTCCCAGATACCTTTCGAACTCGGCGAGCCTCTGAATCTGAAAATAACACACGTGAGTTATTGAAAAGATGTTGGTAAGGTAGGAATCGCGTAAGTATGACATGGTCTTAAGACTCCCATGCTTTTGGAACTAAGAATGAGAATAATCACAAACAGATTAGGATAATAAATAAATTGAATAAGAAATGAATAATATAATGAAAAACATAAAATACAAAATATTTAGCTGTCACTGAAAAAATTCTAGGTCTAAGGGGGCGGAGGGGGGTTGAACATAAATGTGAGGGACCTTTTTTTCTTACTTGTCAAGCTCATGAACTATTTATCTATCTATCTACTATCTGTCTAAAAAATTTAGATACCTCAATTCTTATACAGATTATAGTGAAAAACTCAGCAGAAAAAATTCTCAAAATATGGGACAAAGAACATGTTGCAGATGAAGGGTTTGCCTCTACTGATACAAAGTTTTGAAATTTTCAGTCGATTAGTAATTATTTCCTAATAAGTCAAAGGCTAAAAGGTACCATTATCTTACGATCATTTTAGAATACTCAAGTTTGAATGGCTGTTACTCCCTGAAAATACATTACAAAAAATTTGCAACAATATATGAATTTCTTTTAAACTTAAGATCGAAAAGAAATCTATGTTATCATGAATAGTTTTATGGAAAATGAGCATGAAAAAGATTCAAAATTGAAAAAAAAAACAGAATTCCAAACTACCCTACTTTTCGCCACATTAGAAACAAAAATAACCAATTCAAAAAAGAGGGAGAAAAAGAGAAAACCTCAACCAAAACCAACCCTCACTTTTTCCTTTCTCCGTCTTTTTTATACTACCAGGGAACCAACATGTTTCGGGGCCAATTTAGACCGCCTCATCAGGGATTATTTATGGGGAAACTACAAGGTCTAATTAAAAAATTCTTATGCTATGTAAATGCTTATTAGTGAAAAATGACAAAGATATAAAAATTATTCTTTATAATAAGAATAAATAAGTATTTAAAATTCTATCTATTCCAAGAATTATTCAGAATTAAAAAAATTATAATCTTTAGATTCCTGTGTATGGATATATATATATATAAAAACTAAAGGTTAACAACCACCGCAGGGCCCCACTAGGAGCAATTGTCATCTAAAAAATGACATCGGCTCCAAGTAGGACAGCGGTAAATCCCATTCATGGCCACGTCTCACAACCGTGAGATGGGTGGTCACAGGACACGATGAAATCACAACCACAGGCCGGCGAAACTCTCGTGTGTTTTGAGGAGACGAAGCGACCCAAGGATGACAGCTTTCTGCATCCATCTCGCAAGTGCCGTGGCATATTTTTATTCCCCAAATTTTTAAGGCAAAATCTTCATTATTGTAGGAAAAAAGCCGGGGGAACCTAACACTGCTAAAATCGATCATTTTCTAAGTATCACATGCCCTTAACTACCGGTAATCAGTCCGGGATTACTGAACGAAATCCTGGATGTCCGAGATTCACTTTGAAATTTCCGATGTTCAAAGCTTGTTGCGAAATCCGCATTTTTCACCCATGAGTTGTTTGCCCCACATGCAGTAAAATGTCGAAAACATTTTTTCCTGGCAACTTAAGATGTATTCTTACATAATATACAAATCGAGAAGGTGCTTTGTAGAAAAGGCTTTTTGGTCGCCCACATTTACTGTCCGCGACACGTTATGTCGGCCACAGACGGACCACTTGTGACTCATGTAGTGAGACTTAATTTGGTTCGCACAATCGTGCACGGCGCACCTTACTTTAACGCAATGTATACCGCGGTTAATTATGATTCATTGGGACGAGGGAGAGACCCAAGAGTCGATAACGATGACATTTATGGGAATGTGTTGGTAGAAACTGCAGTCTCCTGTCCCTTTCCCTGCACCTCTTCCTATCTTTCTATCGGACATGATGCACTTGAGTCTAATCGTTTCTGCGCGTACCACTGGCTGGCTGCTCTCTCAGTTTCCTCAGAAAAGATCTTTCATCGGAACTTGAAATCAAGGCTCTTCTCAAGTACACACACCTCTGTACTCTATCAGCTTGATTGGCGATCGCGTGCGCCAGGATATATTTTAATTAAAGACCTAACGATCTTGTAAGCTGGTAGTCCGTGATCTGTGACCAGAAATACGAGTGGGCAGATGCATTTAATTGAAAGGAAATTGAGTCAATTTAGTGGTATGTCTATAATTATAATTAAATATTGGTTGGAGTATAAAATTGAATATATGTATAATAAACCGCATTCACAGATTGAATGTTGTCATTAATGTGTCACAATACGACTAAGTATACGCTGAAATAAAATGTTGTCGGAAAATCCCTTCCCGGAAAAACTTCAGATACGTGCATAAGATCTTCTTGCTAATCAACATAAATCCTAATTCATGAATTATTTATCTTTATTCCGATATTAAAACACTTTTCAACCTCTTTAGAATAAATCATTTTATATTGCGTATGGCAGTTATACAAGAAAGATGCATAGCAAAGTCCGCAATCAATTAACGAACATAATTCAATTATTTTTATGTCTAAAAGGGGCCCAGTGCTAATTTGACGATATTGCTTCCATCCAAGACTTCGCTCCTCAATTTTTCATATGTGGCATTCTAATTTTCAAAAATTTCGAAAGGAAAGTTTTTTCAAATAAGTTTGAATTTTTTTTAATGTTTAGAAAGTCTATTTTTTTAATTTTTGCGGAAAAATCTCATTGGTTCAACGGATTGCCGGAAGTAATTCAGTTTGAGAAGCGCGGTTGTCCAGTTTATGGGAAATCAATATGGCCGCTAACTATTTCAAGGGTAAACATAACCTATTGCTGTGTTTATTATTATAAACGTGTTTTAAAAGTGTAAAGAATGGCCTGAAAGGTATTCAAAATTCCTAGAATTTTACTAAAACCAGGATTTGTAAAGTGTGACAGGGCGAATGTGCCAAAAGTCGACATGTGGATGGTGAGACATTTTTTCTCATTGAGTCACTCATAATCACTCACTTTAACCTCAGCCGACATAATTCTATGTCGGCAGAGGTTCGAGGAGGAAAAATCATCTCATGATTCCGACATGTGATTGACAACAATTTGAGGTTATCCTTGGGAACATCTCACGCTCACGTACTTAAATGACATAATTCATTACTATATCTTTCTTAGGTTTTATATCTTACGCAGAATTGTATTTCTAAGTGATATTTGGTTACGAATGGTTGCTGCTTTTTGAAAATTTGAAGTAAAGAAATCTCTCTCTTAGAAGTAGTTAGTTGAATTTTCGCCATCTGTCTGCTAGATAATTCATTAGTGAATGAAGCAACTGCAGTGATTGTACAAACGGATTGCAGGATATGACGTTTCAGGGTCACAGAATTTGCTAAAAGGGATTTCGATACTTTTTCCTCAATATTTTTTTCTCAAAAATAAAGTATTCAACAAAATTGTTGAATGCACTTAGCTTTTCATAGTTTTATGCAGTATTTGTGAAATAAAAAATTTCAACCGATTTTAAAATATTGGAAATATTAGACATTTTTAATAGATTTCAATAATTGGAAAGAATTTTGAAGAAATTAGGGTATTTTTGAAAATTCCAAGAAAATTTCAAGAGTTTTAAAAATTTTCAAGAGATTTGAAACATGTTAGGGTACATAAAAAGGTTTAAAGAAATTTTTAATATATTTAAATCATTTTAAGTGATTTTAAAGGATTTCAAAGATTTTACGGAATTTAAACCAATTCCAAGGAATATTAAAGAGCTTTAAAAAGTTGCAAGAAATTTTAAAAGATTTGAAATATTTTAGGGTATTTTGTAAGATTCCAAGAAATTGTTAATAGATTTCAATGATTGGAAGGAATTTCAAAGGATTTTAAAGATTTTAGGGTATTTTTAATAATTCCAAGGAATTTTGAAGAGCTTTAAAAAGTTTCAAAAGATCTTAAAATATTGGAAATATTAGAAATTTTTAATAGATTTCAATAATTGGAAAGAATTTTGAAGAAATTAGGGTATTTTTGAAAATTCCAAGAAAATTTCAAAGGTACCCTAAGGTAACATAAACCCCAGACTTCCCTGGAGAAGATGTGTTCTTCACACCCGGAGCATTGGCTGGATCTCGTGACCTCGAGGAACTTACTCTAGGTACCCTAAGGTAACGTAAAACCCAGACTTCCCTGGGGAAGTTGTGTTTTCCACACCTGGAGCATTGACTGGATCACGTGACCTCGATGAACCCTCTCTAAGTACCCTAAGGTCATGTGAAACTCAGACTCACCTGGGAAAGATGTGTTTTTTACACCCGGAGCATTGAGTGGATCTCGTGACATCGAAGAACCCACTTTAGGTGCCCTAAGGTAACGTAAAACCCAGACTTACCTGGGGAAGGTGTGTTTTTTACACTTGGAGCATTTGCTGGATCACATGACCTCGAGGAACCCGCCCTAAGCACCCTAAGGTAACATAAAACCCCGACTTCCCTGGAGAAGATGTGTTTTTTACAACCGTAGCGTTGGCTGGATCTCGTGACCACGAGGGACACAATCTAGGTACCCTAAGGAAACGTGATATCCAGACTTCCCTGGGGAAGATGTGCTTTTTACACCTCGAGCAATGAGTGGATCTAGTGACCTCGAGGAACCCTCTCTAAGTACCCTAAGGTAATGTAAACCCCAGACATCCCTGGAGAATATGTGATCTTTACACTAGAAGCATTGGCTGGATCACGTGGCCTCGAGGAACCCACTCTAATAACCCTCAGGTAATGTAAAACCCAGACTTCCCTGCAGAAGATGTGTTTTTTACACCCGTAGCATTGGCTGGATCACGTGGCCTCGAGGAACCCACTCTAATAACCCTCAGGTAATGTAAAACCTTAAACTCCCTGAAGAAGATTTGTTTTTTACACCTGGACAATTGGCTGGATCTCGTGACCTCGAGGAACACATTGTAAGTACCGTAGGGTAATGTGAAACCCAGACTTCCCTGGAGAAGATGTATTCTTCACACCCGGAGCATTGGCTGGATCTCGTGACCTCAAGGAACCCACTCTAAGTACTATAAGGTAATGTAAAAGCCAGACTTCCCTACTGAAGATGTGTTTTTTACACCCGGAGCATTGGCTGGATCTCGTGACCTTGAGGAACCCACTCTAAGTACCCTAAGGTAATGTGAAGCCCAGACTTACTATAAGGTAATGTAAAAGCCAGACTTCCCTGGTGAAGATGTGTTTTTTACACCCCGAGCATTGGCTGGATCACGTGACCTACAGGAACCCACTCTAAGTAATCTAAGCTAATGTAAAACCCAGACTTCCCTGAAGAAGATGTGTTTTTGACACCCGTATCGTTGGCTGGATCTCGTGAGCTCGAGGAACCCACTCTAGGTACCCTAAGGAAACGTAAAACCCAGACTTCCCTGGGGAAGATGTGTTTTTTACACCCGGAGTATAGGCTGGATCTCGTGACCTCAAGGAACCCACTCTAAGTACTATAAAGTAATGTAAAAGCCGGACTTCCCTAGTGAAGATGCGTTTTTCACACCCGGAGCATTTGCTGGATCTCGTGACATCGAGGATTCCACTCTAAGTACCCTATGGTAACGTGAAGCCCAGACTTACCTGGGGAAGATGTGTTTTTCACACCTGGATTATTGGCTGGATCTCGTGAGCTCAGGAAACCCACTCTAAGTACCCTAAGGTAATGTAAAACGCAGACCTCCCTGGTGAAGATGTGTTTTTTACAGTTGGAGCATTGGCTGGATCTCCTGAGCTCGAGGAAACCACTGTAGGTACCCTAAGGTAACGTTAAACCCAGACTTCCCTAGGGAAGATGTGTTTTTTATACCTAGAGCATTAGCTGGATCACGTGACCTACAGGAACCCACTCTAAGTACCCTAAGGTAATGTGAAACTTAGACTTACCTGGGGAAGGTGTACTTTTCACACCTGGAGCATTGGCTGGATCTCGTGACCTCGAGGAACCCACTTTAGGTACCCTAAGGTAACGTAAAACCCAGACTTCCCTGGGAAAGTGGTTTTTTTTACACCTGGAGCATTAGCTGGATCTCGTGACCTCGAGGAACCCATTCTAAGTACCCTAAGGTAATGTGAAACCCAGACTTACCTGGGTAAGATGTGTTTTTCACACCTGGAGTATTGTCAGGATCTCGTGAGCTCAAGGAACCCACTCTAGGTACCCTAAGGTAACGTAAAACCCAGACTTCCCTGTGGAAGTTGTGTTTTTTACACCTGGAGCATTGGCTGGATCACGTGACCTCGAGGAACCCACTCTAAGTACCCTAAGCTAATGTGAAACCTCGACTTCCTTGGAGATGATGTGTTTTTTACATTCGGAGCATTGGCTGGACCTCGTGACTTCGAAGAACCCACTCTACGTATCGCAAGGTAACGTAAAACCCAGACTTGACTAGGGAAGATGTGTTTTTTACACCACTAGCAATGAGTGGATCTCGTGACCTCGAGGAACCCACTCTAAGTCCCCTAAGGTAATGTAAACACCAGACTTCCCTGGAGAAGATGTGTTCTTTACACCCGAAGCATTGGCTGGATCTCGTGACCTCGAGGAACTTACTCTAGGTACCCTAAGGTAACGTAAAACCCAGACTTCCCTCTGGAAGTTGTGTTCTCCACACCTAGAGCATTGATTGGATCACCTGACCACGATGAACCCTCTCTAAGTACCCTAAGGTAATGTGAAACTCAGACTCACCTGGGGAAGATGTGTTTTTTACACCCGGGACATGTCCATGTCTCGCTGCCGTATAGTACAGCCGGCACAAATAAAGTATTATATAGGGTTATTTTAGTTTTTTTTGATTTGTTTTTATTTCTGAACATATAATTTTGAAAATTCAGTTTGTATACTCCTTTGACATCATAAACATTTGAAAAAATTATATAATTGTAAAAGAAATAGGTTGCAAATAAATAAACTTGTATTATACTAATTATATCCAATATTCAATTACATTACCTTGAAATAAATGAATAATTTATGTGGCCTAATAGAGAAAAATGGAAATTAAATCTTTATGTTATTTAATTTTGTAAAAACCTTAATCAGCCAATAATTAATTAATCATTTCATAACACAAAAAGCATTGAAGAATTATTTTCATTGAATCATTCAAATAATTTTTACTTCATATTTTTCTGAAAATTAATATTCTGCATGAGCTTTTAAACTATTCCAGAGAAAATTAAAATATATGTGCACAAAATTTCGAAATCAAAATTCAGATACTCGTTTCACAACATCGCAAAAATGAAAAATAAATATATAATTGGAATAGAGGTATTTTAAACATTAACAAACTTTTATTATACAAATTATAGCCAATATTCAATTACATAACCTTGAAGTAAATAATCATTTTATCTTACCTAATTAAAAGCAATTAAAATTCAATCACCATGTAATTTAAAATTGTGGAAAAAATAATCAGCTAATAATTCATTAATCTGTTTATAACATAAAAATCATTAAACTATAATTTTCATTCAAATATTGAAATAATTTTTATTCTGCATTCTTAACAAAGTTTCACTTGCATTTATGAAAATTTGATTTATTAGTAACCTTCCATATTAATGTCAAGAAAAAATTAAAACATAGTCATATATAATTTTGAAATATGAATGCAGACACTCGTTTCACAACATCAGAATCATTTGAAAAATTATCTAATTGAAATAGTCGTATTTCAAATATAAATATACTTTTATTATGCCAATTATATCCAATATTCAATTACATAATCTGAATGTAAATGATCAATTTATCTTTCTTAATTTAAATTCAATCCCTATGTAATTCAATATTGTAGTTAAAATTAATCAGCAAATAATTAATTAAACATTTCACTACATAAAAAGCCTCAAACAATTATTTTCGTCGAAACAATCAATTTATTTTTTTCTTATATTTTTTTAAAATTTGAACTTTCATTTCTGAATATTTTCATTTATTAAATAGTTTATTATAAAAATTATAGCCAATATTCAATCACATAATCTTAAAGTGAATAATCAATTTATGTGACCCAATTAAAAGTAATTAAAATTGAATCTTTATGCAATTCAACATTGTAAAAGAAAGTAATGAGCTAATAAATAATTAATCAGTTTAGAACATGAAAAGCATCAAATAATTATTTTCATTGAAACATTCATTATCAACATTCAATTTTGAAAACTGAATTCAGATACTCATTTCGCAACAACAGGGGGTTGATGATGACTCCGTGCCCCCCCCCCTGGATCTGCGCCTGCACTCATAGTTCGAGAAGAAGGGTCCGGTTACAATTTGAAAAGTATCAAACGCTTATATAACACTATTCTTGACAGACAATTAGTCAACTTTGTCAAATCTGAGCCTTTCTATCCCCAGTTAGAAATAAGACAATTAAACAGTTTTGAAAAATGTTCGATACTCCTCGAGCTTTTGCTCAATGAAGTCGAAAATCGCTTAAAAGTTAAGGGCCAATATAAAACTTGAAACAAAGTTCAATTATAAATATTATCAAGTTATCAGATTAAAAATTTTTTTTTTAAGTTCAATTATAAATACTATCAAGTTAACAGATTAAAAAAAAATCTGGACTTCTATAAAGAAAATCAGACATAAATGTGTTAATAAACAATCTGCGAGAACGTGCTTAATATCTGAACTATTTTTTTGTTGATTTCATGAGCTGCCTATTATTAAGACAAATCTATTTTATCAATTAGTTTCAAAAATGTTGTATCAAGTTTCAGACACAATCATTTCCGACTTTAAGTGGAAGTTTATATTTACTTATAAAATTATTTTCTTATTATTTTACAATATATATTATTTATATTATATATATTATTTATTTCATTTATTATTGTAATTATTGTATTAAAAAGCAAAGTTATTGCAGGAAGTATATATAAGAAAATATTGAGAAAATGTTGCAATGATTTCCAAGTAAAATAATTGTCTCGTTTTGAAATTGAATATTTCTAAAATAAAAGAAATTAAGAGGTTTCACATTTAAAAAGTGTATAAATTATGCTGCTACTTCAACTAATCATAAAAGCTTAGCATAAAACATACGCAAAGCAACCAAGTTATTATTTGAGTCTAATTTCCATGATCGCCTTATCAAGTAATAGATACATCCTGCCGGACAAAGAAACCAATATCAAAGTACGGGGAATCCGACGAGCAATCAAAAGAAAAATTCTACCAACAGGAGATGGTTCGCAAAATCTAATAGTCAAATAGGTTACATATGGATACCTCTAGGGAAGTTTCATTCATGCAGGTGCGGATCCAGAGAAGTGGCTTGGTGCCAGAAAATTGTATACACAGGCTATATATAAATAAATATTAAAGGTTAACAACCACCGCAGGGTCCCACTGGGAGCAACTGTCATCTAAAAAATGACATCGGCTACCAGTAGGACCGCGGTAAATCCCATTCAAAATGCTCAAGGTTCAGATTGTATTTCAATTAAAATGATTCGCTTAGCTTTACCAGTTATTTGTCCTATTCTCTTGCTTATCTATAACGCATCTCTACAAGCGGGAATCGTTCCTGATACCTGGAAAGAGGCGATTATTCGCCCTGTTCCTAAAATATCTAACCCTACCTCTCCCAAAGATTGTCGCCCAATATCCATCCTCTGTGCATTGTCGAAACCTTTCGAACGCATTGTCCATCAGCAACTTACTGCACATATTGAAAGTAAGAATTTAATTGACTCAATGCAATCTGGGTTTCGTGCCAGGCGTAGTACTCTTACAGGTACACTTAAAGTAACTTCTGATCTTAAACTTTTCTAAGGCGTTTGATACAGTTAACCATAATTCACTATTGACTAGACTCAAATCACTTCACCTCTCACATATGGCTGTTAAATGGTTTGAATCTTACCTTAGTAATCGTTCTGAAATAGTACAAATCAGCAATGGCGAGCGTTCTGATTGTGGGGAGGTCCAAAGTGGTGACCCTCAGGGATCCACTCTTGCACCCACTCTATTTAATATCATTGCCTCCGAACTTGGTGGCGAACTTCGTTATTTCAATATCACAAATATGCTGACTTCTTTAAGCTTTACCTTTCCGGGCCTATTGCCACTCTTAACAGTTTACTTCAAAAGGTACATGAGGATATTGATTTGGTGGTGCAGTGGGCTTTGACAAACGTTCTCACTCTTAACCTGCTAAAACTAAGGCTATAATCATAGGACCTTCTTCCTCTCCTCCACTTGAAACAATGGCAACCTTGCCTCCTCTCTTGATCGATGGGCATCTCATACCCTTTCTGGATTCCGTGAAAGATTTGGGCTATATTCTTAATCGCTTTCTTACGTTGAATGAACAAGTTGCGGATATCTCGAGGAAATCCTTTAGAGTTCTACAACAGTTTAACAGGAATAAAGCATCACTTCCTACTCCAACGCGTATGCTCCTAATTGAAAGCTTTATCCTTTCTTTGTTTGACTACGGCTATGTTGTATATGACGATATTACTGATGAACTGAATGCGAAGCTTGAACGTACGCTTAATGCTTGCGTTCGGTTCATCTATAATATCCCAAAAAGCGAACATATTACCCAGTATAGAGAAAGAGCAGGACTTCTTAACGTTGACAAAAGAAGACAATTTTTATGGGTAACCTGCTATAAAGCCTATTCAGTGATGAAGCTCCGCACTATCTTCTTAATCTCATCCAGTTTATTGACAAAGATCAACCAACACATTCTAAACTCCGTGAAAGGAAAACAGTACTAAAAATTCAGCCACACCGCACGTGTAAAATGCAAAGGTCTTTTGTTATTCGTGGTGCTCGCCTTTGGAATAAACTACCCATAAGCATTAGGAATGCACCTTCACAATTTCATTTTAGAAAAATCCTTTTTGGTTACTTATTTAACACTTCAAATCCTACCCTTGAAATTACACATTGGTAACACTTAAATCCTTGAGTTTAAAACATATATAAGCTTGCACATGAATGTATTTACTCTTAAGCATGTATATTTGCGTATGTACACTTACAGTATTATTAATAACAGACCACGTTCAATTATGTGTATCTTACTTAATTTCTGCACTTCAGTTAAATACCTATTTTTTATTTTTATCGTTATATTGGTCACCGTCACTTTTTAATTGTAACATGTATCACCTGTTCCTTATAGGGCTATCTAGCTCTAGGAACTTTTCATGAATAAATACAAATACAAATACATTCAATTTCGTTGCTTACACGAAGCAGATAAACAGTTGTCACGTGACCTGACTTGAAACGTCAGAAATCTGACACTTTCGAGGTTTATGGAAGTCGTTAGACATCGAGTAATTTGTTAGATAGCAATGAATTATTGTAAATAAAAAGCTGTCTCAACATAGAGCAAGAGACACCGTTTAAGTAAGGGGGGAGGTGTAACGGCATGCGCCGTTTTAAGAACTAAAGTTTCAGGGCGCTAAGACGCTTTTACTAAATACTCTCTAGACTAGTAATTTCTTGAGTGGAAAAATTCAAAAAGCTTAAAGTAAAATCAGAATACGCAAGAAAGGAGCAATTATTGAGATGATTAACAATGATATACGAATATCAACGAAATAATAGACTTATTACTTATGAGAGAACTAAGATTTAAGTATAGCATCAGTTTTCAATTTCGTTTATGTACTCGTTATAGTACTGCACAGTCTCACTGCCTAAAGTGAATTTAAGGCTAGAAACTTGAGACCTTGGGCTATTTTTAGTATCGTTAATGGGTCATGACGCCGCCCAGACGCCATAAAAAGCGCCTTTGGACTTACAAACAGGAAACTGTCACTCAAAGTGATTTATGTGAATCCTGTCTAAAAGTGAACTTTGGTCCCATATCCTTAAACTTTAACTCACTTCAATTGACTAATACCAGTAGGAGGAGCAAATTGACCTCATTTATGATTGGTTATTCGGTACTGTAATTGAGTGACGTCAGCATTCCGATTGGGTAAACGCTAGAAGTAGGGATAAACCCCGCCCAAAACGTGCTTTTAAATATAGATGCAGGGCACGAAAACGTCAGAATATTGTATCTCGGCGCACACCTTTCAAGCTCGAACCTGCGACTCTTGTATCTTCGTTTATTGTACAGTTTTGGACTTAGAAACTTTTTAGAATCTCGGAGGTAACGTAAATATAGATTGAAAATCATTCAATTTTCCTGATTTATATTTTTAAAGTTATATGTAATTTTGAAGATTTACAGTGAAAAACTCTTCAATTTTTAAGAATTGCAATTGAAAATTCTTTAATTTTGAAGATTCTTAAATTTTGATTATTTTCAAAATCAAATGTCCAAAGTTTTGAATTCTAAATCTGCCCAATCCTAAAGAAATTTCAAATGTAAATCACAAAAATTAAAGAATTTTTAATCCTAAATTTTCAAAGCTAAAAACTCTTTAATTTTAAAGATTTACAATTCAAAATTCTATAATTTTCAATAATTACAACTGAAAATTCTTGAACTTTCAAACTATAGATTGAAAATCATTTAATTTACAAGATTTATATTTTGAAAGTAGTAAATCATTTTGAAGATTGACAACGGAAACTTCTTCAATTTTTGAGATTTTTAATTAAAGATTCTTAAAGTTGGATTATTTAAAAAATCAAAAGTCGAAAGTTTTCCATTCTAAATCTTCATAATTTTAGAAATTTCAAATATAAATCATAAAAATTACAGAATTCTTAATTCTAATTTTCAAAATTAAAAACTTTCTAATTTAAAAGATTTACAATTCAAAATTCTATAATTTTCAAGAATTACTGTTGAAAATTCTTCAACTTTGAGAATACAGATTGAAAATCATTCAATTTTCAAGATTTATGTTTTCATAGTAGTATATAATTTGGAAGATTTACAGTGAAAAATTCTTTAATTTTTAAGAATGGAAATGAAAGATTCTTTAATTTTGAAGATTCTCAAATTTGGATGATTTTGAAAATCGAATGTCTAAAGTATTAAATTTAAAATCTTCCCAATCCTAAAGAAATTTCAAATGTGAATCATAAAAAT